>JANAVB010003400.1:19833137-20036017 GCA_029216955.1 Iris pallida | reverse complement strand
TATAGATATAATATATCTATATAAAACCGGTCCAAACCCATTGGGCCGAAACCCATACCCGTTTTAAAACAGTAACCCGTTTGAATTAAAACCCATTACTGTGCAGGTCAAACCCGTTAGCCCATTAATATTAAACCCGTGTCCGAACAGTTAGGGACACGAGTACAAAATCGATACGAGTCCTGTGTCCGTGGCTAGTACGACACGAATTTGCCGTGTCTGAGCACATCAGTGAACTCCTCGCGTCCTGGCGAGTCCAGTGATGTAAATACGAGATACAATGCGACACGAGAGACGAGAAGACACGTACGTGTCCGGCGATCGAGGCTGCTGCACGGCGGAGGAGACATCGGGGTGGCCAGAGAAAATTTGGGCCGAGTCGCCTTGCTCAGGCGAGTCGATTGGTGGTGGTGGCTCGTCGGGACGTGGCCTAGGGCAGCTGGAATCCTAGATCTAGGGTTCCGGCAGGGTTCGTCGGGGAAGACGGGTGAAGGGTGGTGGCTAGGGCGATCAGGGTAGTGATTAGGGTTAGGATTTCGACTGGTGGGGTTTATAGGCCAGAATTTGGGATCAATTTGGGACTTTCGGGTAGGAAATAGGAATTAGGGTTTCGGCTACGTCGGTCCCCGGTTGCCGGTCGCCGTTCGGCCAATGGCCAGCCGACGACGAGGGTAGATTTTGCAGAAAAACCCCCATAGATTCGTAAATTACAAGAAAGCCTACCGTCTTACAATATGCAATTCACAATTTGCATATATACCTCTCCGCTATGTTCTGTGCAAATTTAATTTGCACAGACAAATCAAATATTACAAAATAGCTTTAAAACAATTAAAATAATTGCAAAAAGCATTTAAAAACATTTTTATAAATTGCAAATTGATATTTTTGGCTTTAAAAATTATTTAAAAATTCTAGAAAATTCCTAATAATTATAATAATTTATTTTAAGGATATAAACACTATTTAAAATTATAAAAAAATATTTTAAAAACTAGGGGCTTACTAATCTTCCCTCCTTGAAAAATTTGTCCTCGAAATTCACAAGGATAGAAGACTCTATAAACATTTAATATAGCAAGCAATGCAAACAATGATTAAGGCTACTATTAAGACTAACCTCTAGTGTATCAAGCGGAAACGGGTGGTTTCCTCGCGGCTGTTGGGTCGAACAAGTAAGGTTATTTCTCCCTCATGTCCGACTCCCTTTCCCAAGTAGATTCTCCCGGAGAGTGATGGCTCCAAGCTACTCGTACTAAGGGTATAACTTTGTTCCTCAGCCTCTTCTCCCTCATGTCTAATATCTTCACTGGCTGCTCAGTAACTGTAAGACTCGGTCCGATCTCCAACTCTGAATGATCCAGCACATGGCTGGGGTCTGGAACGTATCTCCTCAGCTGAGACACATGAAAGACATCGTAAACTCCTGCTAGGTTGGGTGGAAGTGCAACCCTGTAAGCTACCTCTCCGATCCTACCAAGTATCTCGAACGGTCCAATGTATCTAGGGCTTAACTTGCCGCCTCGTCCAAATTGGATCATCCCTCTAGTAGGTGATATCTTCACCAACACCATATCTCCGTCGACGAACTCCATCGGTCTGCGACTAGCATCAGTCCAGTATTTCTGCCTGTCCTGAGTGACTCTGAGCCAGTCCTTGATCATCCCGACCTTCTCTGCTGCATCCGTGATCATCTTTGGCCCAAGCATAACTCTGTCCCCAACGTCATCCCAAAAGAGCGGCGTATGGCATCGTCGTCCATATAGTGCCTCGAAAGGAGACATACCGATGCTGGCTTGGTAGCTGTTGTTGTATGAAAACTCTACCAAGTATAGATGGCTCTCCCATGATCCGCCAAAGTCCAGCATACACGTCCTCAGCATGTCCTCTAGCATCTGTATCGTCCTCTCGGACTGTCCATCTATCTGTGGGTGGTACACTGTACTGAACTTGAGCCGACTGCCCAACTCCTCCTGTAAGCTCCTCCAGTAGTTGGATGTGAATCTGCTATCTCGGTCCGACACGATGCTCACTGGCACTTCGTGTAAGCGAACTATCTGCTGCATGTATAGCTCTGCCAACTTCTCGGTGGAGAGCCCCACCTTGAAGGGTATGAAGTGCGTACACTTCGTCAGCCTGTCAACGATGACCCAAATGGCATCCTTCCCTCCTTGGGAACGAGGAAGCCCTGAAACGAAGTCCATCGTAATGTGTTCCCACTTTCACTCGAGAATAGGTAACGGCTGCAATAGACTAGCTAGCCTCTAACGCTCCGCCTTGACCTGCTGGCAAATTAGGCATCTCGAAATAAAACGTGATACATCTCTCTTCATCCCGTGCCACCAAAGATGTTCTCACAAATCACGGTACATCTTGTTGGCACCAGGGTGAATAGAATATCATGATCGATGCACCTCCTGCAAGACTGCCACTATCAGCTCTCCCTTCGGCACGCATAACCGGCTGCCATGCCTCAAGGATCCATCCTCTGCTACGGTGAAGTCATCTAGCAATCCAGCTAAAGCCTGGGCCCTGAGTATGCGGAGGCTTTCATCTGTAGACTGTGTCTCCTTGATCTTCCCCATCAAACCTGACTGAATCTCTAGCGCCATCAGCTGTATCACTGATCCTGGCCGAACTATCTCGATACCGAGCTTCTCCAGATCTTTCCGCAAATGCCGATCTATCATCAGATACCATGCCATCGGATGCCTGCTCAGCGCATCCGCCACCACATTTACCTTTCCGGGGTGATACTGTAAATCAATATCGAAGTCCTTCATCAACTCCAACTATCGTCTTTGCCTCATGTTCAGCTCTTTCTGCGTGAACACATACTTCAAGCTCTTGTGGTCAGTAAAGATTTCCACTCGCTCTCCGTATAAGTAGTGTTTCCACAACTTGAGTGCAAAGATCACCGCAGCTAACTCTAGGTCGTGGGTAGGATAGTCCCGCTCATGAGTCCGTAATTGCCTAGATGCATAAGCAATCACTTTCTCATGCTGCTGTAAGACACATCCTAGCCCCTTTCCCGAAGCATCGATGTATATGGTGAAACCTCCAGATCCTGAAGGTAATGTAAAAACTGGAGCGGTCGTCAGCCTTCTCTTCAGCTCCTCAAATGCTGCCTGGCAGTCCTCTGACTAGATGTAATCTGCGTCCTTCCGTGTCAGCTTCGTCATGGGTTCGGCTATCCTAGGAAAGTCCTGGACGAACTTTCTATAATAGTCGGCTAAACCCAGAAAACTTCTGATCTCTGAAACTGACGTCGGAGCCTTCCATGTCTCTACGGCAGCAATCTTCCTCGGATCCACTGAGATAGCCTCTCTAGTAACTACATGACCGAGAAACTCTACTCGGCCCAAAAAGAACTCGTACTTCGACAATTTGGCATACAACCTCTCCTGCCTCAGAATCCCCAAAACTGTCCGTAAGTGCTCTGCGTGCTCCTCCGGCGTCTTCGAGTATATCAGGATGTTGTCGATAAATACTACGACAAACTTATCCAGATACTGGTGAAATATCTTATTCATCAAGTTCATAAAGACAGCTGGCGCATTTGTGAAACCAAATGGCATCACCAAAAACTCGTACTGCCCGTACTTCGTGTTGAACACCGTCTTCTGGATGTCTGCAGCCCTGACTTTCACCTGGTAGTAACCGGATCTCAAATCTATCCTGGAAAACACCTTCTCCCCACTCAACTGGTCGAACAAATCATCTATCCTGGACAGAGGATATTTGTTCTTAATGGTGATGGTATTTAATGCCCAGTAGTCAATGTACAACTGGACTGTACCATACTTCTTAGGCACAAAGAGTACTGGCGCTCCCCATGGAGATGCACTAGATCGAATGAAACCCTTTTTCAATAGGTCATCAATCTGCTCCTTTATTTCTACGGCCTCCTTGGGGTTCACTCTATAGCAAGCCCGGGATACTGGTGATGAACCCGGTACTAAATCTATAGTGAACTCCACATCTCGGTCAGGCGGAAGTCCTGGAAGATTCTTTGGGAATACATCCATAAACTCCCTAATGATAGGGTATGGCGGTGCTAACTCCCCAACTGTCGCACAACAGTTCGGCTCTAGGCTGATCTTTGGCCCTGTCCTCCTGACACTGAATGGTGCCGTACCTGGGAGACTGAACAGAATACTACCCTCATGACATTCTATAGCTGCGTGAGCATAGCTAAGCCAGTCCATCCCTAATATGATATCATACCCGGGGAGTGGCATCACAAAGAATCGTCCCCTAAACTCTCTCCCAGCTATAGTAATAGAGCATCTATAGATAGCTCTAATGGGTACTGGTCCGCCTCCCGTTATTACTCTACTCATCTCCTCGGTAGGTGTAGCTACTAAGTGGTATTTATGCAGAAACTCTAATGACAGAAATCTATGCGATGCATCAGAATCAAACAAGCATAGAGCTAAAAAAGTATGCAAATAAACATGACCTGTGATGACGTCAGCCAAATAATCTGGTTTCGAAACCTACTCCAGTTCTGCCTCAAGAGCCAGACTATAAGCCTTCCTATGGGGTCCCTTCTGCTGCTGCAGATGTTGCCCAAACCTCTGATGCTGAGTCGGAAGCGGCAGTCCTCTAGATGGTGGGTCCGGTACCTGGTACCCTGGCTACTGGGCAGTCCCGAAGCTGATGGGTGGTAGACCCACAAGCTAAACACTGCCCTAACCTCTTCCTACAGATGATAGCGTCATGACCTGGCCTCCTACAGAATGCACACACAGCTTCCTTCTGTTGCCGGGGTCCCGGGGCTCTAACTGGCAGGGTCGGGTGATATGGTACGGAAGGACGGTAAGTCTGCTGGTGCGGCGCCGGTGTTCTTGGCTGGAAAGCCTAACGCTTGGAAGGTCCCTCGTGGTGTACCGGAGCTGGCCTCTTGCAAGACTGAAGACGCTCCTCTATGCTCCTGGCCAACTCTAGGCTCTGGTAGTAGTCAGTCGTACCGTTTGCCTCTATAAGAATGCCAATATCTGGAACTAGACCATGGCAAAACCTGCACGTCATCTCCTCTGGGTCTGCAACTAGACTAGGAGCGAAACGGCTCAAACGACTAAACTCTGCTGCATATTCATCAACAGAATGGTTCCCTTGCTGGATGTTCTGGAATCGTAGCCCCATGGCTACCCTAGCGGTGGTCGAGAAGAATTTCTTCTTGAACTGGATCTTAAACTGGTCCCAAGTGGCATTCCCTCTCGCGAACAGTGGCTCATTCCTGAACCAAACTCCTGCCAAGTCTATCAGCAGAAATCCCGCTGCCTCGACCTGGAGGTCACCCGGTAACCTAGCTCCAAGGAGCTTCCTCTCTACCGAGTCTAGCCAGTCATCTGCTACTACGATGCCCTCGGTCCCCATGAACTCCTTGGGGTTCAGACCCATGAAGTCCTTGATTGTCCCCGCTCTCTAATGTGGTTCTACCGGTGGTGCGACCACGGTACGCTCCTCAGAACGTTCCATGCTCTGGCGGAGTAAGGTGGTCTGCTCCTGATGGGTCGTTAGGAACCCCTGGATCAGAGTGAGCAGTTGGTTCTCGTCGAGAGTGACGAAAGCCTGGGCAGGTATAGTAATAGGTGGTGGTGGGAGTATCGGGTCCTGCTGGGACTGTGAGGTGGAAGGTGGTGGTGGCATCTGGGTTGGTGGATTTGTGGAGTAGGGGAGTATGGTAGGTGGAGGTGGAGGTACATCGGTCAACTGGTCAACCGTCTAGAGGAGAAGTGTGCCATTTTCAGGTGTGGCATACTGGGATGAGCGGGTGAGCACCATCTAATAAATAAAAGAACTTATAAGGACTCTTTTAAGCAAACAATCATAAACAATCCAGAAAATCTAATTTGTAATAACGAGCATATGATGTGATGCGTTTCCTATGTTGCAATCCTAGTAATCCTCTAGGTGTTCTAAGCGTCATTCATAGTGTTGTCTAGTTACCTTAAGTTTCTAATTGCAGGCATGCTTGGTACAATGACGTAACCAAACAATTTAGTCAGGACCTGCATGGGCCACCACTAAAAACATGTCATGATCCGCTACCCAAATTGTTGGGCCGGGCCGAGTCATGTCCAGCCTACGCTTGAGATAAAGCGTAGTAATCTGTTCTAAGGATAAGATAAGACCAAAGTGTGCTAACAATTCTATATGTAATAATGAGTCAGAATATATCCAAACACAAAATCATCTCGTATATAAGTATGTTCCGAGTACATGGCTAAAATGTAAAACTGGATACAGGTCCAGTTACAAACTACATAGTCTAATACACGACTACTCTCAAAAGTCCCAAGTAAATAAACAAACTAGACGAGTTTCCCCGCAGGTACATACTCGTAAAGTATAGCCTGGTCCTCGGCAGCAACTCCATAATAGGAATCACAAAGCAACTCCTCCTCAGAAAGTATACCTACAATGTTATTCTGTCAGGACGGGAGCAAGTACTAATTCTAGCAAACTAAATATACGAAACATGAAATGAACAGAAATATAGGAATCATGGCATATCATAATCTATCATGGCATTATATGTTTGTTTTAAAGTTTAAAACTGTAGCAGATGAGTGATCAGTCAATAGGTAAAATAGGATGTACAGAGGTACATATCAATTTTCTGAAGGGTACATACGTACACTTAATGGCATCGATGTATATCCATACACAAACGCGGGATCAGACATACGATAAAGTTACATATAGAATGTAACAGTGCTCGGTAAATACATACGGAGAAAGGGGACATGATCACGTACTCTACTAACAGTTTACCCATAATCCCGTTGTTAAACATGTGAGAGATATAAGAACTGTCCTAAGCATGATAGGGACAGAAAATAATATAATATGTGAAGTTTTAACTTGCTACCCCAAGGATCAGCATTTAACATGGTTGGATCACAGTTTATTGTTATAGCAGTATGTAAAGTTTGTAGAGGTACTTGCCTTTAGCAAAGCAAGGTAGTGATAGAAATGCTATAGATGTCTGGTGACTCGTCACTGTAGAAATAATACATAAACTTAGTTTTCATACTAAGTTAAAACACTAAGACACTAGTAGTGCGATACGACTTTCTGACTGGACACCTAGCCAAATGATGACTTTAGCATAGAAGACCAATATGGGGTGACACAATACCCAAACTAACTTTCTAGGGTCTTTATACTAGTGTAGGGTGAGGTTCAATACTACAATAACTCAAATCAACACAAAACTTTGTAAGTCGTAACTACTCAATAAATAAATCAGACTATACACTGTGTTCCAATAATTTTTGAGATAGACAGAAAGCTTAATTATACATAAAATAAAATACCAAGATGATCCTTGTTAATTATAGAAATTTATCCTACTTTTCCTGGAATTTATAAACCCTCATAGATATTGATTAAAAATCAGTAAACATAAGTATCCTGAAAATAAGTTCTGTTTTCCTATTTTTATAAAATACAAAAAGTACTTATTAAATGCTGAAAAAATTATATTAAATTAGCTAAATTAATATAGTATTTAAATACAATTTTTTCCATATTTTTACAGCTTAAAATATATATAAAAATTCAAAATCAGCAAGTAACAATTCTTGAAAAAATAATTAATTATTTATTTACTATTTTATCCACGTATACGAAATTGAACCGAAGTCCAGATACGGGACCCAAAGTCATGAATCAGGCCCAATATGACCTGTACAGACTTTGAATGTATTAGACACATTTGGGCCCAAAAACCCATGCTAGGTTTGGACATCAAATGGTCGTGATTAATAAAATACAGTAATTTAAAAATAAATATTAGAATATTTTAATAATATATTTTAAAGTGGTAAAATATACAAGTCATAAAATTATATAATAAAATAAATTGTGAATTTATACATAATAATATTTTGCACAAAATTAGATTTGAAATACATATACATATATAACAAATACATTTATAAATATATATATAAATATATAGAGATATTTATATATATAATAAACATATATATATATAAATATATATATAATAAAATATATATATATATATACAGAAAATAATTAATATAAAAATATATATAAATACAGTATATATATAGTATATATATATATATATATAGCAGTATATATATAATACACATATACATACATATATACATAAATACATATATACATACATAAATACATATTTTTTTTTACATAAATACATATATATATATATATATATATATATATATATATATATATATATATATATATATATATATATATATATATATATATATATATATATATATAAATCGGCCCAAACCCATACCCGTTTAAAACAGTAAACCCGTTTGAATTAAAACCCATTACTGTGCGGGTCAAACCCGTTAGCATTTAAATGAAACCCATTAGCCCATTAATATTAAACCCGTGTCCGGACAGTTTGGGACACGAGTACAAAATCGACACGAGTCCTATGTCTGTGGCTAGCACGACACGCACGACACAAATTTGTCGTGTCTGAACACATCAGTGAACTCCTCGCGTCCTGGCGAGTCCAGTGATGTAAATACGAGACACAATGCAACACGAGAGACGAGAAGACACGTACGTGTCCGGCGATCGAGGCTGCTGCGCGACGGAGGAGATGTCGGGGTGGCCTGAGAAAATTTGGGCTGAGTCGTCTTGCTCAGGCGAGTCGATTGGTGGTGGTGGCACGTCGGGACGTGGCCTAGGGCGGCTGGAATCCTAGATCTAGGGTTCCGGCAGGGTTCGTCGGGGAAGACGGGTGAAGGGTGGTGGCTAAGGCGGTCGGGGTAGTGATTAGGGTTAGGGTTTCGACTGGGGGGTTTTATAGGCCAGAATTTGGGGTCAATTTGGGGCTTTCGGGTAGGAAATAGGAATTAGGGTTTCGGCTAGGTCGGTCGTCGGTCGCCGTTCGGCCAATGGCCAGCTGACGACGAGGGTGGACCCCCAGAGATTCGTAAATTACAAGAAAGTCCACCGCCTTACAATATACAATTCACAATTTGCATATATACCTCTCCGCTATATTCTGTGCAAATTTAATTTGCACAGACAAATCAAATATTACAAAATGGCTTTAAAATAATTAAAATAATTGCAAAAAGCATTTAAAATATTTTAATAAATTACAAATTGATATTTTTGGCTTTAAAAATCATTTAAAAATTATTTAAAAATTCTAGAAAATTCTTAATAATTATAATAATTCATTTTAAGGATATAAACACTATTTAAAATTATAAAAAATATTTTAAAAACTAGGGGCTTACAATAGTCATCCATGTTATATACATTATCATCGAAGCTGAAAATAAATCTATACATCAATAGTTCTAAGTCACTACTGATCTTCATATAGTATCCATGTTAGCTAAAACTATCACCTTGTCCTGTAAGCTATAAATGCTAAGTAGAAGTCATCGTCACCTACAACAGATCTAGTTAGAAAAGGAGCATAATACAATCTATAACTATGTAATAAGTACAACACATGCACAAGTAAAGATGCAATGAACATGACTAACCTGAATCACCAGAGGTGCATAATCTACTAAAATATGAAACAAGAACATCATAACTCATGATTTGAAATACTTACTAAATATGTGACTGGCTTAACAAAGTACATGAATAAGGGTAAGACCTAATCACACGTGCATGATGTGCGATTAAGCTATCAATAAGATCTAACTAGCGGTTTGGCTTTGATCACATATCTGTAAGCATTTTTCCTCCCTAAAGTACCAGAATAGTACAAGATCAATAGCAGCAGAACCATAAATAATAGTACAAGAGCAATAGTAGTATAAGATCAAATCGTGTTAACATCGTGTCAAACATGTAACATGACACCACATGAAGTAAATGCGACAGTCATAGAAGTACTTGCATTTTACTGGTAAGTTGCAAATGTCTCTAAGTCCACCTAAAATGGTTAGGTTCTAGTCTAAATAATATTTTCTAGAATATTCTAGATAATCCCTACTAATTATATTTTCCATATTTAATACTTAACTAATTGCCATCTAAAATATAATTAACTAACTAGAAAATTACCACTCAAATAACTTAATTGATTAAAAGAACTAAATAATGATAATATTAATATTAACTAAATATTTATAAACATAATAAGCAATATAACTAAAATATAATCAATAGCTATTATAAGTTACTAACTACATGTACTAATTAGCAAAATATTATTAACTAGATATTAGCAAAGTCTTACTAAAATATTTATTAACTAAATTTTTTAACACTAATCAAAATATTTACTAGCTAAATATTTCTTAACCAAATAAGAAATTAAGAACCCTACATTCCATTGAGCCTAAACCCAACTCAACCCAACCTTTTTTTTTATTTTTCTCAGACTGTGGCCTACTGGGCTCGGGTCCGGTGCTTTAAATTAATTAGATGTTAATATTTCAATATATATGGTGATTAAATTAGAATTAAGACTTGATTAAATTAGTTTTAAATTTATTTAAATAAATGGTGAGATTTATCTTATAAGGTTTATAGGATTCCTAATCCTTATCCAACTGGAAGTTTTCTCCACCTATTTAAGGGGAGCCTTTAATTTGATGTTCCCTTATTTTTCTTCCAAATCAATTCCTAATCATATAGCTACAAAAAGTTATCATCACATCTCCATAACTGTGTCCGTTTACCGTGTTTGTGTCCCATCCATTTTCTTTCTTTTCTATTTTTTATTACATTTACATTCACCTTATCGTGTCCGACACACCGGACATAATTCCATAAAACCTTTCCCGTGTTTGTGTCACACAGGACACGTGGACACAAAATCCTAAACCTAACCCTAACTCTAACCCTAACCCTAGTCCCCTGACTGTCCCTTCCGCCACTTGTGTCCGGCCAACTTCGGCCACCTGACCACCACATCCACCATCACAGTCGACCATCCATGCCTCCCCAACGCCTTCTGTCCAGAGCCACCCGTCTGTCGAGCCTCTTGAGCACCACTTCGTGGGTTGCCTCTCCTTCCGACTCTGCTCGCTACAACAATGTCACGTTGCAACCACCACTCCGCCTGAGCCAGCCCCTTCACCGTCGTACTTAACCCAGCTCAGACCACCCCTGTATCTGTCCTCTGTAAGATACGAGTCGCCTCGATTGAGCGCCACGACCACCTCCATCATCATAATCCTCTTCTCTACCAGATCTCTGGCTCAACTGCGCCGCTGCCAGCGACCAAGACCCCCCGCCCAGCATAGATGATCTCCGCGGCTCTACCACGCCTCCTCTCCACGAGCGCCGTCGACGATCATCAGCACCTGCACGCCATTGTTCCCTCGACCGAAACTATTCTCCACCGGCCTTCACCCAACGCCGGTGAGCTCTTAATTCCTTTCTCCACTATTTCCCTCTTCTACTCGTTCTCACTCACTCTCTCTCTCTCTAATTGGATGTCACTCTCATTTTCTGTTATACGTACTTTCAGTATACGTATACAAATTTTTGACATTTGTCAGGTGAACCATATTTATACTTTTCTTGCTTAGTCTTGGCTTGGTTTAGTTTTGGTTATTCTTGGCTAGTGGTTCGGTTCACCTTGGTTCTACATAACATGTTGGCTTGGCTTGGCTTGGCTTGGTTTGGTTTGGGTTGGTTTAATATGACTTGGCTTGGTATTTATACCAACTTCTCCATCTTCTCCTGTATTTTTCATTAACTCTTCTCCTCCTTCTCCATTACTCCTCCCACCAACCAACCCAAGGCAAGTATAACTTGCTCCATGGTGAACATGATGGTTCTCTATTTTTGATTGTTTTATTCTCTTCATTGCATGATTCTAAATATCTTTAGAGCTTGAAACCTTTGGGTTTGATGGTTATATTTTTGTAGATCTAAGTTTTAATCTTTTTCTTGTTTTCCTTGGTTTTGATCTCTAAAAACTTAGTATTTCCAAAAACTAGTGGTTTCATGTTGTAAAAAATTTGATTTCATGCAGTTTTGGCTTTTATTTTGCTTGATTTCGAGTTTGGATAAGGAAGTTATGGCCATGGTAAGTTTTCGGAACTTTTATTGCTGAACTTGATGTTTTGGGATGACGACCCCCATGTGCCTGGGAGGCCATGCGCCGTGAAGTCCTAACAACGCATCATTTGACTCTGAGTGTGTCATGCGCGTAGGTTCCCTATGCATATGTACTGTAGACGCAACGTGAGTTTATTCTCATGCGCGGATTTGTGCAGGAAATTCCCATGCGTGAATTTATGCAGGAATTTTCCATGCGCGGATTTGTGCAGAAAATTCCCATGCACGGATTTGTGCAGGAATTTTCCATACGCGAATTTATGCAGGAATTTCCCATGCGCAGATTTGTGCAAAAAATTCTCATGCGTCGGATTTGTCCAGAATTGTACATGCACCAGATTTACCCAGAATTGTCCATGTGCCATATTTGCCCAGAATTGTCCATACGCGGATTAACATTATTTTTGCCTTTTAAGCTATTTTGTAGCTAGAATCTTGTAAAACTCAAAACATGAAGTTGTAGATCTTCGTCTTGGCTTCGAGAATCTTTCTATCTCACTTTAACTGGAGTTTATATGTGATTGATAGTTTCAATCACCTATGGATGTTCTTTATCTTCCTTGCATATTTTTTATCCTTGGCCTAAATTGCGACGACCTGACTTGATAAGCTTGAACTTGAACTTGAACATGATAATATGATCCCGTCTTGATAATCTTGCTAGTAGCCGTCGAGGCACACTCCTGACAAGTATTCTTGATATGACAAGTAAATCTAACATGACATGTATAACCCTGAATGTTGTTGCGACAGCTATTCCTGTCTTGCTAGTGTAACTCGTATCTTAACTCCTTGGTGATTTTTCTGATTATTGTACAAGCTACTTGTCTTGTCTTTCATCATGTCTAGGACATAGATTTCTAGTTACCATGGTCAGGAATTCACAATGAATCTGACTAGGTTAAACAACTAGAATGATCAAGTAGTTCATATAGAGAGATTTTCCAGTTACAGGCGATCCCGTTATCCCAGCCACACTTGTGGACTTGTAGCCTGTCGTCGAGTATGGCACATTTCTAGCATACTGTCATGTGTTGCACTTATATCCTAAGTACTCAGGTACACCAGAAATCTTGATAACTCTTGTAACTTTCGCCTGGATAGCCTAGATAGTCTGTAGGGCTTGTGACTGCAAAAATATCCCAACTGCATCTTGTTAGTAACTAGGCATGTGATAACCCTAGTTAGCTAATGATAGCAAGCCGTAGGACTTGATTAGCTGTGCCTGAACGATTGTCTCATGATTAACATAGGAATTATATTCCACATATTGTTCTTTCCGATGCAAGTAAGTATGTTCATTTTTAACTCTTATCTTTTACGTTATTATAGTTATGTTGCTTGTATCAGTTCTTCTATTCTTTATATGCTGGTTTTAGTTTATAAGTGGAGCCTCCCTTGTGGTACTTGCTCTTTCTGGGGTCTGACCCAGCTGGTTTTGTATGGCCAAATTTTGGAGTGATACCCGAGGATCTAACTGCTTTCCAGCCAGATGAACGAAGAGTAACCGTGGCAACGAGTGGGTTTCTTATTTTGCTCTTCCACTCTATTGTAACTTATTCTTTTGAGGTGTTTAGCCGTCGAGCATGTGTTAGCTCATGTTAAAACTTTATTTCTGTCTGCCGAAGGGTTGTAACATGATTAGCAAATCTTAGGGTTGATCATGTATGACTAAACTCTTGTTAGTCTTCGCATTTTGTATGACTAGTTTCATGATCATCTGAATATGTAATGTTTGGGACACCTTACTTTTGTATGTCCGGTGATCAAATATCTTGTAATATCTATTTGCTTGCTTGAGATTGAGATACTAGGCTTGTTCTTGACTATAAGAGACTGATGGATTGTAGATAAACTCTCATGCATCTAGACAGCCATGACCGTATTGCGAAGTGTGTTGCACTCCAATGTACGTAGTTGGCTGTGTCTGTCCTCCGCTCTCCAGTATTCTGGTTCTGGGGTGTGACATTGGAACAACAACTTCCTATTTTTTATTAAAAAAAGTTTTTCTTTCTTTTTATTTTATTTTGATTGTGGACTGGGCCATGGATTTATTTGTCAATTTATTATGGGTCGGGCCCATTTGGGCTGAAATTTTTCTGTAGGCCTATATATGTATAATATTAATTAATACCTTTGTTACTATTAGTAATAAAATTGTCCACAAAAGTCATCCTAACTTTCTCCATGGGTCTTCTATGAACCTAGTTCTTGTTCCTATGGGTAGTCTTTAGCCAAGGGAAGGTCACTAGGGGTCTAATCATCATTCAAATATGAAATGACAAGGGAGACAAAGGTTTACCTATTGGGAGATGGATTCCCAATGTACTGCACCAAGAGGACACAATCTCCAAGAATGGACACCTCCTTCAAGCTTCTCTCCTTCCAAAGCTTCCTCCTTCTTAATCCATGCTCTAGCCTCCTTGAGATGACACTAGAAATGGGTTGAAAATCAATTTGGGAATGGTAGAGGTTGGGTCTTCTTCTCAAATGGAGGAAAAAATAAGAAAAGGAAAATTAGGGCTTATGGAGGCTAATTAATGAACCAAATGAGGGGTTTATATAGGAAATATGACCAGCCATAAAGAGCCCTAATGTGCCTATGGAAAATGTCCACAATGCCCCTCTTTAGTTGTCATGAAGGTTTGGCTAACCTATGGAAGCTTTTAGCCTAAGTTGGTAATTAGTTCTAATCCTATTCATGACTTATTATGACTTAAATAAGTCTAATGTGGCTAACCTAAAATGTAGGCCCAAGTGTCATGACAAGTCCAAATAGGTTCACTAACCAATGGTCCAATAAATAGGCTAATCTACAAATCAGTACAACCACCATATATAATTAATTAAATAAATATATACAATATATTAATAATATAAAATAACAAAAATATCCCTATCTGGAAATGTGGTAGTGACAAAAAGTCCAACATGCCCTCTAAATATTTTCATGTGGGCTAATTAAATGCATGGAAAGTTCTAAACTTATTTCGGTAAATAGTCTAATCCTAATTTAATTAAATGGTCATGACTAATGGGTCTAATTGAGCCTAGTCCAATGAGTTGGTCCATCACTACAACAAAAAAGGTTAATAACGACACTTTTTTACGACACTTTCTAAATAAGTGTCATTATTTTTTCGTAGTGAT
This sequence comes from Iris pallida, assembly GCA_029216955.1. NCBI lineage: Eukaryota > Viridiplantae > Streptophyta > Magnoliopsida > Asparagales > Iridaceae > Iris > Iris pallida. The sequence goes on along the minus strand of JANAVB010003400.1, from coordinate 20,020,792 downwards.
GACACTCTACTAAAAATATGTCGTTGTAATTAAGTATTTATCATAATCTACGATACTTTTTTTAAAATGTCGTAAACATAGATTCAACAACACCTTTAAGGACATTTAAAAATGTCGTATAATATTATATACTAAATACAACACTTTAAAATTGTCGTATAATACTATCTACTAAATACAACACTTGAAAAGTGATGTCTCAAATTTTCAAATATTATTTTTCACTTTTTTTTTACTTTACCGCCCGCTCAGGCCCCAAAATTTTTAACTTTAGCGCCCGCTGCCAAAAAATTGGCGCTGAAGTAGAGATAAAGAAGCTTTTCCTATCCCTTTTTTTCATTTTTTTCTTGGTCTTTCTTCTTCCTCTATCTTTCTCCTTAATATTTTCCTCTGTTGCTTTCTCGGAGGTTGGGCGACAAGGGTGCCGCCGCCACCACCGCACGTCTCGGAGGTTGGGACATTTTCGAACATCGGTGCCGTCGTCACCGCCATGTCTAGGTTATCTCTCACTCCATCTCCACCCCTCCTTTTTCTATGATTTCTTCATTGATTTATTATCTAGGGTTAATAATTAGGAATTTTGTAAGCATTATAATAGAAACGATCATGATCTAGGTGAAGAGATCATCGGAGAATAAAATCATTATATTTCTGTTAATTTTACTTTTAGTTTTTAGTGGTATGGTTCTTTGCTGAAGAGATTTTAGGCCCATTTTTTAAAGTTATTATTTTTTGTTTTTTGGCTACTAAAATCTGGAGGTGGATTTTGATTAAATTTTATCACAACTGTTTTTTATTGACATAATTAATTGGTGATCTGAACTGTGCTCGTCAGACGATTGATATATATAATCATGCAATGAGGAATTCACAAATGATGGCACTTTGTCATGTTTCCTATATTTTACTAGCATGGACTTATTAGTTCAAACTGCATCCAAAGATAGAAAAATCGCTGATAAATAGAAGATTGTAGAATGGGATTGGGATTGCAAGACTTTTCCTTTGTAGGCATGGATAATATGAAATTAATTGACAGAAAACAGTAGTATGTATGTAGATTCTGCTTGAGTTTCTTATCTCCATACTGTATTCCTTTATTTGCGCTTAGTATCATCAGGTGTAAATTAGGAACCCTTAGGAACCCTACTCATACATAGGGTGCTATCATAACTGTATTAATATACCTCCTCTTTTACAATCCTGTTAAAAATTTGGATAATTCTCAGTTGCATATGTGAGTTTTAGGTGCTTGTCAATTTCTTGCCATCTAGATTCTTTGGTTCTAAAGCAAGTTGCCAATAATCTTAATTTCACCAATATGAGGTGAACCCAAACTGGACATCGGTACAACTTTACCTTAACTACCTACTGTACACCACAACAATTCTAGTACTGAGGCCTTCGCTTCGCTGGTTTGAGGTCCTACATAGGCCTTTTGAGGCTTTGCCACCTCACGCTTCCTTAACAATCTTGTTGATGATGAGCAAGTTTTTTTGGGAAAGGCATAATGTAGAGCATATATCGTCAGTATATATCAATTATTAGTTGCGCATACATGCTAGTTCTATGTTGCTAAGTCCCATAAAGTGGGAGCAGGATTAGAGGAGGATTCAGATCTAGAGCTGGGAGGCGATGGCTCTAGAAATTATAAAGGACTTTAAGTAGACATAGACTTATATGTGACAGGACCTGCAAAAACTATTTTTTGTTGTTATTCGCCAATATGTTATTTCATAGTGCCAGGCTCCCAGCACACCTTGATTAGTACGAGACAAACATATCTAAGGAACTTTGAATTACTCAAACAAAAATATTTGGAGGCTTATAAATTATGCTACAAGTTCTAGATGAACTGGGTAGTCGCGCTACAATTTTCTATATATGGCCTTTGCTACAATTTTCTAAATATGATTAAAAGTTACAGTTTTGAGTTCATTTTCTTTGATGTCCTACTTAGTTATGTTAATCCATTCTTGTCATTGGATGCTCTTGAATGCCGACAGATTGTCTTACACTTTGAAGTATATTTCAACATAAATACCAGATTCATTTACACTTGATTTCATCTGCCTCTACACCTATGCTATTATCAATTGTTTTGAGTTTGTCATTCAAAACTCTTTTCTTTGATTCATATGATTACAAATGAACTTTGATTCACTATCCCATGCAAATTTCTTTCTTGAATGTTTAAGTATATAAGAATTGTCAGTGAAATATGATATAGTTTAATTTCTACTTTTGTTGTAATCCAAGGATCTTGTCTTGTAGATCATTTTTATTTAGCATATCCTCTACTTATAGTTGCGAATTTTTAGGCGAAGAGAAGGATATGAGTTTATGGTGGGGCCACCCAAGGTTATAAATAAAAGGGTGGACGATAAGTTGTTGGAGCCTTTTGAGGTAATGGATCATTCATATGTAGTTGCTAATTACTTTTGAAGACGAGCAAGTAAACTGATGAAGACAAATGTAAATTATGATGAACTTGTACTTCTAAATTTATGTGCGTCACATGTCTATATTGTTTCCCATCTATGCTTATGATTTTATTATTGCCCTGTGGTTGACTTAAACTGTTGGTTAATCTCTACTTGAATCTGTAGAACTGAATGTCTTTATTTTTGTTATACTGATGCAGATTGCTACAGTAGAGGTGTCAGAACAATACATGGGACCTGTTATGGAACTGATGGGAAAAGGCGTGGACAAATGTTTCATATGCAAGGGATGGGGTTTGTACTGCCAACTTTTCATCTATGTTTGATCTTGTATCTTTTATATTTCACACAAGAAGGAAAAGCAGAGGGACATTACAACTAGTGCATACAGTTGCAGCTCTACCAAATTCTTAGTGACTGAACATGTCTTGAGGCTCTATCTATATACATAGTTCCTACATGTTCTTCCACAAGAAAATATATCTTAGGTACTTATTTCTCCATTTGTTTTCTTGTGCTTGTTATCCTGTGTAAATCACTTTCTCGATCATCTTGCACTCTGATACTTGAATTTTGGGCATGACACCACATATGGTTGCTTCTTTTCACAAATTTTAGCTTCTACTCATATTTACATATAATTGCAGCAAACAAGTACTCTTAACATTTTTTTTAAAAGTTTATGCAAGAAGAAGGCCAACAAATGTGCGTTCTAATAAGGAGTCGACGGATAAAATCAAAATCTTTCTTAAAAGATTACATGGTTGTCGTATTCTATTCTTGATATGAAACTTCCATATTTCTGTAATTCAATCTATAAAAGGCCCATAATTATTCATGTGTACAATATGGAAATTGCTTACTTTTTTGGGGAGATACATGGGTAAGTGCTCAGCCAGGATCATCTGGGCTTAGCACTTAACCAAAATTTATTACTTCAAACAGAAGCTCCTTACAAACCAAATCAAATACTAAACTCCACATCAAACAAAACAGTATCAGCCACAAGTATTACAGGCCCATGTCCAAAACTCAAATTAAAGATAACAGACTATTAGGCATTAGCCCTCTCCAAATTGCTTGCTTTCATGTTTCAATTATAAGGGAATGACTGTGGCGTACAACACATAATATTCAGAATATATGGACATTTTTGTTTATCTATGAAGCCAGCGAATTAAGTTTTATTCTACAGTAAGGAATTGAGGAATTAGGATATAATTCCTGCCAAACAATAATTTTGGCACATCCATCCTCATTTCCAGTCGCGCGCCTTATTTCTAGTCGCAAGGAATTGAGGAATTAAGGAATTAGGATATTTTTATTTATCTATGAAAGTATTCGGATGTTGAAGAACCCAAACCTTGCAAAGAAGAAATATTAGATTCAAGTGGATGGTTTGAGCTTCTATACTGTGATACATTCCGAGTACACATGGTTTGCTCACTCCTACAAGCCCCAATTTGCTTCCAGTAAATTGTTACCACTCCATGTCTAGTAGAATTGGTGGACAAATTATACAGAGCTGTCCACCACAACAGCTTATTTTCCCTAGATGTTTCAGTTATATAGATTCATGAGAAACTGTAGCTATATCTTACAATGCAAGTAAGATTGATATGCAGCCCGAGATGTAAATCATTATTGAAAGCACAATGTATTATTTCTGCCGGTGTTAGTTTGGGATGTTGCTAACACAATCAGGCTTGAGCTTCTTTTCCTTTGTATTCACTAGGCTCTTTTATGAGGCCTACTATTTTACAACTCTGATACTCTTTTCTCATCTAGACTCATTTTGTTTGGGGAATTCATTTGTGATATCATTCTTGCCTTTGATGCATAGATGGGTACTGAATTTGAGAGTTGTTTATATATTGCTGCTGTCAGAATACAATTTTGGTGAGGAAAATTGAACCCAGATAAGCTAAATGATGAGGATACTTCACTATTTTACAATAGCTTGTAAAAAATGTAATCTTTTTACAAATTTATACATGTTTTCATATTATGATGAAATCTTTTTCATTTATGAGAATTGCATAGCTTGTAAAAAAGTGTGTAACAAAATATTGGAGCAAACTTATTGTTGTAAAAATGTTATAAAATTTGTCAATAAAATTTGTCTTCAATACAATTTCTTTTCATTCATGAGAATAAATGGCAATAACTGGTCAATTGCTTTTCTATGCTTTACACACTTCATAGAATCTTTTTCATCAGTATGTAAATCTGGCAATAAATGGCATGCACTTGTTCTTGTTCCTGTATATTTACATCTAGATATCCCTAGTCAATTGCTTTTCTATGCTTTACACACTTCATAGAATCACTACACCAAAAGTGTGGGTAAAGGTAAGAGTCGCCACCCCCCACCCCCTTGGGTTTGTATTTAGTTCAAGTTATCATGCTTATTTGAATGAATATTTTCTAATATCTTATCCCCTCCAACCTTTCCCTTGGTGGATCTATATCCTTGGGTGTCTCCAAGGTGGTGAGGCACTTTGCCAATAAGTGATTCTCTGGTCTCTACTGTTGGTTCGTCATGGGGCTTGTAAGCTTGCCAAGGTCAACCCTTGGTTTCATGTTGTGGGTGGGTGGGGTTGGAGTCTGTTCTTGTTTCTAAAGGAAGATATTGATTTCTAAAGCTGCATGCTGAATAACACATGATATTGTATTTGGACTTCGACGATAAAAAGAAATACTCTTTAGGATGAGCTACTTCATGGTGATTACACCCGATGAATATGCAGAAATGATTGTGAAGTGTAAAGCATTTGCTTGTGAGAACAAAAAGTGAATTACAGCAGGCTGTAGAGAAATCTAAGAAAGATCAGAGTGACTGTAATAGAAGTCAAGAGTTGCACTGCAGACAATGCCCGTTTTCACAGGTTTTCAGATTTACTAAAATTTGGGTCTTTATTTCCTCAAAAGTTGCATAGCTTTTGTAATCTTTGATAACTTGGATATATTTCATACAAAATCATTAGCAAGTTTGTGGGCAGTAGAACAGGCCTGCATGTCCTTTTGGATCTTCCTTTTTCTGAGAAGATCCTTGATAGCCTGTTTGTTTGCAAGATCAAAGAAATCATCTATTCATCATATAGGCAAGTTTTTTCTTATCCATCATTTAGCATAACACAAATTTACGAAACTAAAAATTGAAAAATTATAGCCTCTAAGCTCTTGGTTCTTCTAATTTTCTACCAGGATCGAACTTTGTGCTCCACTAACATCAATTAGTGCTAAAGATATCACTAGTGGATTCTACAGTGAAGGTTTCATTTTAACTATTGGCAGCACGAGATTTGGTGAGGTTTGTCTTCACTAGCTTTTGGCTTTATATCTAATTCCATGACAGTAATGAGTTACCTCTGTGTGCTAGAATGTTTCTGCATAGTTGAAACAATTTCTTCAGCAATTTACTTCTGTGTGCTCTAAGATCTTTATGTTGTCATAGCTTAAATTTCAGATTTGCGTGAGATTACATATGTTTATTTAGTCCTAATTTGAAGAGTAGTTTGAAGCCTTTTCTGTGTTCACGGTAGTGTTGAGGACTATATGTCCTATGAATGCTTCAGGCAGACCAAGAGATGACGATTTCTATATATGAAATCGTGATTCGTGACTAACATTATTAGTATTAACTTTTTAGGGTGACTTGGATCAGCAAGTTGATGCCGCAGACTCACGGGTTCAGGTAATCTTTTATTTTGCTTTGACCAATCGGATCATCCTGTGATACTGGCAAAGTTGTAATCTTAAGCAGATGAGGGCAAAGAGTTAATTGAGGACCTTATCCCTGCCTTTTCTATTATTAATATGGAATGAAGAGTACTAAGGACATTTTCAAGGTAATTTTTTTTGTTATCAACAGGTTGTATTTAATTTTCTCAAACATCTAAGTACTTGCACATCTTTAGCCAAAAAATTCTTCATAGATTTCTCTTTATTATAGTATTGTTTCAGCAAGTAATTGATGAATATAACTTTCTGATACACTGTACTAAAGCAAGGTATTACTGCAGTTCAGCAAGCTATCATCTTGCTCGAGTTGGGTTATACCAAATGATGGCAAGTATCATCTTGCTCGAGTGGGGATTCTTAGAATGTGTATGAAAGCAAGGATGCTAGCAATCTTCCTATTACTGTAGCCTTCGTGATGACATTGAACTCCATATGTAAGCCTCTTTGTCAATATATTACATTAGTAACGTTTGTAACTATATTTTGGTTGTTTAATAATATCGCAACATGTTGCTCATCTTTGTACAGTGATTGTGCTAATAGGAAGACAGATAGTGGCTCCATTGTGCATGTGGGCATTCCTCGGACACGAATTCTGCAAGACGTATCTATCTCGCGATGCAGCCTAAAGATGGGAAGACGTTCTCTCTCACTAATAGAAGGCATTGTTCCTCGTAACAAATCGGATATTAGTTTTGTAACTTTTTATTGATACTTTGTATGAATTTGAGATGTTTTAATATAAATTTTTTGGCACATAGAAATTTTATTATTCATGTAATTGGTTTTGGTTGATTATTTGTATGGATTTGAGATATTTTAATATATATTATTCTTGGCACATTAAAGTTTTATTTTTTATGAAATTGGTTTTGGTTAATTATATGAAAATAAATATACAAATGAAATCAATTTATATTTCATATGCATTGATGATATTGTCAAGGCATTTAAAATGAGTAGTTGAAGTGAGTTAGATTACACATATAAGGTGTCGTGACATTAATGATATTTATGATTTGCATCTTTAGATTACACATAAAAGTGTTGTGAAAAATATCCATAACATTAAGATGACACCAGTAGATTGTCGTGAAATAAGCATTAAACGACATTCAAAAAGTGTTGTCATAAAGTTATTCATGGCATTTTTGTCATGACGTTGAAAGTCCAAAATATTTATGACGACACTTATCAGATGTCATTGAAGCACGTTAAGATGACACCAGTATCATGCCATGAAATTAGTATTACACGACATTTAGAAAGTGTTGTCATAAATTTACTAAATGACACTTTTGATGTGTCGTTGAAAGTAAACAAACTTTCTATGACACCCCTCTAGACAACACTGAAGAAGTGTCATGAAAAGTCATTAACGACACTTTTCGAGTGTCGTTAAAACACTTTTTTGTTGTAGTGATGTGGGCATTCCTCGGACACGAATTCTGCAAGACGTATCTATCTCGCGATGCAGCCTAAAGATGGGAAGACGTTCTCTCTCACTAATAGAAGGCATTGTTCCTCGTAACAAATCGGATATTAGTTTTGTAACTTTTTATTGATACTTTGTATGAATTTGAGATGTTTTAATATAAATTTTTTGGCACATAGAAATTTTATTATTCATGTAATTGGTTTTGGTTGATTATTTGTATGGATTTGAGATATTTTAATATATATTATTCTTGGCACATTAAAGTTTTATTTTTTATGAAATTGGTTTTGGTTAATTATATGAAAATAAATATACAAATGAAATCAATTTATATTTCATATGCATTATTGATATTTTGAAGGCATTTAAAATGAGTAGTTGAAGTGAGTTAGATTACACATATAAGGTGTCGTGACATTAATGATATTTATGATTTGCATCTTTAGATTACACATAAAAGTGTTGTGAAAAATATCCATAACATTAAGATGACACCAGTAGATTGTCGTGAAATAAGCATTAAACGACATTCAAAAAGTGTTGTCATAAAGTTATTCATGGCATTTTTGTCATGACGTTGAAAGTCCAAAATATTTATGATGACACTTATCAGATGTCATTGAAGCACGTTAAGATGACACCAGTATCATGCCATGAAATTAGTATTACACGACATTTAGAAAGTGTTGTCATAAATTTACTAAATGACACTTTTGATGTGTCGTTGAAAGTAAACAAACTTTCTATGACACCCCTCTAGACAACACTGAAGAAGTGTCATGAAAAGTCATTAACGACACTTTTCGAGTGTCGTTAAAACACTTTTTTGTTGTAGTGAATGAGTCATGTTATGCTAATTGTTGGTTTCTAATGTAGTGTCTAGTCTAATTGGTTCATTAACACAAGTCTAACTAATAGGCTAGCCACTAACCAATATAACTAACACACTATTAATAATAAATATTCACAATATTATACAAATATGAAATAACAAAATTACCCATATTTGAAAAAGTGGTAGTAACAATATATTTGGGAATGGGGCATTACAATAAGCATCCACCTACTAGTATATGGAATGGGTTGCTATGCAGCTTTTCTATACTAGTATAGACATCCATCAACATAAGCAGTCTATGGATTGTTGTACTATGCTACTATATGATTGTTGTGCTACACTATTGCTACACATATGATTTTTTAGTGAGGCCAGTTGACTCCACTTGTCCTGACATGTATCTGCCCCTACTCCTAACATCATTTCAAAAAAATATGGCAAGTTGGATTTGAGAGGACATAAGAGCATCTCTAACCCTATTGTCTTGTTAGTATACGTATTTTACTCTGTATTGATCCTGTATGCGATATCTGGTATTTGTACACGTGCACAATCATGTATTCACACCTGATCATAGCATGGAATAATGTCTCATCGCGGGATAGTATGCCACCCATTGTCCTTGTCTGGTTGTAGGTGTGGCTCATTGTTCTGATGATGAAATCACTGGACCGTGTTGTGATCCGGATTTAACTCTCGCTCCTCATTCATTCTCATTTTTATTTTTCTCCCACCAACCCACATAGGCAAGTCCACCTTGCACTAAATAGAGAGACCACTTGCCATTTTATTTTCTTTGATTCCTTGCATATTATTAGTCCCTATTATTCCTCTAAACTTTCTCTACCTATTTAGTTCTTGGAGCTTTTGGATTTAATGGCTAGATTAGTGTAGATCTGAGTTTTTATAAGGTAGGGTTTTTTTAGAGTTTTTTGTAAAAATGATCTCTTAAAAGTGCTTATTTTTAAGAATACTTTTTTATGTAGTAGAGAATTAGATTTTATACAATTTTTGCTTTTAATTTGTCAGATTTCGAGTTCTAAAACTCAAGTTATGGCCATTTGAAGTTTTCGTAACTCCATGGCCAAAGCTTGCTGTTTGGGGACGACGACCTCCCCCATGTGCCCAGGAGACCATGCACCAAAAGACCATGAGCCAGGAAGTCCTGGCAACGCATCCCCGACCCCATGCGCCCAAGAGGCCATACGACGAAAGGCCATGAGCTAGGGAGTCCTGACAATGCATCCCCGACTCAATGCGTGCCATGCGCGTAGGTTCCCTACGGGCATAAACGGAAGGCGCAAACGAGTCTCGCATATGCACTGAATTCCATGCGCCTGTCTAGCCGTGTGCCTAGGTGCCACGCACATGACTTGCCATACACAGGATCTGCTATGCGCCTGCTCCACATGCGCCTTAGTTGTTATGCGTTCGATTGAGAGTCAAACCGCCATACGCCTATGAGCTATGCGCTAGGACCAACCTGTCCGTCTCCCTGAGCCTATGTCATAGGAGACTTCGTTGGCCCCCTGCGCATACTGATTCATGCACAGGATTACCCATGCACCTATTTGATGATTCAGATCGATTTTTATTAGATCTCTTGTGACTTATTTTTCCTGACTCATGTGCCTACCTGTCCATGCGCGCTTGAGTATGCAAGCACCTAGGTATCTATCTGACCCATGCACATATTACTTATATATGACCCATACGCCTATGTGATCCTTGTGCCTATGTATGCCCATTCGCATGTATACCTAGTGGATTCTAAGTGACTAGCCCATGTACATGTTCAACCATGTTCCTGACTTGATTACCTGTGTTGTACTGGTATTATTACTTGCATGTACTAAGGTACAACTATGTGAGCAATGTGGTGCTATCCTATGTGTGCACCGAGGTGCTAATCTACGTGGTAAGCAATACCACGAGTTATATGTCAGTACAATCATATTTTTTAGCATGGTCATTCTTAGTGGTCAATAACATTGATGTGGTATGATGATTGAAGGTTTAATGCATTACACTAAGGATGTATTTAGAATTGGGACTCTATGAGCCATTCTGGATCCATACTTAGGGTACTCGTGCCAAGGTACGACATTTAAGAGGATGATCATGTGACCACGACATGTGATTCCAAGCACAAGTAGGGTTAATCTAGGCAACTCAAGTGGATAGAAGCATTGGGAGGGAATGGAATCCCGATGTCGTGTTATACTAGCCACCTCCCAGACATCAGTCATGGCGTACAGGCTGGCGGCCACGGATATGGTTTAACGTCCTCCCTTAGGGGGATGGCGATATCTGACTACTATGTGTCATGTGTTATATGTTCCGCACGGTGGCCTTACAGGGGACCGGTGCGTATTCTAAGTGCTAAGCATTATTATTGGACTGGCTAGCCCTGTTGGAACTAACACGATATGAGGATTCCTATATAAGCATTATCGGGATAACTCAGACCAAACATAGAAAGCCGTAAGACTGAATGGCCGCTTGTAAATTGACTTGCTTGCGATATATTTTCTTCTGCTAGTAGCCGAGGGATATGGACTGTCACGATGCATGGTCTAACCCATGTCCTTGTTTGGTTGTTGGGTTGGGCTATTGTGCTAGGAGAGCCTATGGACCAAAGTTACGAACCAGAAGCTATTTGGGCTGACCACGATTATAGGATGTAATCTATCTCGTCGCAGTTCAGCACTCTTAGTCCTTGTTTGGTTGTAAGGGTGTCGCATTGTCTCGCAGGTAAATTATAGACTATGATTATCGGCTAGATCTTATATAATTGCTTGGGTATTTGTCTCATTCATATGTGTTGTGCTTCCTTATGGTAGTTGCTATTCGGGGCTGACCATACTGGTTTTGTTCGGCCAGATCTCGTAGCAGCGCCTAAGGATCCAGCTTTCTCCTTCTAAAGATTGTGCATACTAAAAGCATGGTCGTTAGAGGACAAGAGTGGATTTCTTCTTCGCCAATCTGATATCATCATTTTGTACTTGACATTTAGCCACCGGCACCTGTTTAGCCGGTTGTTCTGGACATTAGTTTTCTTTTACATAATTGTAATTAAATCAGACTGCAGCTGACTATGGTTATGTACTGTTGACTCTCTGTGCTAGCTGGCATCTTGCATGGCTAGTTCTTATGAACATTTTGATGAAGTGTCGAGGACGCTTTACTGCTTTATCTCATATGCTCATTAATTGATGATTCTTGCTTGAATGATTGAGACATAGTTGTTCCACGAGACCCTAGGTGACTTGATTGTAGCATGTACCCCCAAGTTTAGTTACAGTCGTGATTAACGTATGATGTCTTCGTACCTTACACGGGATAGCTGGTCATGTCCGCCTTCGTATTCCGGTATTAGGGCGTGACAATAGGTGACAATATTATATTCATAAAAGACAATGAGGTAAAAAAAGTCTTATCCGATACAAAAGTATTGAAAAGACAATAAAAGAAATACTTTTGCAACTTCCAATACAACTTCTCCTCTTCTTCCTTTTTTATAAATAATTTTATTCATAATTAATGATGTGGAGGTAAAGTCATTGTCAAGTGCATTGTCTAGAACTAGACAACCAATTTCACAATGTCTTTGTTATATCATGTCATGTCACCTTCATAATTTATTTAACATTTGCATTGGAGAAACCTTTTAAATGAAAACTTATCATTCCTTTGAGGCTACAACTTTTTCTAAACTCACAATAGAGTTGAAGATGTTCTAAAAGGGAGACATGATTTTGATTGTTATGATTATACTAAATCCACCCCCCAACTTTTCAGCATATTTAAACACCGAAAGTGGATAACTCTTATGAAGGAAAGTGTCCAAAAATAGGCCCATGACCATTTTTTGACTTTGACCATATATTAGATTAGATTTCTAAATATATGTAAGTCTACATAGGATTAAATTTCCAATATATAATCCTACATAAGATTGGATTTTAAACCTACATAGGATTGGATTTCTATGGTATATAAAGAGGTCTAAAGGTTCTCCACAAAATATCTCTAAGAGTACTTAATGTAAGTTGTTGAATAAGTTCAACACAAGCATATCTCATTGTGCTCAATAAAAGTTGTTGAATAAGTTCAACACAAGAGAGCTAAAGTTGTTGAATAAGTTCAACACAAAAATTTGAGAGATTTTTTTTTTTAATCTTTGTGATAGAGAGTTCTTAAGTGCAAGGAGAGAAGTGTTGAGAGCTATTGTAATTCCTTTTCTTCTTCGTAGTGGAACTAAATCACCCTCGTCTGTGGAAGTAGGCATCTTGGTCGAACCACGTAAATCATTGTCTTTGTGGTTGTGAATTTTCTCTGAGATATTCTCTTATTTCTTGGATTTATTTCTGCTGTGTCCCAATAATTGGTATCAGAGCTTTGGGAGTCTAGCAAGGTGTCTGTAACCCCAGTTTTTTAAATTTTCACTTTTAAAAAAAATAATAAAATAAGAATTATTATATGATAATAGGTTTAAATAAAACTTTTACTTGTTTCATAATAGAAATATTGGATTATATAATTATATTGATTCTGGGCTTTCTTATTAAAAGCCTACTTTTAATTTCTGTCAATTAATCATATTGGTGTTTAAGGCCTTGGGCCAACTACAGATGGGCTTGACTTCTAGGGGATGACTATGGATGGGTTCTTTTCTTGTTAATGAAGAGTATTCTTCATTTTGTTCTTTCAACAGCACCCAACGATTTCAAAATCCTTCCTCTAACCGTTTGTTAGAGATTTCAAATTCCCGCCAAGGATTAGCTTACTCTTCACGCTCAACCACCTTTATAAGCAGCATCACCTCTTTCTTTTTCCTCCTCACCATTGATTGAGTTGAAATTTCCTTCACTCTTCACAATTCTCCTCTTCCACAAATTGCTCCTTGGAAATTCCGATCGGCCATGGCGAATGGTGACGACGCAGTGAGCATCTCAACCAATCAGCATTACCAAGAAGTTCCAGGCGACGACAGCAAGGAACCAGCGCTTCTTCAATCCTAAATTTCGTGGTAAGTTCCATCGATCAATCTTAATTCCATGGATTCGAATGTTAATCTTCATTCGATCAATTTTCCTTCGTTTTGATCAAATATGTTCTTACAAACCAGTAGAACAAGTGATCGACGAATTGTCTCCAAGGAACTATCAAGGAGAATTCATCGAGTGTTCTTGACATAGGTTTTGATTCGATCCTTCGTTCATATTCATTTGATAATTGTGTTTCGATCCGGTGTATGAACAATTTGTTGATTCTTTTCAAGATACATATTAAGTGCTGAAGGCATTAAATCCTCTTCCTTATCATTCCGATCCAAGGATACTCGAGAATGTAAGTATCAGGATCTCCACCTACTTTTCGAATGTGTTATTAATACGTTCTTATTGAATTGATTCAAGTGAGGTTTATTTTGAAGTTGTCTGTATATCGAGAGCAATTGCTCTGAGAATATCCTTTGATTGGGGAATTTTTGATATACATTAAGAGCCATCAGTCTTAATTAGGACTGAATGATTTTAGCTCAAATTGAAGACTGACTGTATCAGTCTTAGTTAGAGACTGAACCATATCAGTTCAATGAAGACTGGTTGTGTCAATCCTGATTTAAGAATGTTTTGGGTGTAGTAATACTTTGAATGTTTGATAAGGAAAGTTTTGTCATCAGATATCTTAGTGAGTATTTTAAGTATAATACAATGTTAAGGATGGCTCAATATTTGAATGTGGGTTGAATTGATGGAATCCAGTTGAGGTTTGACACAGGCTGGTATCAGAAAAGATATGGCCTCGAAATGATCAGTTCCTGAAATCTTTTAGACTGAACTATGTAACTGGATTATTACTCCAGCTGTGTATGGCTAGCTAAATGACCGATTAGCTTGGGTGGTCAGGGAATCTGATATGTGATTGAGGAGATTTATCCTTATGGAATTAAGAACAAATTGTATAGGTATTCTGCTATGTTATCCAGCCAGCAGTAGTGACCAAATCTGGGAATTTTAAATCAGAAATCCATGTTCAGGAATGAGTTTAGGAATGATTTAGATATGAGGGTTAGAAATATCATCAGTTGTAAAGGAGATGGCTAGGATAGTGGGTTAAATCCAAAGCCATAGGACTGTTGAACAAAGTCTAAATTAAGACTGATTATCTCAGTAATCTGAGATTGTTGTTCCTAAGATATAATGTATAAACTGTGCTTAGCAATATATTCATGAATACCAGTAAGGAGAATATGGCTTAGACTAAACTTCAGGAACTGAACATAGAGTTGTGGGTGAAGACTGATACAACAGTTTTCATGAGACTGATTATCTCATAATTGACTAAGGCTTGACTGCTTAGTAACTGTCCTGATATTGGACATGTGAGACTGTTTGCACTGACTGATACACTAGCCTATTTAACACATCCCTATAGTCTAACAGTTGGTCTATGATTGTATAATTTGGAATCAAATCTTAATTCCCTAAAACCTGTGTATTAGCATGTTCAGATTATTGAATTTGGTTTAGGCATAATGGACTGATGACTGAGATGTGTCCATTAATGGTGTAGGAACCAAGTTCAGTTCGAAATGGAAACAATGGGTTCCTGAAACTATAGAAGTGAACCTTCATATACATTCATTGATTTCCTATGATACTTCATAAAATAAATCAATAGTTAAGTGAAGAAATTATATCCCAGGGCCCTTAATCAACTCTGCCCTACTAGTTCTATTCCCTGTCAAACTAGTTTTGAACCAATTTTGTTAACAGTTTTTTTAAATTCTTTTAGTAGAATTATCCAGGTAGCATGAGTATATATGGAGCAAATTGTTGTACCCGATGTATATCTTGATGCACTGTGATACAGATGGAGGTCTGAACAGTCGAAATGGACTGACTGATTTAGCCTGTGCAGTAGGTAAAGGGTTGCAGTTTGTATCAGGGTCCATGGGAATCAAGTTTTCACATATGGTTACTGCCATTAAGTATGTCAATACCTGTAGTAGTAAACATTCCTATAGCAGTATTTGGTAGAACTGAACTAATCTAATCCATGTGAGTACCAAGGTAATTCAAATAGATATATATGGTTATACCTCAATTGCTTGACTGACCCTATGGTATGATGTATAATTGTATATTAGCAAGGATGCATTTGAAGTTCAGCTTTATCAGCTTAGTCACCCACTGGTGTTCATGGGTATTTACATGAATACTTAAGTAAACATGAATCTTGTATCAATCCTAGAGCCATTAGAATATGTCTATAGAAGACTATCCTAAGGATTGTTAAGGACTGCTGAAGAGCAGTACACCTTGCTATTAGAGGTTGACAGTTTAGGGATACCAAGACTTGTGTGTATAAATAATGTGGTAACTTAGTTATTTTAGAATAACTATTTTGGATTTTGATTTCTTGTTAATTTAGAGTATGGCTAATATTTTGATAAGCTATAGAGGCATGATTAGAAGGGGTAAGCCTAGGCTAAGACTTGTATAGAATTAATCATGATTAGATTGATTGATAAACCAAATTAGAATTAGCCTGTTTATTAATCAACTTGAAATTCATAAATAAGAGGATTTCCAGCTCTACTACCCTTTCTCGATCACCCGGAGTCAGGCAAGTATACTCCTCGGACTTGTTCATTTTCTCATGTCTTGCATGTTCATCCTTGTATCTCCTTGATTGACACGATGTATCACGGTATTGTCTGGTTTCATGTTTCATGTATTACTTGTGTCTGGGAGGGGGAAATACTATAGATATGTGATCAAACCCTGTTACTACTCATGTGAATAGCTTAGGTCCCGCACCGTGCACGCGGGACCAAAGCCGTACCATTTCATGTTTATTGCATCTACCCAAGCCGATCAGACAATCTAGAAGTATTTCAATATTGCACATGTCAGGATTCAGGTTGTATTTCAGGATTCATGGTTGTATTTCATATTCAGGTAGTATTTCATGATTCAGGTTGTACTTCATGTTCAGGTTGTATTTTATGTTCAGGACTCATACCATGTTCCCTGTTTTACTTTCAGTACTTCCTGCTCAGTTTCGTGTCTTATCTCATTTCCTGTACTTATATATATTTCCTGTTTCTTGATTCATACCATGATGTTCATGTTCATTTCCTTGGATATACTTAGCTCCGCTCATGACTAGGATATGTTGCAGGTGAGTTGGAGGCTCTGTGCGACACGTACTATGGCGAGGAGCCAATTGATGCAGGAGAGCTAGCTGGTGCTGCTCTTGACTTAGAGGCTGCAGAAGCCTAGAGCTTACCTTAGTTTTTCCATATTATTTCCTTGTATTGAGACTAGTAGACTTACTTTCATTTGCTGGAATGTAATAGAATTCTCAGACTTGTACTTCTTTTCTGGGATACATTTATAGATGCTGTATTTTCATACTTGTCTTGATATCTGGTTAGTTTTCCTAGATTGGTACAGCTTACTTTGTTGTGTCTAACGACAAAGGCTGGGCGTGTCCGACTCGTGTCTGATTATTCGAGAGCAGGTCGTGACAGTGTCCTACAAAGTTCTTAGAGAAAGTTAGTTGTGTAGATTCTTGATATGGCTCCGTCAAACAGGACCGGAAAGTATGAAATTGAGAAGTTCAATATGAAGAATGATTTTGGCTTTTAAAGAAGCCAGATGAATGATGTTCTCATATCTCAAAAGCTTTACAAGGCTTTACGGGGAAAATCTAAGAAGTCCGCTGACATGATCGATGATGATTGGGATGACATGGATCTCGAAGCATGTGCTGCTATTCGTCTGTGTTTAGAAAGGGATGTCGTGTACTCTGTGAAGGACGAAACCACCACTGCTGGGCTATGTTTGAAGTTGGAATCACTCTACATGACGAAGACTCTCACCAACCGACTTTATATGTTAAAGTCGCTCTACAGACTAGTGATGGAGGAAGGTACGTCAATTCGGAATAGTATTTCAAAATTCAATCGAATTATTTTTGACTTGAAGGATGTTGACATACATGAAGAAGATGATCGTTTGGTGTTAATCCTATTATTTTCTTTGCCCAATTCTTATGAGAATCTTATTCAAACATTGTTATACGGGAAGGATTCAATTTTCGTAGAAGAAGCTACGAGTGCCTTATTGTCTAATGAGGTACAAAGGTTGGCTTCTAATGGTGGAAACGGTGGAGACCACGTCCAAGGTTTAACGACAAGAGGGAGGACAAATGATAGAGCATCTTATACCAGAAGGTCAAGATCCAAGTCCAAGACACCTATTGAGAAAGTGAAGTGCTTCAACTGCAATGAGAAAGGACATTATGCAAATAAGTGTCCTCATCTAAAGAAGAGGAACACAAAAAATAAGAATAAGACAGAAAGAGAAGGTGATGAAGCAAACTGTGCTTCAGAAGCTGACAATGACGGGGTCTGTTTTTCGGTAGCACATGACAACATGAGTGACTGTTGGATTCTCGATTCCGGATGCTCGTACCATATGTGTCCAAAGAGGGAGTGGTTTTCTTCCTACAAGGCAACAGATGGTGGTTCTGTGTTGATGGACAACAACAATGTATGTCGAGCTATTGGAATTGGGTCTATCACGGTGAAAATATATGATGGAATTGTGCGGACTTTGGCCGATATCAGACATGTTCCCAACCTCAAGAAAAATCTTATTTCTCTTGGTACACTTGACTCGAATGGTAACAAGTTCGTTGCCGGGGGTGGAGTCTTGCGCGTTGTTCGTGGTTCTTTGGTGGTGATGAAAGGTCATCGACAGGGTAACCTTTATATCTTATTGGGAAGCACTATGACTGGGTCTAGCAGTTAGTACATCTGATTCTTCTGATAGCACGCGTCTTTGGCATATGCGGCTTGGGCATATGAGTGAGAAAGGTGTGTCCTTACTGAGCAAGCAGGGTTACTGAAGAACTTGAAGAAGCCAAGTATGGATTTCTGTGAGCATTGTGTTTATGGCAAGCAACATAGGGTGACCTTCAGTACAAGCAAGCAGAAGACAAGATGTATTCTCGACTATGTGCATACGGATGTATGGGGACCTAGCAAGATTCCTTCCAAGAATGGAGCAAGATACTACGTCACTTTTATTGATGATTATACACGTTATGTTTGGTTCTATTTCATCAAAACCAAGGATCAAGTGTTCGAAAAGTTCAAGCAGTGGAAAGCGACCGTAGAGAATAGAACAGACAGAAAGGTAAAGACGGTAAGGTTTGATAATGGTACTGAATATACCTATGGACCCTTCAAAGATTTCTGTGCTCAAGAAGGTATCATTCGACATTGGACCATCAGAAATATGTCACAACAGAATGGGTTAGCAGAGAGGATGAACCGAACCATGCGTAAGAAAGCAAGATGTATGCTCTCCAATGTCGATTTAGGCAAAGAATGGTAGGCGGATGCTATACACATGGCACGGTACTTGGTTAGTAGATCACCAACTCCGGCTATAGACTGTAAGACTCCAGATAAGATGATGACCGACAAACCAGCAGATTACAGCACTTTGTGCGTATTTGGATGCAAAGCTTACTATCATGTCAATGAGGGTAAGTTGGATCCGAGAGCCAAGAAAGACATATTCTTGGGATATGCACAAGGAGTGAAAGGATACCGTCTGTACTGCTTGGAGGATAAGAAGTTATTAATTAGCAGGGATGTCACATTTGATGAGTCTTCAGTGTTGACTTCAAGCAAGAAGAGTAAGTCCGATCAAGATGGTGGTGTATCTAGCAAATATCAAGCTGTTGAGATTGAGTTGTCTGAGGATGCATCAGATGAGGTACAAGTTTTTGAAGATGTTCATGAAGCCCCACAAGAGCAACAATCAAAGGAAGAGCAGCACCAACAAAAAAATTCCTTGGCCACCACTAGGTCAAGGAGATCGGTCAAGCCAGTACACATGTATGAATTTGATGAACAGGTAAAGCACTATGGACAGTTAAATGTGGTTGCATATGCACTACCAGTGGAGGATGACGAGTCTATCACCTTCAGACAGGCTATCAAAGATACTAGCAACAAGAACTGGATGGTAGCTATGCAGGATGCGATTGAGTCTCTCCACAAGAACTGTACATGAAATTTGATTCCATTGTCCAAGGGCAAGCGAGCTATAGGCTGCAAGAGAGTGTACAAGAAGAATAAAGCTTCTCCAGAGCCAGGTGGAGAAGTTTTGCTTGAGAGCCCTTAGGGACGGAATTGACGAGTGGTTGATTTGGTAAAGCTATGCGGTGGAGAAGTGTGTCGGTTCGGTTTTGTAACAAAACCTTGCCGAGGTGGAGATATGAAGAAAAATGTCCAAAAATAGGTCCATGACCATTTTTGAGTTTGACCATATATTGGATTGGATTTCTAATATATGTAAGTCTACACAGGATTGGATTTCTAATATATAATCCTACATAAGATTGGATTTTAAACCTACATATGATTGAATTTCTATGGTATATAAAGGGGTCTAAAGGTTCTCCACAAAATATCTCAAAGAGTGCTCAAAATGAGTTGTTGAATAATTTCAACACAAGCATATCTCATTGTGCTCAATAAAAGTTGTTGAATAAGTTCAACACAAGAGAGCTAAAATTGTTGAATAAGTTCAACTCAAAAATTTGAGAGATTTTTTTTTTAATCTTTATGATAGAGAGTTCTTGAATGCAAGGAGAGAAGTGTTGAGAGCTATTGTAATTCATTTTCTTCTTCATAGTGGAACTAAACCACCCTCATATGTGGAAGTAGGCATCTTGGCCGAACCACATAAATTATTTTCTTTGTGGTTGTGAATTTTCTCTAAGATATTATCCGATTTCTTGGATTTATATTTACATAATATGTCTAATTGTCATTGACGTATTATGCGGTAGCTTGCACGATATATATAAGAAAAGTATTTGAGAAAATTTGAGTCGCACCCCACTTTATTGGTCATATTTCAAGGTGCAGCCCACTGCTTTACCTTAATGTAAGTTACCCCCACATTTTACGAATTTCGTCCAAGACCGACGGTCATCGCATTTGACCAAAATTTTAGGATGAAATTATCCTCTTCTTCTTCTTCTTCTTCTTCTTCTTCTTCTTCATAGCAGCCCCTTGTCTCCCCCTCCGTGCTCCCCTCCCCCCATCCTCCGCCTCGCTCAGCCCTCTGCCATCACCACCACCAACATCACCACCACCTTCACCAATACCAACACCACCATTAACACCACTACCTTCACTCCCCGCCGCCTCCGCTCCCCCGCTCATCTACGGTGCCGTCCCCCTCCCCCGCACCCCCATGGCGCCGCCCTCCTCCCCCGCGTCCCTATGGCACCGCCCTTGCTCCCCCATGACATCGTCCCCGCTCCTCCGCTCTCTCATGACGCTCCTCCGTCCTCCCCCACGAGGTCATGTGTATTTTTGTCCTAAAAATTTGGTCAAACGCGTTGACTGTCGATTTTGGACGGAATCCGTAAAATATGGAAGATAACTTATATTAAGGTAAAACAGTAGAGTGCACCTTAAAATATAACAAATAAAGTAGGATGCTACTCAAAATTTTTCAAAGTATTTCGTTCCTCCAACTATCCATGTGTACCGTGACTACAAAATGTCACACCGTCCCCTCGTCCCACGACCACGCACATTGTCCCATGGGGATGCAGTTTGCCCTCACAAATACAAAAACTTATCGGAGTCTGATTAATTTAGGCTAATTATAAGGGCACATCAAAACCTTATCAGGGCTATCCAGGATTCGGGCTAGCCCATGTTTGTGGAAAAATTACTAGGGCTATCCCAATTTTCTACTCAAGGGGCTGCCCAAACTTCACACCCCCTAAACCCCAAATTCCACTCTCATTTGTAAAATTTACTCTCTCTCTTCCAAAATCCTAACTTTCTTCCTCCTCCTCCTCCTCTTCTTCTTCTTCACCATTTTCCACTCCCCAAACTATACATCTTATTCTTCATCTTCTTCTCCACAATTTCTCCACTCTAAACCCTAGTTTTCTTCTCCACCATTTTTATCAAAATTCTAGTTTTTTTCTCCACAATTTTCATTCAAATCATTTTGATTCCTCACAAATAATGTATGAAAATAAACCCTAACATGTTTATTTCATTCTTTCTCACAAAAAATGCATGAAAATAAACCTTAAAATGTATATTTCATTATATTATCAAGATGAAAATAAATCCTAACATATGTTTTTCATTCGACCATTTCGATTTTGGGACTGTCAGGAATTGTAGCAGTCCTAAAATGTACTTACTGTACATCAAGTCCCTTTCAAGACTGCCACAATTCCTGACAGTCCTCAATACTTCTAGGACTGCCAGAAATTGTGGCAGTCATGTTGTATAACAAGGTCCTTTCAAGACTGCCACAATTTCTGACAGTCCTCAATACTACGAGGACTGCCAAAAATTGTGGCAGTCCTGTTGTACAACAAGTCCCTTTCGGGACTGCCACAATTTCTGGCAGTTCTCAATACTTCTAAGACTGCCAAAAATTGTGACAGTCCTGATATAAACTTTCTCAACAAATCGATTTTTTTAGAATTAGGGTTTCATCCATAATTTCTTCTTTTAATGAAGAAAATTTGATTAAAAGATTAATAGATTTGATATCTAATTTCTTCTACAACTAGGATTTCATCCATAAACTAGGGTTTGGAGGAAAAAAAAAGAGATATTGGAAGGAAAAGAAAATATGAGATATTAGGAGGAAAAAAAAATGAGAATTAGGATTTCATCCATAAACTAGGATTTCATCCAATTTCTGCTTACTTCTTATTCTTCTTGTTCTTCTTCTTGTGAATAAGGAGAAGAGAAGAAAAAAAATTAAAAGAGTTGTCTATTATACCTAAGAATTGGATAGTCCTGAGTAAATTTTTCAATGACAAATTTATAAATAAATAAAAGTTAAGAATGAACAGTCCTGATAAGATTTTGATGTGCCCTTATAAATAGCCTAGATCAGCCGGGATCAACATCACTCTAGCTTGTAAATTTTTAAAAGAAAAAAAGAAAAAAAAAAAAGACGACGACCCCGGACTCCAAAGGCATATATAAACCGGATTGGATTCCGTATGGGTGTAGTAGTAGCTCCGGAGCGGGCTGGTGAATAAATTAACAATAATATCTCTGGCGAGAGCGTGAGAGCGAAGAAGCCGAAGAATACATACGAAGAAAAAGAAGACTGTGTTGTTCTTGATCGGAACAATGGGGAGGTCTTGCTTCAAAATCATCACTTGCGGCGCCGACTCGGCGGAGGCTGACAATGGAGACCTCTCTCCGCCGCTGGTAACTCTTCCTTCTCTCTCTCTCTCCCCGTCGGCATTCTGCGTCGGAAAGTAGGGTTTGTGTTGCTTGGGCTTTAGAAGGCTGGGTCTGTATTGAAGTTGGAACCTTTGGAAATGTTGGTGTTTGAAATTGATTGGTTTCGGTTTGATCGCTTTGAATTGGTGGGGAATTTAGTAGTGGTAAGAAATTCTGTCTAGTTAATTTGTTATGATGTGTTGGTTTGCATTGAAGTTGAGATCTTCGGAATGTTGGTGTACATAGGAACTTTTTTCCCGAGCTCAAGTTGATTTTTTTGGGTGTTTATATTGGTAATTGGCGGGGAATTTAACAGGAGGTGGTGATTTTATGTTGATTAATGACATATTCTAGTAGTGGTGAGGGTTCCACATTACTTGTGAAGTTTTGCTGAACAATTGAGCTTTGGAATACTATCAGTCTATCATGAGTTTGTTGGAAGTATTACAGTGTTAGATCTGCTGGTAATGTTGAATATTGAGAATTGGAGTTGAGAGAGTTTAATCTCTGTTGTATAGACACGGGTACGACACGATAAGGACATGGACACGACACCTATTTTGGTGTGTCCTATTATGTTTTGGATTGTCCGTGTTGTGTCCGATACGCATCCGATACGACTTGACAATCCTAGGGTTTAGTGCAAGGTTCACAATATCGATATCGGAATCAGACTCTTCCTATGAGTATCGGGATCGGCGGTATCGCCAGTTTCGGATTTGAGTATCAGATCTTTTGGTATCGAAAAACAAATAATTATAAATAAATTATTAAAAATTTAGAATAAATCTTTTATACATTTAGGCATCATTTAAAATATTTTATGTGTTGTTTCTTAATAGTTTTGAAATTGAATGTAATAATAGTATTGGTTTACATGCGATAAATATATTTTCTTCATTTACATTCTTTTATAACCTTACTATGTTTTTACACCCTTGCTGATTAGTCTTTTTTTATTCAATTTTCTCTACCGAATTGGAAAAAGACCCCCAACGTCGATATCGATCACGGGTAACAGTCGGTATCGGATCAAGACATGCCAAACCGTATCGGTATCGGCTGTCTCGGATCTGTATCAACCGATACTGCAAACTATGGTTTAGTGGTTAATGTTATGTTGCACGGACACAAATATGGCATGATACAATTCGGACTCAATGACACGGAAATAACACTGATTTCGGCATGTATTTTTGGAGTGTCTGTGCCGTGTCGACACACTGGCACAGGGACAAACTTTGGAGTTTCCTTGCTTTCTAGGTTGTGACTATGTAAGATGAAAAATGTGATCAGAATCGGAAAAGAAATAATGTCTATTATGATGTCAACAACGTGAAGATGACAAATAAATATTAAAAAGAGGAAAAAAAAAATGTTTGAGTTGTATGAAGGATTTTAAGATGATTTGATCCATCAAATTGGATATTAGACGGTCTTACTTGCAGTATGTGGATATACTTGTTTGATTTTCCTCGCAAAATATCCAGGCGGAATCCGCGAAAGACTCTAATATTAAGTTCAATACATAACGTATAACCGCCGAAAACAAAAGTAGTGTATTTAATTACAAGTAAGAAATAGTAGTTGCACTGTCGATGCAGAAGATTATCACTTTGTATTAGTGCTCGAGTCTTGTCTATGAAATCAATGGATCTATTAGTTCCCACTACAAAGTAGTTAACATATATGCTAAAGTATGGTTGTTATGCTCATAATGCCCTAACATCAGTACGGTTAAGGTGACGAAAGCAATTTACGTCTTGCATGGACAGTGGACACCATATATTTTGGTAAGATTCCATTTTTTGTTATGTTTCTAATTCTGCAGATTTGGTGGACTTGGTCACTAAAAGCATGGGGCACATCCCCATTAACACTAACTATGGTATATCAATATGTAGGGAATATAGTTAAAATTATGTTAATGGGTTAAAGTTTAAATTTGAATTTCCACCATGGAATGCCTACTGTGGGACCTATTCAGTTCACATGTGTTATGTTCTCGGTGGACAAGTCCAGAAACAGAATGAGTTTGTGGGCCTAGTTCACCTGATAATTTCAACACAAAGAAAAGTGATCCTCAACACACATTCATTAGCGTGCCCTGCAAATAAAGTGCATCATCCATGATGTCTTTTGTTGATATAGGTCAACTTTTAGGTTTCTTCCATTGTTAGCTTAATTTTATGTTCTGCATCATTCTTGTTACATTTTGTTGATCCTAAGAATCCACGGGAATATAGAGATATCATGTGAGGCATCCTAGAACCACGAGCCTCCCTCACATGGAGGGTCCCTCATTTTTGGAGAGTATTTTCGCTACTCGAACTTGCATTCTACAAGGTGCATGTTGATGTGGGCCCACCCATCATCACATACGCCCGTCGTCGGAGACGTGGAGTTTAGGCCCAGGCCCACTGTTTAGGCCTTTTTCTGTATTTAGTCATAAAGGGGCCTTTTCTGTTATTTAGTTATAAAGGGTATTGTGGTCTTTCACCACAATAATCCCTTTAGGATTTTGTTTCCCTTTTCTATTTATAGCTAGGGCTAGCCGTCTTTAGTTTTTATGCTTGTGTTGAGAAGAAACTCTCAAGCGTCATTCAGAAGGGTTTAGACTTTGTCCGTCCATCAAAGTTGGGAGTTTGTTCTTTTCTCTAATAAAGATCGTTATTTTTCTTCTATTTCTATTTTTCTATAAATTATTTGTGAATCGATCTGGTCGATTCACATCAATTGGTATCACCCGAAGCTGTCTCCTGGAAGCGGTCTAAAATGTAGCCCGTCAGCTCCAGGGGTTCTCGGGCGAGGAGGCGACTCACGGGGAGACACCAAGGGAGGTAGAAGCGGTGCTGGAGCAGTACCCCGAGGTCTTCCAGAGCCCGCAAGGGCTACCTCCGATCAGAGGACACGAGCACTCGATCGTACTCCGAGGGGCGGGGGCACCGGTGAGCGTGCGTCCCTACAGGTATCCGCATCTGCAGAAGGACGAGATAGAGCGGATGGTTCGGGAGATGCTGCAAGCGGGGGTGATCCAGCCTAGTGTGAGTCCTTTTTCATCACCAGTACTGTTGGTGAAGAAGAAGGACGGGAGCTGGAGATTTTGCGTCGACTACCGGGCGTTGAATAAGGAGACAGTCGCGGACAAGTTCCCTATCCCGGTGATCGACGAGCTGCTAGACGAACTGCATGGGGCAGTTGTCTTTTCGAAGATCGACCTTCGTGCAGGGTACCACCAGATCCGGATGCGGCCGGAAGATGTGTCGAAGACGGCGTTCCGGACTCACGAGGGACATTATGAGTTTCTGGTTATGCCTTTTGGACTGACCAACGCTCCTTCGACCTTCCAGGCATTGATGAATAAGGTATTCCAACCCTATCTTCGCAGGTTCATCTTAGTATTCTTCGACGACATCCTCATCTACAGCCGAAGCATGGGGGAGCACACTGACCACTTGGGGATAGTGTTCCGGGAGTTGCTTACGCATCAGCTATACGCCAACCGAAAGAAGTGCAGCTTCGGTTTGGCGCAGGTGGAGTATCTGGGGCACGTGGTGTCGGCGGAGGGGGTAGCAGCGGACAGGACGAAGATTGCGGCCATGTTAGATTGGCCCGTGCCCACTACACTACGGGCCTTACGCGGCTTCCTGGGGTTGACGGGCTACTACAGGAAGTTCGTCAAAGGGTACGGCACTATCGCTCGGGCCCTTACGGAGCAGCTGAAGAAGGAGGGCTTCCAGTGGGGAGAAGAGGCCACTAAGGCCTTTGAGGCGTTGAAGGTCGCCATGACGACAGCACCCGTGCTAGCATTACCCGACTTCAGCAGAGCGTTTGTGGTGGAGACGGACGCCTCGGGATATGGCCTCGGGGCGGTACTCATGCAGGAGGGGAGACCCATAGCCTATTTTAGTCAGGTCCTATCTGCTAGAGCCCGACTGAAATCGGTCTATGAGAGGGAGCTGATGGCGATCGTTTTGGCGGTGCTGAAGTGGAGGTCTTACCTGTTGGGACGGGAGTTTGTGATACGGACCGATCAGAGGAGCCTCAAGTACCTCCTCGAGCAGCGGCTGGTGACTGAGGAGCATCAGCATTGGTTGTCCAAGCTGGTCGGGTATCGATTCACGATCGAGTACCGTCCAGGGCTGGAGAACAAGGCGGCGGATGCTCTATCTCGACGGGAGGAGGTGATCGACCTGGGCGCCCTATCACGTCCTATATGGCGAGATTGGGAGCCGATGTTGCAGGAGGCAGAGCAGGACAGAGAGCTGCAGCAGATACGGCAGCAGATAGAGGGCGGCGATGGCGCTCCAGCAGGCTACACGTTAGCGGGTCGTCGTTTGCTCTACCAGGGGAGGATGGTGCTGCCGAAGACTTCGGCCTTTATTCCCGTTTTATTCCAGGAGTTCCATAGTTCTGCGACAGGAGGCCATTCGGGGGTTCAGCAGACTTATCAGCGGATGGCCAGAGAGGTGTTTTGGCCCGGGATGCGACGGGCCGTCGCACGATTGGTAGCCGCTTGTGACGTCTGCCAACGTCACAAGTATATGGCTATGGCCCCAGCAGGATTATTGCAGCCACTGGCCTTGCCGGAGCGGGTTTGGGAGGATGTTACCATGGACTTCATCGACGGGCTACCACGTTCCGAGGGGTACACGGTGATCATGGTGGTGGTGGACAGGCTGAGTAAGTATGCTCACTTCATTCCCCTGAAGCATCCTTACACGGCCGTTACTGTAGCGACGGCGTTTCTTCGGGAGGTGATCCGGCTCCATGGGGTACCCGCATCCATTATCTCGGACCGGGACAAGGTATTCATGAGTATTTTCTGGCGGGAGTTATTTCGGGTTCACGGTACGGTCCTGAAGAGGAGTACCGCATATCATCCCCAGACTGACGGCCAGACGGAGGTCGTTAACCGCAGCGTCGAGACCTACTTGCGGTGCTTCGCCTCTGATTCTCCCCGACAGTGGCACAGTTGGCTGGCTTGGGCGGAATACTGGTATAATACTTCGTACCACTCACGGGCGGGGACGACGCCGTTCCGGGTGTTGTATGGTCGCGATCCGCCCCCCTTGGTACGATTCGGAGACGCCCAGACACCAGTAGGGCAGGTGGAGGAGTATATGTTGACCCGGGACGGGGTCTTGGAGGAGCTGCGGAAGCATCTGTTGCGGGCACAGCAGGTGATGCGGGCACAGGCAGACAGGCATCGGCGGGACGTCAGCTTTCAGGTAGGGGACATGGTTTATCTCAAACTACGTCCCTATCGACAGCGCTCGATGGCGAGGAGGCCGAATGAGAAGTTGGCGGCTCGATACTTTGGTCCTTATCCAGTGGTGGCTCGGGTGGGGCAGGTGGCTTATCGTTTGGGGCTACCAGACACATCATCGATTCATCCTGTCTTCCACGTATCTCAGTTGAGGAAGGCGATTGGGGATCAGGTAGCATCCCCCACCCTTCCTCCGACGCTCACGGAGGACATGGAGGTACAGTTAGAGCCCTTGGCAGTACGAGCTATCCGACGAGGACCCGGCCAGACGAAGGAGGTCCTGATTCATTGGGTCGGCCTGCCAGACTGTGACGCGACCTGGGAGGACTCTGCGAGCTTCCAGACGCAGTTTCCAGATTTCCACCTTGAGGACAAGGTGGCTCTGTTAGGGGGGGTATTGATGTGGGCCCACCCATCATCACATACGCCCGTCGTCGGAGACGTGGAGTTTAGGCCCAGGCCCACTGTTTAGGCCTTTTTCTGTATTTAGTCATAAAGGGGCCTTTTCTGTTATTTAGTTATAAAGGGTATTGTGGTCTTTCACCACAATAATCCCTTTAGGGTTTTGTTTCCCTTTTCTATTTATAGTTAGGGCTAGCCGTCTTTAGTTTTTATGCTTGTGTTGAGAAGAAACTCTCAAGCGTCATTCAGAAGGGTTTAGACTTTGTCCGTCCATCAAAGTTGGGAGTTTGTTCTTTTCTCTAATAAAGATCGTTATTTTCCTTCTATTTCTATTTTTCTATAAATTATTTGTGAATCGATCTGGTCGATTCACATCACATGTCTCTAGCCTTACTTTGCGCCAAGCGACACACTCAATATGCATAATTTACGGTATCGACCGATACCGATACTGATATGATGCAGCTGATACCGATATGATTTGGATGTCCCGATTCAATACCGAACTCTACTGGTAATGACCAATACCGACGTTGGGGGTCTCTTTCCCATTCAATTTGACAGAGAAAATTGAACAAAAAAGACTAATCGGTAAGGGTGTAAAAACATATTAAGGTTGTAAAAGCATGTTAATGAAAAAACTTATTTATAGCAGGTAAACTAATCAGCAATGATGTCTTTTATTTTACAATTTCAAAACTACTAAGGGAAAAAAAAACTTATATGCTTAAATACATAAAAAAAATTTCTAAAATTTTAGTAATTTATTAATAATTATTTGCTTTCCTATACTAAAAATCCATTACTCCGATACGAAACTGCAGATACACCACCGATCCTGGTACTCATAGGAAGGTTTCGATTCCGATGCTGATACTGCGAACTTTGTCTATATTGAGCCTCACGTGATACTTGATGAAATATTGGCTAAATACACAATTAAGTTGAATCAAGATTAAGTCCTGTAGCTTTAAATCTAGGCCTTGCAATAAATGAACTAATTTTGCATTGTATACTCGGAGTACCGGAAGAAATGTAAGTTATTAGTGATTTATCCAGTCTTGTGAGTTGGCATTCTTTTTCATGAGTGGTGATTGTAACTAGCCAACTAATAACACCAAGTTGAGCGATTTTATAAAGCACTAAGATGAAATTGGCCATATACTGATTTCTGTGGTATATTGCACACTTAAGCCACTATAAACCTTTTTCATGACTGGTGATTGTAACCAGCCAACTAATAACACCAAGTTGAGCCATTTTATAAACCTATATGAAATTTGTCTTATTCTGATTTCTGTGGTATAATGCACATCTATGCCAAGAGAGAAAATACATGCTTTAGACCTAGAAAACAAAGAAATATGAAGAAATTCCAGAAACTTTCTTAGAATTCCAAATTCCTTCCCATACTCCGTAAAAGACATGCATGTTGCAAAGGAAATTGGTAGCGTACTTGGGCCAATGTGTGACTAAAAGAAGCATAAAAGACGGAATAGGTAGGTACACAATGGTCAGGCCCGGTCCTATACTTTATGGGGCCTAGAGCGAAATCTAGAAATGAGGCCCTTTTCACCTTTTTTTTTTTCCACAACTCTATAGTCTTTCACACTAAAATGCTTTCAATCTCTACATCCTTCATTAGTTTGGTTCGACTCATTTATTAATTGAGTACATCTATTATTGTGGACAAAATGCTAAAAAAAACTGGTACGCCAATTAAAATTAGTAATTATTAAATTATATACTAATTTAATCCAAACTAAAAATGAACAGATATAAAAGAAAGCAAGAAGTCTACAGTGTAGTTCTTTGTTGGTTTTGGTCACGAAAATTAAGTAATCAACTCAACCTTTTCTTTGGCAAAGCTTGCAACAACAAAAAAGGAGAAGATAGTCCCTTCTCCAAGGACCAGGACAGCAAGACTCAAAAATGATGACCCGTGATGTGACTACTGACTTGCTAATCCACTTGTTTGTGTCAATGCGTATATCATTAACCAAAGGTCCAAAGGGACCAAAGCTTGCAATCAAAATGTTTATAGGAAAAAAAATCAAGTAATCAAAATATTTTTGGTCCTTCTCCAACTCCAAGAGTCAAGACCCACGTGACTCTACTGTCCTACCCTACTGTGTCTCTACACACAACACTAAGTATACATATATTTTCACATTGCTAGTGTAACATAATTCCTCTTTGAGCCTTTCATACCTGGTAGTGGTCCATCGCAGGAGTAGATGGCCGACGCCAGTCGGAACCTCGGTCCGGGAGAGAGAGCAAAGAGTGTGTGAGAGAGAGAGAGACTAAGGAAATATTTATGGCAATTTTCTCTGTGTTTTTTTAAAAAAAATCAGCTATTTGAGGCGGTTTCCATTTTTTTCGGCCGTTTCAAATTTTTAAGGCAATTTCATTTTTTTTCCAGAGACGAAGAGACGTAATACTTATGTGACTTTTTTTCCTATCCAGAAGTTTTTAGATCTGCTTTGATTTGCTATAATTTTTTGGCCTTTCTTTCCAAAAAAAAAATTATTTGATGGTGGTTTATTTATATTTATGTAAAAATCGGGGGCCTTAAAAAATTGGGGGCCCAGGGCGGTTGCCCGCCTCGCCCCTGCCCTGGGCCGGCCCTGACAATGGTATGGCACTAAGGCACTTTTCTTACCATCCTCTGCTCAGCCTTAAGTTATTAGGACATTGGCTTTCTAGAACAAGAAATACCATGGACTCAGTTTTGCTGATGTTTTGGTTGAACACTTCGACAACAACAACAACAACTACAACAAAGCCTCTCTACCCAAATATTTGGGGTTGGCTTTGTAATTCTTTTCTTCCATTCAGCAATGTTAAGGCCATGTTCTCTACCCAAATACTTGGGGTTGGCGAAGTGAGGTGTTGAGTTGCCGGCGTCGAAAGACGTCGGCTGTCCCGTGAGGCTCTGGAGCGCCCGGAGTGCGCGAGGCGTGCGTGTGGTGTGGGGCGATGATGAAAAAGCAAGTGCGGACAAGATCCGCACGAAGAGTCCGAAACGACATGACGACCGGCTAAAAATCATGTGCGGGGAGACACACGATTTATCTGAGCCCGCACGTGCTGGATTAAAAAAAAAGGCCATGTTCTCTACTCCTCCGTAACATTAATAAAAACCATTACTTTGCTATGGCCTCAATCCAAGTTGATTTAGGCCTACCCCTAGTTCTAGGAGCTCCTTTGACTAATATCCTATTATATATGGGGACAGTTACATATGTAATAATAAGACATTTAATAGGAGAGTAGCAATCAAAAGTTGTTTTGTCGTGGCATTTTTGTCAATACAAAGATTTAATGTTCTAGATAGGAAAGGAAGGAGACATGAAGAGAGAGATGAACTAGATGAAAATTCTTAATGAGGACAATTGAGACTTTGCCAAGATGATATTCAATTCAAATTGCTTATGCTTTTGTTTCGCTGTTGATCTTATTCGATTGTCTTGATTTAGTAATTTTTTTTTCTTTACCATGGTGAAGCTTATTTCCTGTAAGGGGACTTAAGTTGCACCTATGTTTGTCCTGGGATTCTTGCAATGTCTGAGGACTATGGTTATAACTCGTTTAGGGTAGGCCATGTCAAATATTTTTTTCCTTTTTATATTTTTTTAGCATATATCTCATGCTCTTGCATATTTTGACATATCTTATCATCGAAATTGCAAACCTTCCTTGTATGTGTAATTTGTCATGACATAACCATCGAGGTTAATAGGATTAGTATCCAACCTTTCTTAGCTGACTCTGCCCATACTGTAATGAGGCATCAATTTGATTTTTCCAACTCATCATTATTCACACATCTTGTTTAGCATTTTCTTCAGATTGGAAGCTTCTTTTGTTCAATGTTGACATTTCCCATCTGTGCATGGGAGTGAAGTTAATAACTAGTAAGCAGGTAATGTTTTTTTTAAACTCCATTCTAACCAAGAAATAGCAGGGATATGGTTGTAGTTAAAACTTAAAATGGTGGATTCAACTGATGTACTTGTGCAAAAGTTAGTATCTTCTCTGTACTAAAGGTTGAACCATGAATGTTATTATTTTTTTTTTCTAGTAGGTATATTGAATTAATATACTACCTCAAAATAGTGAGTCTCTTCTCAATCTGAGACTGCCTCCGGTGGCTAGCATGTCTTCATGGTTGGAGGTTATAGTCTCATCTCAATTTGATTCTCTGCATCTTATGACTGGTTCACACAGGCTTCTCCATCTGAAAGGATAAGTTAGAATTGTGTGACTATATCTAGATCTTACATGTGGACTCTTGAACCTGCCGTGCCATGGATTTATGATCCAAAGAAGTTAGGTCTGTTGTTCACACGTCATCATTTGTGTTCACATGACTAACAAGTGGAAGTCATAACATGTGCAGCCAATCATACTACAATTTTTCTAAATATATAAGCACTTGTTTACAGTAATACCTTTGGATGGAAATATTTTTTAAGAACATTTCATCAACTATTCAAGCTTTTTTAGTTGTATTAATAAAACTAATTTGGGGTTTAAAATACATTCATAAATAGAATGCAATAATATTTTTCAACAAGTTGTTGAAAATGAACTCAGTCATTCACATTTTACTTCAAGAGTAGGATTTGCACATTTGGCACTGCCATTACCAGTGATTAATTAGTCATTAATAATTGCTTAAATTTATATTCAATAATTATCCATTAGTACTTAAATCCTTGTTTTCATTCATTCTCTTGTGTTTTTGTTTTAGTTTTGTTAATTATTGGCGAGGAAGGAGAGGTTTATACAAGGTGGTCATTGTGAGCAAGTTAATCCATATAAAACACCCAACAGACAGATCATGGATGCTTGTCCTTTGAGGCAATCTTTAAAGCTTTTTTTTGTTTAAATACATGTGGTTACCTATAGAGACATGTTTCTGTTTTTCTAACATTTGTAGAATCATTTATATTTCTTGCCAAAATATTGAAGCATCATACATCGATGATCTGATTCATGGTGCTTTCAATATGTGCCCCTTGATGATTGATGATACAATCCGGATCTTAGACAACATTGCTACCAAGGTTTCAGTATCAGGATAGGTTTGGGACCCTTCTTATGAGTATAAAGTATTGGTAGTTTTTTTTATCAGAGTTTCGGAGTTCTTGGTTTTAAAAAGATAAAAAAATAATAAGAAATTATTTTAAAAAACTAGAAAAAAATGAAAATTTTGGGCATAATCTTATGTATTATGTATTATTTCTTGTTAATTTTGAATGGAATAATATTCAACATTACTAATTGTTCACCCACATTAGATGTCATTGTTTATTTTACTCGACTTTAGACAAAGTACCCTAAAAATAAATAGTTTTGAATGAATTAGATTTACATTTAAACGTTGTAAATTTATAATATACAACTTCGACAATGATAATGGTTACAGTGTGTAAGATGTTTTATGGACACAATGTAGCATGCTGATCTTCACGACAATCAAATTATTGTTTCAACATTGTTTTTTTTGCTATACTTCTCTCCTTTTCTTTTTTTCTTTTTCTTTTTTGAGTTAGCCGTAATTTAGTTCAATTGGTATTGATTGGGGTCAGTATCAGATTCGACATTCCAAAACCGATACGATACAGCCGATACATATAGCTATCGGCCAATATTGTGGACCTTGATTGCTACAACTTTTTTGCTTTCACGTGACAAAATTCTTGTATAAGATTCACCCAGAAGCATCTAGTAAATGGCTTGTTAACCTGTTGAGAGAGCCATTTAATACTCACTGTTTCTGTTCCTTCTATGGAAATTCTTTCTCTAATGATTACCAAGACTTTCAAGGAGAGTATAGGTGTTGCTCATATCATTCTTCCTTGTTGTCTAAGGTTGCTTTTATGGTGACCACACCACCGGTGCATGAAGATGCATGCTCATCATGGTGGATGACTTCTTATTTTCTTTTACTGTAGAAATTTGCATGTTTTTCTTTCTCTCTCAGTCTAATTTTTCCTCATTGGTTGTCAAATAGTAAACTGGTTACAATTTCTTATGTACCTTCCAGAGTAAAACATCATCAGAGAAGCGCAGATGGAGTTTCTGTAAGAAATCTGTCAGTCAACAAGTACCAAGTAACACTGTGATATCTGAACCCCAGTTTGTTGGTTTTGACAAGGCAAATTCAGAACCCGCTACAAATAACTTCTATGTAGCGAAGGATTCATCTGTCCCAGAAAAGAAACCTGTTATAGAACAGGCAAACGAAACAACACCATTGTCCTCAACTGTGGTTAATTCAGAGGTAATAGGTGAAATGGAAGATGGTACAATTGCCACTGTTACCAATGCCAATCACCAGGAGAATGTTGCTGTTGTCATTCAGGCTGCTATCAGGAGATTCTTGGTGAGTTAACATTCATGTGCTAGTTTTTGTTAATTCTTCAATTAGCGTTGTATAAAATGTTAAGAAACTGCTCTAACTTTACTATTTTATGTTTAGGCTCTTAGTTGACACCCAAAACTTTAGGATAAAGGTTATGTTGTTGTCTATTATGTTTAGGCTCTCAAAGAACTCCAAAAGCTTAAGAAGGTTATCAAGCTGCAAGCTGCTTTGCGTGGTCATTTGGTCAGGAGACAGGCTGTTGGAAGTTTGCGGTGTGTCCAAGCCATTATCAAACTGCAAGCATTGGTAAGAGCTCGCCTTGCTTGCCAAGCATTGGAGAAGTGTTCTATGCAAAAGAAGCATGACAATGGCATCCAGATTGATTCCCAATGGTCGACTGTCTCGGTAAATCCTTCTCAGTTTTTGTTAATCAGTTTTAATTGTATCTATAACTTGATATTGCTTGGTGATTTTTTATTTGGACTATGTACCATACCGTAGTTATAGTTAATTTTTATAGGATCTATGCTCTCTAATTTTGGTTTGCCTATATCATGTTTTAGGGAAGTCAAGTATTGCTCATGATGCTGTCTTTGTGCTTAATATTGTTGTAATTGATTGATGAGATTATTTTATTGATAGTCTCATAGGCTTTATATAGCCTTTACATCATGGAATATCCAATGGAATATCCTGTGACACATTCTGGCATCCCAAATATGTCCTCAGGATATTCCCATACTAAACATAACATATTCCCATACTCAGGGGCGGATCCAGAAAATATAACTGGGATGGGCTACAAAATATTTGGATGGGCTGGAAGTAGATTAATCAATATAAAAAAAATCAAAAATACATATATAAGGAAGAAAAAAAATATAATTTTTTTTTGGGGTGGGCTCCAGCCCAGCCCACCCCAAGCCTGGGTCCGCCCCTGCCCATACTAAATATAACATATTCCTATACTAAATATACCAACACTCCCCCTCAAGATGGGCGAAAGATATTCACCAAGTCCATCTTGTCACATCCTCTAATCATGCTCACAGAGCTAAGTCCTTGGTCAGTCCGTCTGCTATCTGATGCTTGGTTGGAACGTGACTTAGCTCCAGTAGTCCACTAACCAACTTCTCCTTGATGAAGAACCTATCGATCTTGATGTGTTTGGTCGTGTCATACTGTACTGGATTGTTGGTAATACTAATAGCTGACTCGTTGTCACACCACAGCTTTATCTTAGCTCCTTGATCCAGCTTTAGCTCCACCAGCATATTCTTCAACCAAAACAGCTCTGCAACTCCCATGGCCATAGCTCTGTACTCCGCTTCAGCTGTCGATCTGGCTACTACTGACTGCTTCTTACTCCTCCAAGAGACCAAGTTGCCTCCTAAACATATGCAGTATCCCGAGGTAGACCTCCTGTCATCAGCACAACTAGTCCAGTCAGAATCGCAGTAGCCCTCGATGTCCATGTGATTATTCTTCCTGAATATCAGTCCCTTCTCGGGGGCACCCTTCAAGTATCTCAGAATCTGGTATATTGCGTCCATATGACCCTTCCGTGGGTCATGCATGTAGCGGCTCACCACACTAACTGCAAAGCATATATTTGGACGTGTGTGGCTCAAATAGATCAGCTTGTCCCCCAGTCTCTGGTATCTGTTCCGGTCAACTGGTTCTCCAGCCTCAGCGTTCAGCTTGAACCTCTGATTGATTGGCGTCGCTGCAGGTTTGCATCCCAACATCCCTGTCTCTGTGAGAAGGTCCAGTGCATACTTCCTCTGAGAGAGAACAATCACCTCTGTGTCTCGAGTGATCTCAATCCCAAGGAAGTAGCGAATAAGACCAAGGTCCTTCACCTCAAATTCCTTACCAAGCTTCCCTTTGAGTCGGACGATTTTCTGCTCATCATCTCCCGTGATAATCATGTCGTCAACATACATCGCAAGTATGGTGATGTGGCTTCCACTCCTTCTGAAGAATACAGTGTGATCAACATTGATCTGCTGATATTCCATCCCTATCATTGCTCTCCTGAATCTGTCAAACCACGCTCGAGGAGACTGTTTCAGTCCATTGAGGGACTTCTTCAGTCTGCAGACCTTGCCTGCTGTCTGATTTGTGCCAAATCCTGGTGGTATCTCCATGTAAACCTCCTCCACTAGATCTTCGTGAAGAAATGCATTCTTCACGTCCAGTTGGTGTAGCTTCCATCCACCATTCGCTGCCAAAGAGATCAGGGTCCTGACAGTGCTCATCTTTGCAACTGGTATAAAAGTCTCGTCATAGTCGATGCCGTATGTCTGACTGTATCCTTTCGCCATTAGTCGAGCTTTGTAGCGCTCAACCTGTCCATCTGGGTTCTGCTTCACGGTAAAGTCCCACTTGCATCTGACTGATCTCTTCCCCTCCGGCAGTCTCACCAGCTCCCAAGTGTGATTCTTCTCAAGAGCTCCTAACTCCTCATGTATTGCCGCTTTTCACTTTGGATCGTTCTTCGCAACTTGCTAATTGTTAGGTACAATAATACTATCCAAAGATGCTATAAATGCTCCATGAGAAGAAGAAATATGGTCATAAGAAACAAACTGAATAAGATCCCAACCATATCTGTCCGGAGGATTTCTCGCATTACTGCGAGTGGTCCTTCGTACAGATAGTGATGTGGGATTAGGAGGAATGATATCACCTGAAGGGGATGGTGGTGTAGGTGTCTCAGGAGTTGGGATGAACGCAGGCAAGGAACTTGGCACTGGCACTGTAGGTACTGGTCCTGCAGTTTGCTTCTCCCTCCTGTTGTAGGTAAGTAACTCCTCCTGAGCCGTAGGCCTAACACTTCTCATTTTCTCCCCCTGTTTTGCTTCACCTTCATGTTCCTCAACCGTGCCTCCATGCCAAACTTTCAAATCAGTCACCACCAGGTTCTCCATCTCCCCCTCTCGCCTTATACTGGTAGTATTAGGCGTGTTGTGTGAAGTTCCCTCCTTGCGGTAGTATGGCTCATGCTCTCAGAAGTGGACATCCATACTGACAAACTTCTTCTTCTCTACTGGATTCCAGCACACATACCCCTTCTGAGTTGCTGAGTAGCCCACAAAGATGCACTTGACCGCTCTGGGATCAAGTTTCCCAACTGATGGTCTGTTGTCCTTCACAAAACACACACACCCGAACACCTTCAGTGGAAGTATCCCACTATTATTGCCTTGTAATACTTCATATGGGGACTTTCATCCCAGGACTTTCGAAGACATCCTGTTGATGAGTTGAGCTGCTGTTAACACTGCATGCCCCCACAGAATTTGTGGGACATTCATGTCGATCACCATACTTCTTGCGGCCTCCAGAAGGTGTCGGTTCTTCCTTTCTACTACTTTATTTTGTGCTGGTGTGTATGCACAGGTGGTCTGATGCTGGATTCCGTGTGCTGACAAGTATTCTGCAAGCGTCCTGTTGGTATACTCCGTTCCATTGTCAGATCTCAGTATCTTCACAACTGCGTTGTACTGAGTCTGGACATGCTTATGAAAATTTCGAAAACAAGCAGGTATATCACTCTTATTTTTCATCAAATACAGCCAGGTGACACGAGAGGCACAATCACTAAAGGAAACAAAATACTTATACCCATTCATAGTGTTAATAGTGCATGGACCCCAAACATCTGAATGTACTACCTCAAAAGCAATATAGCTCCTATGACCCGTACCAACATGAGCTTCTAGTAAATTTTTCTAACTCGCATGCATCACATACTAATTTTTTTATATCTGTTTTTGCATAAATCTCTGGATATAACTTACTTAAAGTATCAAAAGAAGAATGTCCCATCCTCCTATGATGAAGTATCAAAGTCTTTTCAGTCCTCTGTTGCAGTCCTCCCATTCCAGCCTTTTCTGCCATAGATACCAGTACCGAGTCCAGTCCTTCTCGATCTAGGTACCACAGTTCCTCATGCCAAGTGCCAGTCCCAAGTCGTCGTCCCGTCCCTTTTTCCTGGAAGATCACCTTAGGAATATTAAAAGAAACAATGCATTTAAGTTGGAGAATTATAGAACTAATAGACAAGAGACTGACTGGAAAGGATGGAGCATGTAAAATATTGGATAATCTTTTTGAACCTGTACAATTAACAGTACCCTTACGACCACTGGCTGGAAAGTGTCATCTGCTGTCTGAATGCTGTCTGCTGATGCTAGGTGACTGTAAGAAGAAAACTCACTAGTATTTTCTGTCACATGTCGAGATGCTCCCGAGTTAATAATCCAGTCTGACGTTTTAAGCGACGACATAGATGCAAGAGCAAGTGACTCGTCAATACTTTATGATGTTTGGGCATACATAGCGACGTTGTCCCCAACGAAGAATGAGGTGGATGCCTCCTCTGTTCCACTCCTCCTGTCTCCCTCGGTTGACGCTCTCTTCTTCCTCTCCAGCAGGTCCAGCAGTGCCTGATCCTCCTCAGTAAAAGTGTCAACAGCTCCTCCATTCTCCTCTGCTACCAGCAGATTTGTCCGATAACCTCCTCGGCCGCCTCGTCGACCCCCTCGACCACGACCACGTCCTCCAATATATTCTCGTCCACCGAACTGTCCACGTCCACCACCTGAGTCTCCCTCCCTAGGTGGTTTGGTACAAGCATACCGATGATGGCCCATCTCCCCGCAGTTGTAGCACTGCCGATTGTGCTGCCAGGGTTCTCTCTTGGACCCTGTGTCGCCCGAGCTTGTAACCGCTGGTGCAGATTTTGCTTCGGAGGGACCACATGTCCCCACCTGCAGTCTGATGCGTGTCTCCTCCTGGATCATGGCCGAGATAGCCTCTTCAAGACTAGGGATTTCTGGTTGGACGAGAAGTAAGGCCGTCCTCTGTGCGAATGCTGCAGTCAGCCATTTGAGGAATTTCATCGTCCTCTCTTGCAGACACACGTCTCTCCTTACACTTCGGGTCCCCGCAGCTCGTCCGTTTTGATGAGTGATCATAATCCAACCACAGACGTTCCAACTCCGTGGCATACTCCTGCACCGTCTTTTCTTCCTGTACGGTGTCGTTGATCTCCCCATTTATCTGGAAGATCCGTAAGTTGTTCCCCACACCATCATAGGTCCTCCTTAACTTCTTCCACACATCCTTCACTATTTCAATGCCATCTACTGTGGCGGCAATAGACTGGACTAAGGAGTTGAGAAGCCAGATGTAGATTACCATATGAGTGAACTTCCACTCGTCGCGTCCTGTCGAACCCTCGTCCGGCTCTTTCTCGTCCGTCAGGAACTCCTCCAGGTTCTTTCCTGCGAGGGTTCTACTCACCCTCCGTGACCAACTCAAATAGGTGGCTGGTCCATCCAACTTCAGATCGATGGAGGGAAGCTCCAACTTCGGCGACGTTCGTGTCGTGCTCTCACCAGCCGACATCTTCAGCTTCTTGATAATCTCCTCCATCGATGCTCCTCCTCTCTGATCACGTCACGCCCGCTCCACGACTCACGCTCGTCCTCGTCGTCCATTCCTAGATCCGAACATGTCTGTTTCATCAGATCTAGGCATCGGTGTCCTCTTTCGGAATGATCCGAATAATGGCAACAAATGCGCCGTTGTGTGCGGCAAAGGGGTGGGGCAGCGCGCACGTGGGGGAGCGGTCGGCGCTCGTGCCACCATGGCAGCAGCGGCAACCGCAGTAGCGGCAAACCGCAGCAACGGCAGTCGCAGCAGTAGCAGCCGCGACAACAACAGTCGTAGCAGCAGCCGCACGGAAAGGAGGGGGGGATTGCTGCGACTGTGGGGGAAAGGGAGGGCTGCTTCGGGTTAGGGTTTTGGTGGCGGGGAGAGAGAGGGAGGAGGGAAAAGGTTAGGGTTTGGTGGCGGCTAGGGTTTGTGGAAAGGTGGCTCTGATACCATGTTGTAATTGATTGATGATATTATTTCTTTGATAGTCTCATAGGCTTTCTATAGCCTTTACATCATGAAATATCCAATGGAATATCATGTGGCATATTCTGGCATCTCAAATATGTCCTCGGGATATTTCCATACTAAACATAACATATTTCCATACTAAATATAACATATTCCTATACTAAATATACCATAAATATCCATACTTATTCTAGTTATATAGCTACACCATTAATTGCGCATCATTGTCGTTGACTATGGTACTCTTCATAAAGCAAGCTTTATTACTTCTCCAACAACTCTTTTTATGCATGTCTACAGGATTTGGCTCTCTAACCTAGTGTGAATTTTTCATTAGAGATTCAGTTAGTATTAGTTGCTCAGTTTTGAGCTACAGTAAATAATATATCTTGTTATTCTATACGTTCTTCCGACTTGACCTAGTTTCTTTTTCCAGCCGAAGAGGAATTCTCAGTTAACATCAGATAAGACAAATTCTGCAGTTGACAAGTTACTTTCTAATGGGTTTGCTCGTCAGGTATGACTTACTACCCATTTTCGATATTCAAACAATTTCAGTTAAGTGTTCTTTTCAGTTTGGTATCTTTAGATACAAACTAATTGCTTTATTATTGACCACAAGCTTTTGGACACGACGCCAAAAACGAAACCCATTTACATAAGCTGTGATTCACTGAGGCCTGATTCAGCATGGCATTGGTTGGAGAGGTGGATGGCTGTAACCTCACCAGGGCAACAGACAGAGCTTGATTGGAATCAAGGTTGTCAGGAAGAGGATGGAAAAAATGTGCAGACCTCTTCTGATGAAATAGATGGTATCCCTGTTATGGTTTCTCCTACATTACCTATTTTGAATATGTCTGAGAGTAAACCTGCAGCTGCTGAAGATAAAGGGGACTCAACAGATGTTACTTCTGGTACAGTTGAGTTTCAGGTTCAAGCATCAAATCCTGGCCAACGTGTTGTTTTATCAGCAAAAAGATCAAAAAGTGGAGTCACAGGGTGAGGAAGATTTGAGCACAAAGAAAGATAACATCTCCATGAGTGAGAAGGCTGAAAGAATCTCCAATGTTGTTTCAAACCAGTTGAAAGTAGATGCAACTACACTCTCTGAAGTTGATAGTAATCCTAGCAAGCCTGTCTTTGTTACTGAGAACCTGAAATGTACTGCAATGACAGCAGCATCTGACCCAATGGAGACTGAAGGTAAAAAGCTTGAAACTGGATTAAAGAAGCTTCGGAATCCAGCATTTGCTGCAGTGCAGGCAAAATTTGAGGAGCTAAGTTCAGCTCCGAAAGCTAGTAGGTCCATCAGTTATATTTGTCGAGATGCTACAGTTGAAACAAAACCAAATCACAACCATCTGGAATCCATGGCAGCTGGTGACGTGGTTATCCCAGTGGAAAATACCACCACTCAAAATCCAGCAATTCATGTTGCTGCCTCGGAATGTGGCACAGAGATATCCATTTCCTCAACACTTGATTCACCAGACCAATCGGAGGCTGATCGTGGGGAAATTACTCTTGAGCTTGGTACTTTGGAGGGAAGACATGATGTGCAAAATGGTTCTTGCAATGCATTTAATCTTGAAAATGTGGAGACCAAAGCAAAAGAACCTTCTGCTGAGTTGAGCGTTAAGCAACAAGAACATGAGGAAAATGATAAAAACATCATATATTCTATTTCTGCCTTTCAGTCAGTACAGGAGAAGGAAAACAAACAGAGTTGAGCACATCAACTATTCAGATTCAACAGGAAAACTTGAAAGATTCACACAGTAATGATAGGTTATCACAAGAAGGATCCCCCAAAAGCTATGTCAACATTCCAGAGTCTGATGGAACGCCATCAAGCAAGGTCACTGTAAGCAGCAGAACAAGAAAGGCCGAGAAGAAAAATGCAGCAGGAAAGTCAAAAGACAAATTATTTAGCAAGAGCTCACCATCAAACCTGAAAAATGATTCAGGTGAAAGGAGCAGCACGGAACGCTTGCCTAAGGATGCGAAGAATAATAAGAGGCGGAGCTCATTTGGGATCACTAAACCTGATAACAGTGATAGTGAACCCAGGCTCAGCTGTAGCAGCACACTTCCAAGTTATATGCAAGCCACCGAATCTGCAAGGTCCAAGGCCAATGGGACTCTCTCTCTAAAGTCAAGCCCTGACGTCCACGACAAAGATAATCATATAAAGAAGAGGCATTCTTTACCCATCAGTGATGACAAGCAGGGGTCATCCCCAAGGGTCCAGAGGTCAGCATCACAGGTTCACAAGAGTCTGAAGGGTAATGATGCCCATTCCCCTCACACTTCTGCAGGTAAAAATTCGTTCTTGATAACTGGCTAAAGATACTAACTCATTTCTCTAGCTTCACTTAGAGGCTACAGTACTGCAGTAAATATTTGTTGACATAGCTGTTGCCTATATATCAGCTGACCGGTTAAATGTTGCCTATATATCAGCTGACCAGTTAAACACGATGAGTTCTATTTAGATTTTAGAATTTTGAACTGTGTAATAC
Source organism: Iris pallida (assembly GCA_029216955.1). Lineage (NCBI taxonomy): Eukaryota > Viridiplantae > Streptophyta > Magnoliopsida > Asparagales > Iridaceae > Iris > Iris pallida. The sequence continues at coordinate 19,977,520 of JANAVB010003400.1, read as the reverse complement.
TAGAGCTGGATTTGCTAGTTCTGCCTCATTAGGTAAGTTGAGGCGGAACATCACACCTGCATATGGCTGATTCATATACCGTACATAGTCGTGTAGATATAGAACTGTGTGCATCTCTAAACATTGTTGCATGAATACGGAGACAGGCATGGGTTAGGACATAATACAGATACTAATTCAATTCTCTTGCTCCACTCAGAGGCTACAGTAATGCAGTAAATATTTTTGACCTTAGCCGTTACCTGTCAGCTGACCAGTTAAACCCAACGAGTTCTGTTTACATTTTGGTGGCTTTTAACTGTGTAATAACTAGTGCTGAATTTGCTAGTTCTACCCTCATTAAGAAAGTCGTAAGGTGAACATCAAAATATGCATGCATATAGCTGATTAATCTAGTGTACATAGTTGCGTATATATAGTATTGTGTACATCTTTATGCATGGTGCCTCAAATACAGACACTATTGTGTATGTCTCGAATTTGACTGTTATGAGCCTCCACTTGTGATTTCTCTTTCTGATATTAGTAGAACATCTCCAATCTCCGCCTGTGAGTAGGTTACCATGACCAAACTGCGTTAAATTTGTGTTTGCTTTCTTTCTATTTTTCGTTGATTTCTATGGTTTGCTATAACAAACACAAATACACATCAAAATTACAAATTCAAACAAGATATGGATCTGATATTATTTTCTGCATCCATGCAACAGACTGAAAGTATATAGAGTGGAGAAACCTAGGTTGCCTTACAAGTTCACTAACTTGAATAATTCCCATGAAAACTTAAATCATTATAAAATGATATTTCATGGGTTCCTTACATCTAGAGGATTTTTATTGGATAGTTAGTTGAAATATTAGACGGTGTCAAAGTAAATCATAAACTAAACATTTAGTCTTAATCAAAGGGCTTGTTACAATATGTACACAATTCTAATTGTTATGGAACATTTTTTATGAAGATGCAATGACTCAAAATCTTACCTCATCATCGTCATCTAACCCTTAGGGATCTCGACTATGAAGCATAATAAAACTCCATAAATTAATTGTAATTTTTATAAGCGGATATCGACATGAAGTCAATCCTCTACGTTGGTGCTAAATTCCTTGCCAAGGTAAATCTAAGCATGAGAAGGCATGTTGTAAAACCTAGACCGACAGTTGGCAGATAGGTAGATAGACCTATCTTTTGGATATGCGGTTTAAGCTCTTGCAATCTCTTGCAATCAAGAACCTCCGTCCAAGTTACCCTAGAATATAAAGAAAAGGAAATGTCATACAATTTGCTACATGGAATTGTTTTCATCTCCGTGACACTCAAGCCAAGAGTAAAAAGGAGAGCCAATCCCAAACTCAAAATCATATCTGGTTTTCGTATAAGTAAATTTATTCGTCCGTTCCTTATCAATATTTTCATTATTGACTGGTAAAATGAGAAAGTCAGCAAGTACCCTACTCTTACATGTTTAAAACTTCCTGTGTGCAGAAAGGAGATGGCAAAGATGAGAAAGAATCTGAGATTGATGAATGACATGATGAACCCATTTCCAAGAGTTTTCAGATTTATCGGTTTTTGTGTGTGTATTTTATTGGACTTGTGCTGGCATGCAGTTTCGCCTGGAGAGAATGAGGGGAGAACTAGTGGGTGCAACACCTCTATTGTATCTTAGGGCTTCTGTTCAGAGATTTGGTACGTCAGTTTGAGTCTTTTGTGTGTGTCTGTGTGCGAAGTGATATTATAAATGTTTTAGTTTGGGGGAGAGAGGTGGAATGTGCAGGTTAAGTAGGCTTGACATGTAGTTTCCTGTAAAAGTTACTAAATTTTCTTCTTTCTTGGTAAATGGTATTATGCGATTTGATTGCAACAAATTGCCAAAGTCATCTTGGAAAATATATCCAGGATATGCTGAACTAATTTTTTTTGATGGGAGACGAGTACAAAAAAGATTGCTCGCTTACCAGTTCGTCAACTCAAATTATATTTACCTCTGCGCAGAGGGATGAATGTTGATACTCATCAATGGCTGAAGGGAAATATTGCTGTGTGTGACTGATAAAATGTGACTTACTTGTTTACGCATAGAATTTTGGCTACTTTTCATTTTGATACCATGAACTTCTGGTTATGTTTTCATGGTATTTGAAGTATCTATATATTCGGAGTAAAGAGAGGATGGTAATGAAATAAAAATTAACAAAATTTCAAATGAAGACAACTTGAAGATTTCCTAGGATAATATATTATTGTAGACATAATTTTATTTTATTCTTGGCTAATTTGTTTCATTTTAGTTTGTTACTATGTTTCTTAAGAACATTTTCTTCTTTTATTAAGAAAAGTATTCTTGTCCATAGGCTTTGTTGTTTTTGTGTTTAATTTTTTGCCCCCATCCTGTCCAAAGGCCTGTTTGGCTATCGAAAACTAGTATGAAAATTAGTAGAAAGTCATACTTTCCAAACTTTATCTGCATGCGAAATCTCAAAAAACTAGTTGGGACAACCTTTATTATTTATTTTTATTAACAAAAGTGGTCCAAACTAATAATTATGGTCCAGTTTATATTCTTTAAACAAAGATATGCCATAAGTTATTCCACTTTCTAACAACAAAACATTTTTAAGTCAGAAACACTTTCTGTAGTTTTCAGAAACCCAAAAGAAACTAGTTTTCAATTTTTAAATAATTTTTGATTTCAAAAAAAAAAAAAAAAAAAAACTTTTAAATAATTTTCAGTTATCAAACGGAACTAAAGAGTCATTTCCGTCTCTATCTCGGTGTTTCGTGATCCTATTTTGAAAATAGTCAAAAGGTCATAGGGTCCTTGTTTTGGATAGTTTTTCGAAAGTTGGGGAGGCCTAACTTAAAAATAAAACCTAAATATCATGTTTTCTTTCTTAGGCTTTTTTGCATTGAGTCCCTCAAATTTAATATGTTTTTAAATAGGTGCCCAAATATTTTATTTGTTAAAAAATCCCTACAAAATAAATGAGTTATGAGTCATGATCGTCTCTACCAGTCAAAATTTAATCCAACACTTTGGTTTAGTGGACGATAAAAAATCAATGTCATCCTCTTCTCCCCTTCTTGTTGTTCTTCTTCTTCTTCAACCATCCTCCTCCACCTTGACACTTCTTCTCAACTTTTTCTTTCTTTCCACTCATCTTCCTCATCTCTAACTCCAATCCTTCCCTATCAACTTATTTACCCTCAACCGTCATATTATGTATATTGAATAGTAAGAATCTAAAGAATTTTTATTGATAATGATAATAAGATTGCAAGAAGGCTAAGAGATAATAGAAAATAGAAAAGAAGAACATGTCGAATAAGAAGGCAAGACGAAGGGAATAATTAGGAAGATGCCAATACTTTCAATTTACCCACTAATGGCCATAACACATTCTTAATATAACAATAAATAAACTAACTAAGATTAAAAAAAAAAAATTTGAGATGTCCGGTGATACGCACTACTTGGTGCACGCTGCATTGCATGCTAGTTGGGCTCACTGTCCCAACTTCCACCAAATAATGGAAGGAATAATACGCCCCGTGGCTCAATCCACTGATCTTCCGCCATCCAGCCGGGGTCTTATACATCTCATCGGTAACCACAAGAGCCACTCGAGTTCGGTAACTAAGATAAACTATATCTCCCAAATCATCTAATCTTTAATCATAACAACTTGTTTTCCATCACCTTTGGCTATTTGACAATCATTCCACCATTTCGCTCGTCTTTCGCTCATCTATCTCCTCTAAATTTACCACCACTAAGTTCTCTATACCAACACGAACTACACAATGTATCCTCTTTCCACTCACCCTTCTTTTCCGTTTATACCCTTTACAAATTCCCTTTCAAGAAGCTCATAACCTATCAATATAAAAAACACATCATCAAAACGTGTAAGAAAAAAAAAAGGTGACCAACTACGAAAGGTCCAATTTTTAAGAGAATAAAGAGTCACAGAGGACGTGTAGACCGATAGAACTTTTTGGGAGAGGGGGGGGGGGGGGGGGGGGGGGGGGGGGGGGGGGGGGGTAGGGGGTGAGGGGGACATAAGAGAAGGGATTTAAAAGAAGTAGGATAATGATGCAGGAATGAGGCCCACATGAAAAAAAAAGACTACTTTTGGGTTGTAAAATTTTGAAGATTTTAAGGATTAGTATTTTCTTGGGTTTGTGAATACTTATCATTAATTTTGTCACAATATTATGATAATTTACAAATTTAACGATAAAAGTGAGGTCAAAACGAAGTTACCCTAAGTGCGATAAAAACGACGATGATGAAGACAATGAAAGATAAGGCATCTGAGAGGATGAAGAACTCGACAAAAACCCTCAAAATTTGACAAGAAACAAATATATATAAGAGTTCTAGAGAAAGGTAATGAAATAAAACTAGGTTTCACTGTTCTCAAACTCAAAATTTTATTCTCAAAAGTCGATGACTCTTTATCAAAAGAGGCATATACGATGATAGCAATCTAATAGTTAAAAACTTATAGTATATCAAAATCCTACTAACGTTTAGTTTTTGATTTGACCAAGTAATGGTCCTTATCAGGTAAAACTGTCACTTACAAAAAAAGTTGGCTTTTGGGACAACACTTTTAAGAACTCTAGTTTTAAACGTCCTAAAAAATTATTATTTGGGACTGCTATATTTTTTTGTAACAAAAAACAAATTTATTGGTGACAGATTGAAAAATGATCTCTTATTTGGGACTATTAATATTTTTCATTCCAAATAAATTTTGAGACCGTCTCAAATAATTTCAGCGGAATGGCAATTATTTGGCGGCCCAAACCAAATTTTTTTAGAAATCTTTTTTTCCCTTACTCCTAACCGTTGGATCTCTAGAATGAATCCACACCATTCATCCACATATATTTTTTAACCTGCCTCCACTCTCTCTCTCTCTATATTCACTACCACTTTGGGAGAACCTAATTTTTTCCCCTCTTCCCTTCTTTCTTATTATTGCTGAGTAATTCTTCTTATTCCTCTCTCTCCTCTCCCCTTCTCAGAAATCAGATTGGAAATTAATTTTAAGGTACGTTTATATGATCAGAATTGATTCCACTAGGAAATCTTTAAACAAATTCTCTTGTTTTTTTTGTTCATTTTTAATTGCTTAGTTTCTTGGTTCAGGTGTTTGGAATTTAGACCTCTTTTCCCGCATTTGGAATGAGGCGCAAGCGAGCAGACGAGGAGGACCACCTGGATTACTTCCTTCCGTCCCCAAGAAAGCTGTGGTCGATGGGTCTCGCCAAGTCAGTCTCGACCCTCATCATCTTCGTCGTCATCTTGAACACCCTGGTGTGCCTGGGTCCTCTCCTGTTCGCCTCGCCCAGGGCTGTATTCCGTGTTATTTAATGGCCACCAGGGGCTATATTTCATGTACGTGCACACCCTGCCATTTTCCTTTGCTGTATTTCGTGTACGTGCACACCAGGGGCTGTATTTCGTTCGTCCCGCTCTGGGACAGCTCTCTCCCATATTTCGTTGCTCGCTCAGTTTATGGGGCTATCGTCACCACCGACGGAACCAGGCTTGCCGTGCGCCCATGTCAAGGCCATCAAGTTGTTCGATCCGCTCACCACGTGTTTGTTGATATGTCATAGAGGAGGTTCCTTGTCTAACTTCAAGTGTAACTTCTATTTCATTAATGTTATTCCCTTCTGTTTTATTTTACTGTCCAACTTGGGTTATTTTAGGTTGATGTTGCAATTCTTGAAGTTGGACTTGGTGGATCATTCGACTCGACAAATGTGGTATGGTTGTATGTGCATTCCTTCTGTAAGTAATACTGCTATAATATCAATTACAAAATTTATGTATATATAGCTCGTGTGCTAATTTTGCTATGTCCAGTACTTAAATATCTATAAGCCTGGTCTATTTATGACATAAATATCTACAATTTTGCATCTTAGTCTGTATGAAGTAATACTGATGTATTGTCAATTACAAAATTTATGTATATGTTGACCCTCGAGTCTCATGATTTGGGCCACACAAATATTATGATATAAGAAGAAATTGCAATATGTTTGGTTTAGCTATGAATTTGCAACAGAAATTCAAGAAAGCCAACAAATAATTTTTTTATGCAACAGAAATTTAATACTACAATAACAGTTTTAGGTAAGACCCTCCCATAAGCTGGAAACAACAAGGATTTGAAATGCAGAAGATGAAAAAGAAATACTATTACAATAAAAAGGACTCTAGTGCAAACAGAAAAAAAACTTCAAAATGGGACTAGTCAGCATCCATTTCTTTTTTCTTTTTTTCTAAATATCCTTTGTTGTTATTAGTCCCATCCACTTTTGATTAATCCACAATTACTCAAGATATCACAGGCATCATGAATGTTCTCAATCGTATAACTGTGCATTACAAATGATTGACAAAAGAAACCCTTTATTTACATTGGTGTAGTACATCTTTCAGATTGCTTTATGTTTCAAATTTCTTTATGTTGTCTATGATCAGTTCCTGTTATATTTGATTCCTTGATTTTTGTATCTGTATCGTCCGTCATATTAAAAAAATCATATCCTTCTTTAAAATTTCAATCCGATCATTTACCTGCTATCTTGTTTGTCCTTATCAGAGCATCTATTGATCTGCATTGGACATGTTCAAACTAAGTTTACGACACCTCTAACATTCTATGAATACACATCTAACACTGGAACCTTGTGTAATATTGAGTATGTCAAGTTTCTGACATTTTGAAAATTGACAGATATACTTCATTGTCATGACCCCTAATATGATATAGGCTTCTATCCATCCACCGGGAATGGGGATGATTTCTATCTTCCTAGAATGTTTCGGAGATTAGTACTTTTCAGAACAAGGGAAGATGTTGCATGCATGTATTATTTTGTTTTCTCCTCCTCAATGATGAAAACTTTGTGAAGTAATCATGGGTTTTGGGATTCACCCCCTAAAGTCTGCAACATCTGCACAAGAATACTAAACTCCAGTAATGTAAGTTATGAGTGAAGACCAAGATTTCAAGCAATGAAGTCATTGGACCTTTGGAATTCTCCCATTGCTACACTTTATATGGGTTCACATCAAAGTAAATCTATTCTAGAAGATAACTTGATCACATATATCACGTTGATGGAAACTTATGAGCTCTATTTGCTAAAAGGAACATGATTTACAAGGAACTTATTATAAGTAACTATGTAACATGAAGTAGTCAATGCATGAACAAATGGCAGGATACCCAAATAATTTTCCCATTCTGACATAAAAACCAATAACTTTTATTTTCAACACATAAAAAAGTAAAAGGCAACGAATGTTAAGTAACAATATTAACTTATGGTACACGAATCACTAAATTAATAGATTTCCTTACCTGTAGAAGATTTATGCATTCCTGTTGTATGCTGAGGTAGTATGCACATGGCAATATAAGAGCCTGTAATGCAATTCAAAGACAAGATGTGAGTATTAAGCTTCTTTCTGAAGGATCTGCCTTGATGGGGAACATATCACAAGCATTGTGAAAATGGATCCGAGGAAAGCAATAACATAACCTACAAACAATAAAATTATCCAGAGAAGTTATGGACAATTATTGAAGTGCACAACCTTTTCTTAATCTATAATTTCTTACATAAAGAAAATTTCAGAATGCATATATGTTGAGTCTTCAAAAATATACTTTGAAACAATATATATTGGCCAAATCTTCAAATATAATCAACATAATTGATTCAAACAGGAAGCATATATTTTATCTGGACATCATTGATCAACTGCTACTTCTTTTTACAAATTCTCTAAATCTTTTGAAAGAGCAAAAATAAATAAATTGCTAAACAAGCATGGCATAGCATTGTATTAATAAAGCATATAATTTCATGCCTATATGAGGGCCTAAAAAAAGTTTCAGGTTAGCTATAATTAATTCCAGCAGGACTGATGCAAGGAATCCAAATATGGAAACTTACTGAAAATGTCTCAACTGTAGAGCCCGACCCTGATATTTGGTATTTCCAATCCGGAACGTACAAGCCATACAAGAGATCCATATAGATTAATGAAAATATACATCCAACCAACGTAATAAAGGAAATAAGATGGACTGCTATAATTATTGAATCTTGTAAAAAGTAAATTGAAATTGGAAATTTAGCTTAGATAATCAGGAGTGCAGGTAGTATTCAGTTAGTTTTTGTTTTCCATCTTGTAATGCCTCTAAGAAGATATCATTGAACGGGTTTTTGTTTTGATAATATTGCATAGTTAAATTCAAAGCTGAAGCCAAGTCTAGGTTGAGTGTTTGTTTATTCAGTCTTAAGAAAACCAGTACACTTAATTAATACTAGTGAATGAGACTTACAGTTTAAACCGTTACTTTTTCATTAAGGACCATCTAGTATAAACCTCTTGTCACTTTTTAGCCAAATTTCACATGATGCGGCCAAGAGGTAGGCTATTGTAATCCTCTACAGGGGCAAGAGTTTGTCAATTAATGCCTTCAAATTTCACAAGGTAAATAGATATGGATATAAAAATACTGTAGTAGGTCTTCTTCTTGGCATTCCATGATGTTGCTTCTATCTGTTCATCTGTAATTGGGAGAATGGTTTGGCAACTATACAATTAAAGAAAGAAAGAAAGAAAATTTAATTTGAAGGCATTCATAAACCAATTCAAACGAATTAAGATTTAGAATCATAACAGAGTATCCTCATAATCCTATATTGCAAACTTCCAGCAAGGGTCAGCATTCCTATGGTACAATTAACATGCCATACATGTAAACCATATAGTGCATTAGCAGGGACTTTAACAGGTATATTCTAATATTTATAGGTAAGTAAAAAGGATACTCCAGTTGTTACTCCTTTATTTGAACAACTTCAATTTAAATCTTCTACATTATTAAAAGCTATTGAAAGATGACAGAACAAACACCCACAGTTTCAAAGCTATATAAATAAAAGACGAACTACATGAATCAAAACAAAGTTCACATTCGTTCTGAGTTTCAAGGTTATCTTAACTCCCATGACAATAGCTTATTTTTTTAACCAGTGTATAGTTATCAATTACCAGTTCTTTGCTTCCCCAACTGTGTTGCACAAATTCGTTCACAAAGTAAAATATTCAAACTCTACTATACCTATATGTGTTGCTACCTGTAGCTAGCAAATTGTTGTTGTTGTTGCTGGCAGTTAGCATACTAGTACTAGCTATGCTTGTCGTGCAGTTGCTATTCATACAACTGCTATGTCGGCAGTTTGTTTTGCATGTGTTGCTGCATTACTTGCAGTTTGTACTACTACATTCAATCTGCTGCAGAAAATGCAGTTTACAGTTCACAGGAACACCTCTGTACACCAATTCAATAATTGGGTCCTATTACTTGCAGACACTGATGCACCACACTCTATATCTCTGATACTCTAGGTTTATGTCCATACCAATTGGAATTATCCACAAACCCCCAATCCCTTACACACTATATACTGAATAGGTCCCCTGCAGTGCACAGGATACCCCCTTGACCTACACAAAGTGGTACACAGGTCTGAGTGCACTTACCGGCTGTCGTTCCACATTTGTGCTAGTAATAATATCAAAATTGGCATATATTACTATCATGTACCAGTGTCAAGTATTAGAGTATCAGCGTATATAAACTGTACCAATGTCAAGTATCGGAGTATATCAACTGTACCAATGTCTGGTTATATCAACTGTATCAGAGTATATCAACTTCAAAAATATATATATTTAGGAAAGTTATATCAACTATCAAGTATCAGAGTATATCAACTGTTAAGTATCAGAGTATATCAACTGTCAAGTAAGCTTGACCTTGATTACCCAACATAAATAATATTGTAATTTGATGGAGCATGTATTCATTCTGCAAAATGGTTTAAATTATTGATGCCTTTGACTATGGGTGGTCTAGCATTGGAAGTAAGTAGACAAGGCCAATAATGACAGTATTGAGGAAAGGTGAACAATGACTTGAAAAAGGGATAAGTATGACCGGAGAGATACAAGAAGCAGCTTGGCAGAAGTCTTATTTATAGTTAATTTTAACAGGATCCTATCCACCAATTCACTTTTTTTTGTTAAGACATGGACCATGAGGAAATCATACCCACTCAATCACATGGGAATTATTCTTCCTACTCCTTTCATGTGTGCTCTTAATTTGCCATTATGTGTTCGGATGCTTGACTAAAGTTTGAAATTTTTCTTTATTATCTATGAGTAGTATAATTTTCATGAGCTACGCAGTAATGATATTCTTTGTGCCTACCGAGACAATATCAGTATCATCTTCTTGGTTTTCCCATCCAACGATGTTACCTATTGATTACAACTCTGAGGTTCCATACCCAAGTCTTATATCGACTTAATACAAAACCTAAGCTTGAGGGAACTATGGAAAGGAGAGTACATGCCATAAAAAACCAAGTAGGCAGTTGGTTTTGGAAAAAGTCCCCTTACTGATCACATAGTTTAAGCACCTGTAAGCAGGGTGCAACCTCTTAAATTCTCAGGGTTAAAAAGATTATAAGAGGGTGAGCCCCAAGACCATACTCCTTTTTGGTTGTTGATCAATAAAGTTATGGATGCTGTTTAGCTTATGGTTCTTACCATTGGTGGTGTAGATTAAGCAAGATTTTTTTTCCTGCTGATTTGTTGTTCCTTGCTAGCTCGACTCCGGATGGTGTCTGCTACATAAAGGTTCTTTTTAAAAACATATATTAAAATACCACCAACTGATTTTCTTTTGAGTATCATATGACTTTCTTATCTAGACTAGAAATCTTGATGGTGAGAGAAATTTGAAGATCAGAAAAGCACTCGAAAGGATATGGGATTGCTTGCGTACTGAACATACATAGGTGGCCGTGTTTAGTCAACACCATGTTGATGGTCTTGACTTATCTTCAATCCTCTTCTCTATATGGTTCGCTGTTTCCCAGTAAGTACAGAGCATTGTATTTTGCTCTTTTATATCTCATCTCAGTAAGCAGTATTTGTGGATCTTGCACATGATGTTTGATTTCGTATTTCAGAAACTAAGTATACACACCTCTTTTTTAAGTACATAGACTAAGCTATATGCATCAGAAATTGGTCTAATAGTTTCTGGGCTATCCCCATCCCATTTTCCCATCAGAAAATTATTCGAAAAGTTTATAATATGGTTTTAGTGGTGGTTTTTGGCATCTGGAAGATAGGCTCTTCCCTTTACAAGTCTGATCTGATATATCTTTAGATTGCTTTCAGTGTGAAATAAAAATTGGGATCTCAATATTTATGTGGAGAGTAGATCACAACTACAAAAACAAAGAAAGGACAGTTTTTTCAAAGACTGACTATTTGACGTATGCTAGGAAGCACGTATACGATAAGATGGGGGCTGACTCCGCGTCAGATTCAAACCCAACGTGAATTCGTGGGACACGGTCGTATCGGATTCGAATGTGTCCCAACAAAAAAATGAAAAAAAACTAAATCATGCACATACTGGCTTCCCCCTCTAGTGACCTCTGGAAATCTGAAATCGATCGTTGTAAGAAAATCAAAACCTGTGAGGAGACTGATAATACACTAGCATGTGTCTTTATTATGTTGAATTACAGGTTCACTAGTCTTTATATAGAAGGTAATAGCTAGTTATTTAGTGTATCAACCTTCGCAGCCATTGATATTTTTGTGACGTAATTCAGAATCAGCAGGAACTTATTTATTTTGAACTCTGTTATAGAAGACAATTCAATCTCAAATATGCCTTTTATTTATAGAATTATTTTATTGTGGATACATTGTCTGATACCTAGGTACTGGATGTGTACATCTGCAGGGAGTACCTAAACAGAAGCTGAAATCTCAATTGGGTTTTTTTGGTGTCACTGGAAATCTTGCACTTTAGCCAACGTACACTTTGTCAGGTAAAATATTAACTTTATAAGAATAGTTGAAACAAACCGATGTTTTTATTTGACATGATTTAATTAAATTTCCAGTTTGAACATCAACGGGGAGAAGTACTTTCCTAACCTAATGAGAAGTATAATCTAGATTTTCCTAACTTAGTGAGGAGACAATTCTCTTCTCGTCTTGTTGAGTGATATCTTTATATTGATACAAGTACTATGTTGTTTTTTACATCCTGTTGAAGAAATGAAAATTGGTAAGAGCCTAATGCCTAATAACATATTTCTATCAAGTGATTATTAACATATCCCGAGCCTAGGGCAATTGCCTGTTGAAAATTGGTAAGAGCCTAATGCCTAATAACATATCTCTGCATGGTTCATTGGTTTCATTAAAAGCCTTCGTAAGAGGCAATTGTGATTATTAACTCTGATACTAACTACCTAGGTCTAATTGCTGATACACATGGTAGATAGAGTTATTGTTATTTCTTGATTCTTGGTAGAAATGGTAGATTGAGTTTATGTAGAGCAAGTTGATGCTAGTGCCCCATTTATCTTTGAAGATCATTGGAGAAATTTTTGTTATTGTTGCTTAACCTTCTAATTGATTAATTAAACCATATTTCTGGCTTATTCATACCAAGGGTCCCAATTACTTATAACTAACCATATTTCTGGCTTATTCATGTGTTTCCAGGTAGCCAATGCTGCTGGCAGCCATGGATGTGTGGATCGGTTTGTCAATGGATGTGGAAAATCAAATATATATGTTTTGGACTTGTGTAAAAAGTCGTAGATTTTATTTTGTAAATTAAGTGAATGCTTACTGATGTAAAACTTGATGGGAACACTCTAAGTGATGTAAGACTTGGATTTCATTTTGTGAACAATGGGATATTACCTTTAAATATGTTTTAGAAAAATCGTTTTGTTAATGTTGCGGCTACGCTTTGTTAATGTTGCGGCTACCATATGCATTTCGATTAAATAAAATAGTTCTGTATGAATTTTTGTTGTATATAAAATTCAATTATATATTTTATATATAAACAGGAAATTAGTAATTCCATAATAATTTAAACAATTGTTAAGTTTTTTCGCACGATTACAGTACTTTTTAAAATTTGTCCCTTATTTATTAGGACGAAATATATCTGTTACAAAAACTTGTTTTTTGGGACAAATTAATAAACCGTCACACAAAAGCATAAATTTGAAAACTTTTGAGACGTTTTGCCTAACCGTCCTTTAACAGTAATTAGGACGGCAATATCCGTCCCTAAAGTTTTTGCCACGCCACCCTAATGGGACCGTCCATTCCCGTCCCAAAGGCCGTCCCAAATATTGTTGGGACGGTAATTGCAGTTTTTAAGACGGTTTTTTGTTGTCCCCAAAGGTCACTTTTTTTGTAGTGTGTCAAAAATAAATAAAATTACGTTAATGGAGTATTTTTGTTTTCCATATTAAATTAATTCGGGTACTCATAAATTATTTTTTGTAATATATGGATATTTATGCAAATAAGAATATTTGGTAGAATTATGCACAAATAAGATAGATGTGAGGGGACTTACGACTAGTTTCTATTGTAGTTACTTTTATCATGTTTGCTGAATGACAATTTTTGGTATGGACTAATAGTTTAGAAACGCCCATTTGAGACCATGAAATGTGTTGAACCAAATGGTACTAACAATATGCAACCTATACAGATAACATCGGAAAATAATAAGAGATAATACCAAGAATTGTAACCATGTGCACAATGTATTTGAATACAATGTTCTACATGTGGAGGGCTATGGAATGTACACCATTCATTGTGTGGGTGCACGACTAACTCTTAACAAGATTCATTGCGTGTTGTGCATGTACGCATGATGTAGACCACATGCTCTTACTGTATTCCTCGTCCAACTCTTATATCATCATGTACAAGAAACAATAACAAGAATATACTAACAAGTAGATACATGAAACATGAATATAAGAGTACGGCTCGTGCTCAAGCAATATAGTAAAATGATACATGTATGCCTAACATTTTAAGGTACAAGAAAGTATATAATATATATATATTATATATAATATATATATATATATATATATATATATATATATATATTTTTATATATATATATATATATATTATATATATAATATATATATATATAATATATATAATAAATGTACAAGAGAGTTATCTCAATACTTGCCGGAACCTTCAGACGGATTATGATTAAATTTGATGAATCGCTCTCTATGCTATCCCGATGTCCTCTAGATATTACCCACAAGCACAACAATGCAAACACGTACACATAAATCCATCGCACACAAATCTATCATACACACACAAAGAGAAAGAGAGAGAAAGGGAGAGAGAAAATCCATCACACACAAATCCATCACACACACACACACACACACACACACACACACACACACACACACACACACAGAGAGAGAATAGGTAAAAGGTTAGTTAAATTGTTATGTAAGTTCTGTAATTTGGCCTAGATTACTGGTACTACAAGTTACCTACAAAATTAGGGTTTCATAGGTCTAACCTAACCTATACTAGTGGGATATGCTCTAGGCACTCAAAAATAGTAAATAAAACATATTAGTTACGTGTTTCAAGAACTGTGACAGTCGACACACAAAATTGAGACAAAATGTTGACCCAAACACCAATTATTCCAAAACTTAGATTTGAGAGCATGCACAGGTGTATTTCAGTATAACAGACATGCTGTAATTGATATATAGTTCAAAAGTTATACTGGTTAAGAGGTATAAAGGTTTTAGTCTCTATACCAGACTAGGTTTTACATAAAATGCTTTACAAATTTTTAATAAATATTAATAAGTTTCTATTAATTTTAAAATTTTTACAACATGAAATTGAATCTATTAAGGTTCGAAAAAAGTTATGGTTGTTTTGTTCAAGAAATCATAAAAATATAAAAGTAATCTGAATTCTGGACACCCTTCAATAAAACAATCCTACATATTCTAGGATAGGCTATTAGCTTAGCGTTCTAGAAAGGTTATAAGTAGGCGCAACTTTTATATAAAACTACATTTGACTTGGATGTCAAAGGTAGGAGAAACCTTCCAAGGTTCGTGCAAAGTTGTTGGAAATTCGTTCGAAAATCCCCTCAAATTTTGGCCATATAAGAAAACCTAAACACCAATACTTATATATAGAAAATCTCCAAAATTGGGTGGTCGGGATCGAGTGGTAGGGTTGATCCAGTAGCTGCGTAGCTGCAGGAATGCCACGTGGATGGGTGTGAGTTTGGTGAGCCGTCAAAATATGGCCCCTCATGTTTGCATATGGTCAATGCACAACCCCCACCCTCGACTGCTATGACACTGACACATAGGTCCTGCTGCATCATTCGCTTGCTAACATATGGGTTCCTTTGTACGAGTGGGTCCTTGTTAGTTAATTAATTAAAAAAATAGTTTTGGAATTTAATTAATTTAAAAAATTGATTTTTAATAGGTTTTCGTTTGATTTAATTGCTAAAAATAAAAACATTCATAAAATTTCCATAAATCACAAGAAATTATATTAGGTCATTGGGAACCTAAAAATAAAGTTTTGGGATATTCTAGTGCTTTTGGCTCCTACTTTCTTAAAAAGAAATTTTGAGTTGCCCCCCCCAATTTACTTTCCCATAATTTAAGGTGTACCCTATCGAATTACCATAATGCATGAAACCCCTCACTTTTAACGAAAGATGTCAATGACTAACAGTCAACTTCTTTGATACATAAACAAAAAAAAATTGAGTTACACCCCACTTATTTTACCATAATTCAAGGTGCACCCCACTTATTTGAGGGTATTTTGTTCATAATTCAATGTGCACCCAACTTAAATAGGGTCAAAGGAGTTGATTGTTAGCCATTGGCGGTTTTCGTTAAAAGTGGGGGGTTCTATGCATTATGAAAATTTGGTGGGGTGCACCTTGAATTATGGTAAAATAAGTGGGAGGCAACTCAAAGTTTCTCATTCTTAAAATGTTGTAGGTAATTATTTTTTCGAGGTCAAAAATACCTATTAATTTCTATTAATTTCAGGAAAATCCAAAATAGCCTAGAAATGTATTCTAAGCCTAAATATGGTCTTAGACTACTCATATCAACCAATGCCTTACCTTTTCACAATTATAGGCTTAGGGGCTTTGCCACGGTACCCCATACAATCAAAATACCATGTTTTATGTTTTATTATTAGTTATTGATTTAGTTATGGTTTCATGAGTATAGAATGCTACAAAGTATCCCCTTTAAAAAATTATCCTAGAAAAATGAAGACAAATCATAAAGTACAAACAATCAATCGAACAAAGCATACAAACCTAAAAGAAACTGAAACTTCTAAAACAATTATACCTCACTTGTCAAATAGGTGAGTGAACCCCTCTCGTATCTCATCCTCGCGCTCCCAAGTAGACTCTCCTGGGAGTGATGCCTCCATGCTATTCCTACCAAAGGTATCGTTTGATTCCTCAATGCTTTCTCTCGATGACCCAAAATCTCTACTGGCTACTCCTGATAAGATAGGCTAGATACGACCTCTATCTTTGAATGATCCAAAATATAGCTGAGGTCGGCTACATACTTTCTTAATTGTGACACATGGAATACATTATGAACACACTCGAGGTAATACCAGTCTATATGCTACCTCTCCAACTCTCTCCAAAATACCAAAAGGCCTTATGAATCTCGGGTTAAGCTTCTCGCTTCTAACAAATCTAATGGTACCACCTGTTGATGAGAACTTCAAGAATACTAAGTCTCCAACCGTAAATGACAACACAAAAAACCAGCTAAGTACTCATATAAACAAATCTAAAATCAAACTTATAATGAAAATTAAATGACTATTACCTCAAACTATAGGGGTATTTGATGACTGTCAGCCCAAAGCCTTTGTCTATCCTGTGCCACTCTGAGTCACTCCTGAATCTACTTTACTTTCTCTATAACACCCACGACTATCTCCGGTCCCAATGATGACCTCTCTTCCATATCATCCCCACGACAATGAAATACGGCACCTCTATCCATATAAAGCCTCAAAAGTTGACATCTCGGTACTTTCTTGATAAATGTTTTACATGAAATTCCACAAGATGTAGACGACGCTCCCTTGCTCCTTCAAAATCAAGGAACATACTCAACATATCCTCGAACATATGAATGGTACATTGTGACTGGTCAACAACCCGTGGCTGATAAGATATAGCTGACTTCAATATGTAACAAGACTCTCCTGCCAGCTCCACCAAAATTGAGATGTAAATCATGAGTCTCCATCCAAAACTATACTCATTGATACTCCATGAAGCCTCACTATATTTCGTATATATAACTCCAAACCCTATGTCGACAATCCCATATTGAAAATGTGCATATTTGGTCAACATTGCTACTATAACCAAAATTACGTCATTTTCATTCGGCATTCTTGATACAAAGTCCATGGTGATGTGTTTCTACTTGCACTCTGGAATGGATAATGAGTGCAACAAACCTTATGGTATACTTTGCCTTGACATGTTGACATACCCAAAATCTAAAAAAAATCGAAAACCTTCCTCTTCATCACATACCACCAAACATGATTCCGCAGATCCTTGTACATTTTTGTTACCTTAGGGTGTGTTTAATACAGTAATTTATAAGCGTCCTATATGATCTTCTCTCGCAGTACTACACACACAAAGCTTGTCTCCATTTATTGGTGGCCCATCCTCATGTATATTGAAATCATCTAACAATCCTACATATTGTAAAACTCTAAAAAAAATTGATAAATGAAAAAAATTAATAAAATATAGTGGTTAATAAACCTAAGTATAAATATAAGTATATGTGTGTGCATAGATATACGTGACCCCTAGCCTAGTGCTAATGGTGAGGCATGCGGCCTAAGAGGTCAGTAGATCGATTCTCGGGGGGCACACAATTACCAATTTCAAAAAAAGTGTGTGTGTGTGCGCGCGCGCGTAGGAATATATATTTATTTTGTAGCATTCACCACAATAAAAACCCCAAATCGATAAATTTGAACATTGAGAGTGCAACTGTAGGTAGCATGAGCTAATGAGGGGTTAAAAGTCATAAAAATATGTTAGAAGTGCATTGGAAGTGGTTTGATAATTGTTAAAAAATTTAGAATTTATTAGAATATTTAAAGGCCAAAAATCATTTATTAACGACTTTAGGTAATTTAGAAAAAAACTGGATATAAATTTAAATGATAAATTTTATAGTAGGTATATAACATCATTTTAGAATTTTATCTTAGTTATTCATAATTTTAGAATTTGTTTTATAATTATTTATATTTAATTAAATTAGAATTAGTTATTAAATAAGTTTTCGAATTAAAGAAAATAAGGCAAAAGTCCAAAAAAACCACTAAAAATCGCACCCACATGGGGGGAGGGGGCTCATTCCCTCTACCCACAGGTCAAACCACCTTCTTATTTCTTTAAATAGAGGAATTTATTTTTCAGGGTTAGTTATTTTTTGAAAGAGGATTCTAATAGCAGCTGAAAGAAAAAATTCGTGTTTGGAGGCAATTTTGGGGGAGCAAATGAATGAATTTTTTTCCAAAATTTTTCGAGTGTATTCTTTTCCCTCTTAGATTTCCAAAACATATCCCCAATTCCAAAATAGACTTCATTTAGCCCCGAAAACATTCGTGCAAAAATATGTATTTTTGTAGTGTATGTCCCTAGTAGTATTGCAATAAGTCATAGATCGTTCATTATTTTGCAATGAAATAAATTTTGTGGTAAACCTAACATCTAGGGCTACTTGAATTTGATAGTAGATCACGATAATAATTATTTTTAGAATGACTTATGGTTCTCGCAATACAGCCTTTTCTGCTTTGATCTATTCAAAATTTACTCGATTTTGAAAGATCATAACTCCCAGTTGGCTAAGTAACTTAACATGAAATTTTGGTAGAACTCTAATGAATATGCATGAGACTCTAACCAAAATTTCAAAAATAATGGATCACCGGTTAAGGAAAAATTATTCTTCCCTCACTTGTTGTCCTGTTTGAATGAATTAATTCTTAAGAAAATATAATAATAATAATAATAATAATAATAATAATAATAATAATAATAATAATAATAATATCTACTCTGTTCTCTCTCTTTTTACGAGAGAGAGAATTAAATAAAAAGAAGAAGAAGAAGAAGAAGAAGAAGAAGAAGAAGAAGAAAGAAAAAGAAGAAGAAAGGAGAGAAAAATAGTGAAACAAAGAGAAAGAAAATGAGAGGGAGAGAGCGGGAGATCGAGAGATCGAACGAGGAGGATGGAGCGGAGAAGGAGACTCACCCCTGGAGGAAGTCGTCAGTGGCCGAGCGTGGTACTAGAGGAGGAAGGGGGTTCACCTGGCGACTTCGCCGGAGACTTGTCATCGGCTGCAGCAGTAGAGGGAGGTGGCGGCGCTGCGGTGTCTGGGTCTGCGATGCCAGATCCGGGGAGTTCAGCCACTGTCACGGTAGCTGGTCGTGGCGCTGCGCAGGGGAGCCCGTCGTGTGGGATGGCGGTGAGCGGCGAGGGTGGCGTTGGGGTGACTGGAGTCAAGGTGTTGGCTACGGTTATCGCCGACATCGAGGTGAGCGGATCTGGCTATGTGGAGGTCTCGGCGGGCATCGTCGACGCTCGTTGGGGCGGCACGGGGAAAACTCGGTTCTGGTGGTGGTTGATGGGAGTGGTGATGGTGATCCGGTGGTGTCAGTGAAGGTGGTCGATGAAGGCGATTGTGGTGGCATGGGTGTGATGATGATGGTGGTGGTGGTGGTGTTCAGGTGGCCGGGACGGGGCTAGGACAAGAACATGGTGTGATGGTTTCGACGGGGCGGTCGGTGGTGTTGGCACGGCCGGGCAGCAAGAGGGGCGATCGGCGACGGATGGCTACTGGCCGGAGTGGGCTACGGTCAATTAGGGTTAGGGGTTTGATTGTACCTGACACAGACACGTGTCTGTGGTTTTGGGATGGGTGTCCAGTGTGTCGGATACAAAAGTGATGGGTTGATTGTACATGTAAATAATATAATATAGTGGAAAGACACTCGGGGTTGGACCCGAGACTGTCACGGCTGACACGGTTCGAACACGGACAAGATGCACGTCATAATTGTGATATATGTTGATTTAGCTATGGAATTTTTAGATTTAAATAAAAAGAGCAAAAGGAGCTCTCCTTAAATAGGAGGTGGAGATTCCTAGTTGGATAAGGAGTAGAAATATTTAAAAACCCCTTTAGATAATCATACGGTTTATTTAAATCCATTTAAAACTTTTTTAATAAAATATAATATCAATTTAAATCATCATAAGAATTTAAACATTAATATCTAATTAATTTAAAACACTTTTTATAAATTAAAAAAATCTAAATAAATTTTCTAAAATCAAAATTTTAAAATATAGATGAATTTAATTTCATGTACATAGCATACAAAATAGTTTATATTACTTGCAAATACATTATTTTATAATATAGTAGTTATATATGTATAACAATTAAATAACATATAGGTATATCAATAGAAATAAAATTTGACTAATCTCTTCGTGCAGCACATTTTATATACTCAAACAAAATAAAAAAATATTTACCTTATATGTATATTGAACAGAATATTTATTTACTATATTTATTAAAATCTATAATAAAACTTTTATATATACACAAATAAACAAATACTTTATATACATATTCGGACTCAAGATACGAATAATATAAATAATAAAAAAAATCTATAGTGAAATTTTAGGGGGTTTACAGTGTCTATTACTACCATGGTGAATGCTTGTCCCTCTTGTTGTCCTCTGGTATGCTGATTTGGTACCTGCTCGAGCTGTTGTATGCTTGCTATCGCATCCTTGCTCCTTGGGCAATCTTTTGATTGGTGTTGACCGGAGCTACAAGCCCAACACATGCCTAACCTCTTACGACAATCTCTCTGGATGTGGCCTGGCTTGCCACAAAAATGACAAGTGTGATGCTCGGGAATACTGTATGGGGTCGCTTTTGGTTGCTGGTGGACTATGTGATGCCTCTCGGGTCCTCCGGATATGGGTCGAACTGGTGCATCTGCTGTAATAAGGAATCTATATGCATGTTGTGTTTCCTTGCAAAGGAGCTCCTGACTTCTAGCTTCTTCCAACATCGCGGCGTGCGAAACTCTGGATTGCAAAATAGTATGCTTCTTGAGCTTTGTCCTTGGTGAAATCTCTTGGCTCTCTCTCGCTCTGTCAAAATCAATGTCGTACCAAATCTACTCAGTCGACTAAGTTCTGCGTCATACTCGTCTACAGTCATATTCCCCTACTTGAGATGGAGAAATTCATCATAGAGGAATAAAGGAACTGGTATTTCTGGGATCTCGTATTGATCTATGCGACATAACCATGGCCATGCGGCCAAGTCATCTACGCATGTATCAATGCAAACCCTTCAACAGGGAAAATTTTAATATGACGGCTTGGTGTGCATATCGATTGATGAAGCATGAACATGTTTAATCTCATGATCTAACCCTTCAATGGCAGAAACCATGGGTTCACGAATTATACCTGAAGCGGCAAAGAGTTGATGACAGTTTCCAGCAATCTTGATCGATCAACAACTTCCTTCCTAGGTTGGACATCGTGTAGGCGACAGTCTCCTAACCTTTTCTTCTCCTTGGCTGTCCTCCCTTTCTCTCCTTTCATAATGAACGAATTATAAAAAGATGCTTTTCTTAGGATACATGTGACGGCCAGAGAATAGAAGATATATATAGACTACGATAGGGCCTATGAGAAGAAATTAGGTTTAGGTCTCCTAACGGATCTAGGTATCCCGTGTTCTGCCCGAACACACAACCCAGGCCTGTTAACAATAGCTCGATCCACCAAAGAGCTACTGTTACACTACCTTCCTAATCTTAAATTATGTTTATGGGCTCCTTCTTATTATATGCTTGTTTGTCTTCCCATGTTAAGATATCGAATGTCCGTCAATTAAAATAAGTTACTGACAACTACATTGATCGACATCTTTAATCCTTAAGTAGTACTACTCAGCTTTATTGGTCATGTCGGATATAATCCACCTGCAGGCTTTACATGACAATCCTTATGAGTTCCTTAAGGGGACATCATCAACCCGATACATCGAAACATGGATTCCTTTTATAACCAACAGCTTATCATACACATAATGCCATTACCCAATTCATAGAGGTTATTGACTCATTATGAATCTCACTCTTTTATGAATCAAAGTAATGCACACTACATATACATGTCTGTTATTATATCCGGATTAAGATCACAAGCATCCATAATAACAGAGGTATTTATTCTCTTATGTAGTCAGTACAAAAAGAACAACCTCAAGTGGTCATGTTCCATAGACACAAAGTGCACTAGTATAAACATATAGTCAAGATAGACTAATGCCAGATTACACTACAACCTTACGAATGGTTTGTCCAAATCCATCTAGGTTGTGAACCATTTATATATTCTATAAGGGACTGATAATATGATCTTCCGTGTGTTACCACACACCATATTATCTATACTGTAGAATATCAGACACTTGCATTAACATATAAGAAATATAAAGTGCCAACATTTGCCCATATGATTCTCATTCAAAAATAATAGGAAAATATAGTTAATATGAAAGTGATACTTTTAGTATATAATCCTAACAATCTCCCACTTATACTCAAAGTATTACTTTTTAGTATACTGTTACATATCTCCCACTTATACTTAAAGCCATGTGGTCATGCATCTAACTCTCATTCCCTCAACATGACTATTAAAAGCCTTAGCTGGTAAGCTCTTTGTAAAGGGAACGGCTAGGTTGTCTGCTGATGCTATCTTGGTTACAGCAATATCTCCTCTTTTTACGATATCTCATATCAGGTAGTACTTGCGCTCAATGTTTTTATATGTCTTATGGGCTAGTGGTTCCTTCAAGTTTGCAACTACACCGCTATTATCACAATAAAGTATAATAGTCTTAGGCAAACTAGGTACCACATCCAAGTCCAATAGGAAATTTCTGAGCCAAACAGTTTTTTGACTACCTCAGAGGCTTCCACATACTCGACTTCCATGGTGGAATCAATAATACATTTTTGCTTGATGCTCCTCCATACTATGTCTCCACCTCCCAAGGTAAATACATAACCTGAGGTAGATTTTCTGGCATCCCTATCTGACTAAAAATCTGAGTCTGTATATCCCAAGGGCACTAAACTATCTGCCTGATAAACTAGAATATAATCTTTAGTCCTTTTCAGGTACTTCAGAATATGCTTTACCGCAGTCCAGAGATCTTGTCCTAGGTTAAACTAATATCTGCTAACCATGCCAACGACAAAGCAGATATATGGTCTCGTACATATCATTGCATACATTAAGCTTACTACTACCGAGGCATAAGGAATCACTTTCATGTCCTCTATCTCTTTAGGTGTTCTCGGACACTACTCCTTTGATAGAGCTATTCCATGCCTAAAAGGTAAGAAACCTTTCTTGGAATTCTGCATGCTAAAATGAGTCAGTATATTATCGATATTGGCAGTTTGAGATAAGCCCAACATCCTTTTTTTTGTGATCTTATAGAACTTTAATCCCAAGGATGTAACATGCTTCTCCTAAGTCCTTCATATCAAACTATTTGGATAGATATTGTCACGCCCCAGTTCCATAATATATAGGGAACCCAAGGCATGAGCATGCCGACTGTACGACTAGAATAAGTATCCCAATTTAATGGACTTATCCTAATCGTAGTACGTTGTAAAGTATACTAACATATACTAACTAATCTATATTTCAATCCATAATAAAGAATAAAATCAAGAATAAACAGTATGTGTCATGGTCTGCAGCTCATTAACATATATGTTTGATTAGACCCAAAGAACAATATGGGCCTATAAAGCTAAGCTAATAAGTAGAAAGCAAGTAAATATAAAATCACAGAAGATATATGAATAGGAAATAGCAACACCAACAAGATCAGTGAACTAACTCAGTACAATTATCTACCTAGAGAGATCACAAGGTCCTCAGGGGACTAGCAAGATGCATAAAAATAATACCATAATGAACTGTAAATGAGAAATAACAAGGGTTAATAATAGATCGAATCATAACATGGTTTCACATCCCATCATCAAAACAGTGGACCACCCCAACAACCAAACAAGGACATGGGGTGACCCACCATTCCGAGACAAGACACTATCTCATGCCATAATACGAACTGAATGAATATCCTGAACCACCACACAGTCCACTATCTCATCGTAGAAATAGTAAACCACACCCACAACCAAACAAGGACAAGGTATGGCCCACAATTTCATGATAAGACGTTGTCCTATGCTATAGTTCATGATAAGTACAACATCTCACCGTACTACGTAAATGCATGTTGAAGATGACGTTGGGTGTATGGGTAGGTGATAAGGATATAACACCGAATCACAAGCCAGTATCGGATCACGAGTCGATGCTACGAACTATGAGCTTCGAGCTAAACAAACAACTATGAAACTCTCGTGACTCCGTAATCTCCTCCAAAGATTACACAGTCTAAATGTGCTATCCCATACGCCTACTAGTAGTCTTCCCCGCCCATGAATGGTACATGTCATATCCATGACTTGAATAACCCATATCTCAATACGAGTTACTAAACTAGACACAATCTAACTCTACATGCACCGGCGCACGAACCGCTTACACTGGTAGCTAGTCGAATATGTAGGTTCGTGCCAACTCTATGATCCTCACTCTTGTATCATGTATGAGACGTGGCAATAGGTCAAAGAAGTTACGAAGCATAACTTCAACACATCGGGAATGTCAGCTATCACATATGGTCAACACACATATGCACGCACATAAAATATCGATAGACATATCGATGACAACCAGTCATACTTGGACGCACTCTAATAATATAAAATACTAGAAAATACACAAACATCATGAATCAAGTACGAGTGCAAGATGGTAAGGTATCTTGCTTGGAGGTTGCCCGATGATTCGACGACGTCTCGCAAGCAAACTCGTCAATCCAAATGAAGAATTAAAGGTGGAACTCCCGTAAACATCTCCGGATGCTGAAACAGACATTGTTAACATTCCCGAAATAAGCAAAATAGCTACAATAGGCAACCTATAACTCCAATTCTAACTACAAGAGAAAAATAGTAATTTCGGGACAAAACGGTGTCCGTCGTTGTACCCGCTTTACACCAAAAAACGTGCCAGGCCAAATGTTGTCCAAATTTGACAATTTATATGTCAATTTGGGCCAAAATGATGTCACGAGTCCAATGGTGGTGTCGGATTTGGAATCTGATGTCCCAAGTTCAAAATTATAATTTTACTTGTTGAAAATTACGATTTTGAGAGACCAACTTTGGCGTCGATTTCAACCAACCAATTGACATCCTATGAAACTAAAATTTTTATGGCACAAAGGTGGTCATAACTGATACAAACCAGAGTTTTTGGTTCATCAACTGGAGCTTCGACGAGGGAGAAACAAATCCACGAAGTTGGCTCTACGAAACTGTCCAAATTAAACGTATTTTAAACGGTCAACTTGGTGGCCGGTTTTGATCTACCAAATGATCAAATTAACGGTTAAGATTCTAGGTGAGCGAAGATGGATATACTAAGATTGAAAAGGAAGAATCGGATCGAAGATCCAAAGGTCGAATTATCCAAAAAATGCGTCCAAAGTTGCTGCGACGGACAAAATTTTGGACTCGAATTCGCGCGCGTCACGACGTGATTTCGTGTGAAATGCACGAATCGACTGTGTTGTGTGTAGGGAAGGACAGAGGCTGTCAGAGGGGTGTTTCCAGGGGAGCTGGCCCACATAGGGGGAGGGTGGTCGCTGGCGTGCGGCTGCATGCTGCCTATGAAATTTGGTAGGATTCAGACAAGATTTGATAGAGTACTTAGGCGTATCGTAAACTTGTGTACCAAGTGTTCGACACGTGTCCCCAAAGTAATTTTTGTGTCTTTTTTGAGTTGAGATTTTGGGCACGTGTCCTATATAGGATACGTGGTATGGTGTCATAATATCTCATGAAATGCACGGTTAGATTTGGGTATAGATGAGTGTGTGGCCTATATGTGTGTCTATATATATATATATATATATATATATATATATATATATATATATATATATATATATATATTGGGTGTGTGCCAATAGGACTGTTGTGGGTATATCTAATAGTATCAATGTATGCCTATTTGTATATGCATATGCATTCATATTTGTGGGTACTTATATAGGCTTTATAGGTGATGAAATGAAGGAGGAGTGCAATAGGTATACCTGTGCACAAAGTGCATAGGTAAGGGGCATTCAGCAGTTTGGAGGAAACTTACATAGATATGGGAGGAAACTGATATATAAATGTGTGAAGGGTAATTAGCAGGTAGGGAGTAAAGGGTTTTGGGATTCAAGTGCACTACAAATAGAATAGGAGGAAATTAGTTAATAGCAGTGAAGCTAACAGTAGATAAATGCATGCATGTTCACAGTAGTTACATTGTTGTGCCTACATCATAGATCAACTGATGAAGTGCACCTCAGTGCAGACAAAAGGAGGGAATTAGAAACAATAAGAAATAAGGGGGGGCACTTGCTGAAGTAATGTGCAAGGGTTTGTGAGGCCTGTGATAGCCTGTACAGGAAGCACATGGAAAGAACAGTGGCAACTCTGTTTTAGTAGCAGTAGCATGTAATGGACGAGATAGGGGCAAATTAGCTATTGTTTGGAGGAGTAGCTAACAACAGCTGTTAGCAGTGTTAGAAGGACTGGGTTAAGGGCATATATGCATAGGTTTTAGGATGTCTTGAGGAGATTAGCAGCAGTACTAGGAGGTCGGGTAGGGGCTATATCAGTAAGTAGTGTTGAGCATAGGGCAAGGTTAGGCCTGTTCAGATTAGGGGCAAGGCCAATTTTGAGTTACAGTTAGGAAGAAGAATAGGGGATTCAATGGTATTGTACATGTAGGTGTGAATCTATAGAAGGAGGGTGTGTACCTCTCTATTGGGGGCTACATACAGGTAATCTATACACATGAGTGTAATAGGGAAAAACAAATGGCAGCAGGGGCAATGGAAGCCTGTGCACTGGTTTGTCCATTACCATTTTGTGCATCGATGCACACATGTGCACTGATCAGATACGAGTGGCTATGATATCATCATTTGGGTTTTATTAAATGGTTATCATATCAGAGCATAACAATGTGTAGTGGATCCAGGAAATCCAGTATAATTATTTCTTACCCGAGTGTAGTAGGAAGAATGCAACTCCTGTGAGTTAATATGGGAGATACCTACAGTTTGTATGCTCTCGTACTGAACCTAAGTACTCGATATGCATATCGGATTGAGGCAAGAGTGTGCCTTGGGACTAAGATTAGTGTATATCTTTAGTGTAGAGGGAACTTGTGTATCCTGGGCTGGGGATATCAGTGTCAACCAGTATATGTGCCTGACTTGGGTAATTATCCAGTGATGAAACCACTAGTATATGGAGTAACAGCAAATGAACTATAGATAGTTAGGGTGCATGTGCAACTCAGTGAAGTTGAGCTTGCAGATACCAACTAGAGCATTGAGTATAGACAAATAATGTGGATAAGAGTTGAAAGATAGATGTGTATAGTATTGATGTTATCAGTGTACACAGGGAATATGGGTAGAGGGTCCCTGATTTTCTAAATACAGGAATTTGCTAGGGAAGAAATCTGATGCAGTTAAGGAAGCAGGATATAGAGGCTTGGTTGGCAATTCTCTATGAATGTAAGGCTATGTGTAGACATATGAATATGGACATATGAAATGCTAAGTGGCTATAGGTAGGTTTATATGGATGGAATAACTTTAGGAAGATGAACTAGAGATACATATGGGATATGGATTACGAATGGGGAATTCATATGGGCATAAATTCAGGTAGTATTGTATGGATACTACATATAGGCTACATGTACATATAGGGATATAGGAAAAGTAATAGTATATGTAGGCATAGCATGGGTACTGGGTTTTATCTTTTAACATAAGAAGATGATGTTGATACCTTGCAGGTATAATATATGGTTGTTTATTGTATATAGCTTATGGGTAAAATATATACTAGACTAGGCTCATGTGTATTTATTTTGAAGGGTACATGTAAGGTATATTAGGAAGGGTATGTTAGATAAGTTGTGGCATGGGGGTAGGGCAAGATATGGGCACAAAAACCTAGATACGACCTAGTTTGACCTAGAAATGGCTTGGAAACCTAGAATTGACCTAGTATAGTATGCTTATGATTCCAAAACTCAAATTAATATTAATATTCCATATTTAGGTCTTCGAGGCACCATATCAGACATTGTTGATATTGCATACCGGATCTCGGGCGAGTACATTCTCTGATAATTTTTTGTTTATGGTATTTTTTATGTTTCATGTATTTAGTGTAGATATCCTTGATTTCTTGACACATTCATTACACGGATTGGTATTGTCTGGATCCCGTCATGAGGTGTTATTCCTGTCTTTGTATATCTTGTGCAAGCCATATTCTTGTTCTTACGTATTGTATAGATACCGATTCCTGCGACGGCTCACGACCTTCTCTGGGAATCTCGTGTTATAATGTTCCATAGTTGGATCCACTGTATCAGTCGGGGGCAGGGAGTTGTAGTATAGATATATGATCATACCCTTCATATGCATATCATATTTTTCCTGTGAGTGCTAATCATACACCGCACGTATGATTAACCAGGCCATATATTCCTATGAGAGTTCCCATGCTGATCACATGTTGAAACTAGTACTCACTTAGATAGTTTATTTCTTGACTCCTGTACATGATATATCATTTTCACATGCTCTTACATTCACTTATATTTTACTTATGCCCTGTTACATTCTGTACATGCTATTTATCCTGTATATTCTCTCTATTTATTGTTACATAGACTTCATCATTTATTAGGAACTTTTGTTAGAAATGTACTTCGCTCCAATCCTGACTGGATATATTTTTCAGACATTGCATAGGATGAGTGCCCTACTTATTACAGCCTTCCAGGTATAGTAGGCATAGACCAGAAGACTCTGATTCAGGAGGGTCTAGTCCCAGCAGAGGAGCCTTATTTAACGACTCATTAGGCTTGATTTGTATTGGACCTTGTCTCCAGTTGATGACTCTTGGCATGTGTATTATTGTGAGACTTGTATTTGGGAATTGTTCTCTCTTAGACTCTTTCTGGTTTTGTGTTATGTTACGATAGACTTTTTTTGAATATTTATTATCTTGTTGTCTTTATTTTTTGTATCATTTATCTTCCTTTAGCATTGTGATTGGGTATGGATATATCGTCATTACTTGTCCTCCATTTGGAGTTGACTATCTTGACAGGTTATGATATTATATTGTTAGTCAGTTTAGATAGACCTAGACAGCGTTCTACCGTCGATGCTGCGGCATAGGCTGGACGCTGTTACGCACTCGTGCCCCTATACCGGGTGCGGGGCATGACAATCATTATTCTTTTATTTTGTGGATGAGATTAGTTGTTATGGTTATACTACATTTACAGCTTACGTATATTATTATATGGCTGACATGTCTACGTTTCTAGTCCTACATATTTTGGGACTGGAGCGTTACAGTTCGGGCGAGTATGATTATAGGGCTGCAGATTGGTATTCATGTTTCCCTTTCTCTATGCTTCTGTTATATGGATTGAGATATAGTATTGATATAATGATATTTGTACCATTTTAAACAGCTTATACATATTCTAGTCGAACTAGAGTCTGGTTGAATACGTAGCTGGCCTATGCCACGTGGCTCGATCCCACATATTTTGGGACTGGGGCGTGACATGATTTTTGTGGTGGCCCATGCAGGTCGAGATAAATCGTTTTGGTTACGTCACTGTACCAAACGAGCCTATACTAGGATAGTATATTAGCATCTCAATCCACTGCTACTATTGGAAATTTCGTTGACTTCTACTATCTCCTTTGAATTCCGTAATTGTGCTGAATCATACCTTCCTTGAATTCCCATTTATGAACTCTCATCCTTTCCTATCTCGGAAGGGCAAACTTTTGTGATTGGTCAACCATTTTGATTATATCTTATTACAGATTGTGATTAGGGCAAATATAACATTTTGTAGGTGATTATTTAAGGCACATAGGGGTTGGATAGACGTCTCTACTAGCTGGATCGATAGGATATGAATAGCACCTCTATCGAGGTATAGTTTCTATAAGAAAGTCCCTTGATTGAAGAAGAGACCACTTGCCTAAGACACAAAGAATTGAATTAGAGGTTTTGTATATTGTTTGGTAGAAGGGATAAATTTTTGAATGATGGCCGAGATGACCACAAATACGATTAGAAAATTACAATCGATTGATTGGGACTAGACAAAGATAAGAATAGTGGTACCTCTATAATAGAGTTTTCAAACGACATGACTTGAGGAACTGATAATTCAATGTGTCATGAATTGGTGATTCTACATAAGCATGTAAATTATCACAATGAGATAGGAAGTTTTACTTGAAGGATAGATTAACCCATGCTTGGCAGGACTAGGTGATTTGCCAAGGTAGGTAGACTTTTATAGACATGGTCATTATACTAATCCATGCTACCATTGTCCAAGCTAGCTCGAGTTTGAAGAATATGGGAGATTCCTTGATTACAAAAGTATGATATTAGTGAGAGTTCAACCTGAAGGAAGACAAACTGGATTTTAGAGTGCCAACATGAGGGGCAATAGCAAATAGAGCCCAAGGACCCCGCCAGGATACAAATTATGAAGCATGATGATCATGACTAGATATAAACCTTGGAGTTATATTGCACTAAAATTTGAGAAATTTTAATGTAGAGGATATAGAAATCCGGAATACGAAAAGAATTTCTTGGATGAGAAAAAACTATCCTAGAAAGATTAGGTATGAAAGAGAGAGATGATCTAGGAGTAGATAAGTCTGAGATAGACTAGTCAACCATCTCCATATTGGTTGAGTCAAACCTTGAATGACCTATTAGAAATTGGGACTAGAAGATTGACCAATATGGTTATACTATGATAGAGGTATCAGAAATAAGTATTTATTTGACCCAGCCTAAAATATTCCCTAGCAGATAGGAGCAAAATAGTTAGGCATTCTTGTAAGGGATGAATAGTTGCTTTATGATTAGAAAGGGTAGAATTATTGATTATGTTGCTAAGGAATTTGGCATATGACTTGTAAGGGTATGGTATAGAATTTGAAGGATTGATTAGGGGATTGAATATACCTTTCTATCTTCGATGGTTAGTCATAGTTAAGGATCAGGGAGTAGAGTTAGAGAAGTCACCCCTCAAGTGACAGACTAGTAAACCCTTTGTCAAATGCAAAATAGTTAGGAATCTTGAAAGAATTGTAACTAAAACAATTGTGTTTGCGTATGTAGCGGTATAAAGAAATGAAGGAATTATCGGAGCGGTACTAGGTTTAGGGAACAAGGTTGGAATTGCAAGAAGGTTCATAAATAAATTAAGAAGAATCGAGAATTACGACAATGGTTATCCACGATGACTTAACGAGGATTACGGAGAGGATAAACCTTAAGCAAGTTGTGTAGTCATAAAATCCAGCCTGAGAGTTGAAATTCAAATAAAGAAAGAGGAGGTTATCTCGAAGGAATAGATGATACAAATTTTGTGATAAGATAAAAGTGAGATTAGAAAAGGAAAATGATTATGATATACAAGTATGTTGTTAAGAAGCCAGCACCATAGATTATAAGATAGACACATGATCAAGGTTGTGGCATTCATGAACAAGAATAAGAAACGAGATGACATAAGAAGAGAGGGGAAAAAATCAAGATAGAGACGTGGGAACAAAATGGAAGAGGAATATCTTATAATAGGTTGATAGATGGAATCTAAAGTTGAATTGTAAGTTCTTGAAGATGGAGATATTTCATAGATAGAGAAAGGTTAAGAATTAAGTATTGTGTTGAAATTTTTGAGAATCAAGGATGTTTAAAGACCTTAACAGATTACATTATGAACATCTTGATATTGTGTTAGTGAAAGTACAATTGAGAAGGCTAGGCTAAGGAGTGTACTAATGGAAAAGAGATAAGACAAAAGACCTTCAAATACTATTATTATTATGGATTAAGATTAAGCTAGTCGTGTTTAAGGAATCATGCGTTATCCTAGAAACCTATAGATAGGCTAAACTGTAGTATGAATTAGTGTGCGATCTCTTCAGCTTGTTTGACTATCAGATTATTCTAAGAGACCTGGAGTTGTAGCTGCAGACCGTATCACTATCCTTTCATCCTATGATTAGCGATCACAACTTCGTAATCATTCCAAACTATGAGGTCGAGAATGATCTTATCCCTTCCCTAATCATGTTATAATTTCAAAATCAAATCCTTGATTTTATACCTCTTTATGCTTAATATTTGTATTACCATAGACTTCGCCTCTTCCAAATTTTATGACCAAGTGCCTACCTGGTCGTGCCTTTTTCTCGTAAAAATTACTCCTTGCCACCTCGCTCTAGTAATGTCTGACCGAGCCAATTTCTTATAACTTGTTGAAAACTTGGCCCATATTAGAGTAGCAACAAATTGAGACTAATTCCCTTATAGTGTTATTGACCAATAGTACTGTGATAGTACCTAGGTTTCCTAGATTTTTGCAGTTTGAAGTACCTAAAGTTCTTGTATCCCTTCTTAAGAAATGTGCTATCCCGGACACCTCACTAGTTGAATCACGACCCTGGCCTTATGTTGCATTACAAAGTTGAGATGTACTCTAGAACTTGGCAACCCTAGATACTAGTGGCCTCAGCATCTTACATGAACCATATATGACTAGTCGTACTTGGCTCCTTTGGATATAAAACTTCTAAGCCCTTTTTATACTATGCCTAAGTGTAATTTCGAGGACCAAATTTTCTAAGGTGGGTAGGATGTAAGCCCCCTAGATTTTAGGGCTCTTCTAAAATATTTTAAATAAAATATTTTCAATAAATAATTTTATTATAATTAGATTTGATTATTAAATGAACCTTTCCGTGACTTTGATTTTTGGAGTGCCCGGGATGTCAATCCCTCGAAACTTCCTTCATGAGTTTTGTAGTAGACGAGATTATCTTCATTTTGATATATCATATCCACTCAAACTTGTCCCTAGCATTCTTTTGACTTTGCACAACCCTGGGCTAATTTAGGCCACTTGATCGTTATCGTAATTCTGGACCTAACTTCCAATGTGAGTTCGAAACTCGACTTAGATCAAAATAATTTGACCCAATATATGGTTTTGGTCCATTCCGAGCCTACAACACACATGCCTAGGGGGTTCCACTCAATCGTATTCTCATTTACTATTTATTTGCGAATGGCACAAAAGACTCATTGGTTGACTTTTTGAGTTTGATTTGACTAGAAAATATATTTGGACCCTAACCTAGCCAACCCCCTACTTGGTAGATCCATATTAGGTTGTCATGACTTACTAGAACTATTTTAGGATGATATACGACCAAATATGATTAAATACAATTTTGTATATATATTGCTATATTTATAAAAGCTTAATATTATATATGTATGGCCTAGCCATGTTTAAGTCTCTTATATGGAATTAAGTTAAAATCGTGGCATACTTCATAAATAATGATATATCAATATTTTTATATAAATTAATTTCATATTAAGACTTTCTTGATTATTTAAGCTAATATATGTAATTATGGTAATTATTATACAAATTATTAGCTTAGTTTGAGATGATTTTATTAACAATCATAGTTTTATTAATGTGATGATCATTACTAGTATTTTGTTAGTATGATAATAATTTGGGGCTAAATTTTAAGACCTAAATTGTACTAGGTTATAGACTAAAACCTCACCAAATCCTGATTATAAACCAAGTAGACACCATAAATGACACCATGAACCAGCATGGACCAATGGTCCTTTTATTGTTATTCCATTTTCCTTCTTTTCTTTCTTTTCTCCTCAAAGCCAACAAATAGCTCAACACCCTTACTGTGTATATATAACCTACATACGAAGATACCATAACCCTAGCCGCATTCTTCTTTTACACACACTGTTCCATTCAAATCTTCTTCATCTCCTCCTCCTCCTCCTTCCTACACTTCAATTCTCCATCTTCATCTCCTCCCCCCTCCATATGTTGCTGCTACAGCTGCTTGGAACTGCAGCTTCGCATCTCACCTTACGACCTCCCTGGCCTGCCGTCCATCGTCGTCTGGTGCCCCCCTACTGGCACCTCCCCCAGGGCCGGCGACAGGACAGCAGCAAGCTGGCTGATGTTGCCATTGCTATTGTAGGAGGCCCCCCCTACGTAGACCATTCGCCAGCGGTCACAGCCGTCCCCTAATCTGCCGTGCCTATGGTCACAGGACAACAGCATCTGGGGTACCACTGTATGGCCCTGTCACGACCCGCACCTAATGTAGGGGTATGAGAAGTGGGCACGTCCAGCCTATGCCGCAGTATCGACAGTAGAATACTGCTCTAGGTCACATTCACAACTAATACTATATGATATAATCTCCAAACGGAGGACAACCTCAGAAGGATACAATCTCAATCACAAAATTAGAGGTAGATAATCAGCACGATAAAATAGATAACATCCACAAGAGGGATACAACCAAAAATGAATAAGTCAAGTGTTTAACAACACAAAATCTCAATATCTAAAATGAAATACATCTCCAAGACAAACAAGAAATAAGATAAACAAAACGTTAGACATCTACTCCAAGCTCTACTAGTGTCCTCTAGGCTAGCTGTGATCCTCCAAGTTACCGGTAAAATTTATCAACGGATCCAATCAGGACAGAAACGAATACATATCTCTCACACAATTCATATCATGACAGGAAATGTAAAGCAAGCTATAGAAAAAAATACATGAAACGCTATAAGAAATAAATATGAAGAGCAAAAGAGATATCTAGTAAACTGGAAATATAAATATAGAAAAATAAGAACTGTAAGTAACTAAATGATTTAGAGCACAAGATGGTTATGTGAACGGCTTTAATTTGCACATGATTATGCTACAGAGTTTGCACATGATCACCTACTTTGGAATTGTTCACATGACCACTTCTACTCTCCCATACCCCAATCAATACACAAGGATCTAGACAAGTTATGTTATTACACATAAAGGTTTATACATGAAGCTCATGAGAACATGAGTGTACATAAACAGTTTACACATGAAGCTCATGGATCATGAGAGTACATGAGAGCACATGAGTGTACATGAATAATAAGAGTCCATGGAATACATGATGTTCATGAAAAGCACATGACATGATGTATTCGATGCACCCGAGGGGGATAACATCTCATGTAAAGATCCATATAGTACTAATCCGTGATAACATCGTGTCAACATCAAGTAAATTAGTCTATAACAAGAATATAATTCCTAGCAAGTGTGAAACGGTCAAAGAATGTACTCGCCTGCTAACCTGAACAGCTGATGAGAACAGATGTCCAAACTGGAGTAACAGTATCCTATTTAGAGCAAAACAGGTTACAAAGTGTCTAACATGAAATAAAAGAAGTTTACAATACACTCTATATGGTTCTAGGCCATTCTAGGTCAAAGTCAACTCTTGGTCAACTCTGGTCAATCATTCTAGTCAAACCTAAGTCAGCTAGTCAAATGTTCTAAGTTTAAGTCAAACTTAAGTTAATAAGTCATTTTAAGTCTATTTGGGTCAATTCCAGGTCAAGTTTGACCCACAGTTGACTTTGGTCAACTTGGTAGTCAGACCTTGCCTAACTAGGCCTATAGGTCCATTCTAAACACTAACCATAGGCTAATATCTTATACCACTATCAAATATACATATGCATATATATACATTCAATTCAAAAATATATACCATAGGATATATATATATATATATATATATATATATATATATATATATATATATAGAATAATGGACGAAGTTTGGGCTTGGATCCCTCTAGAGGGAGCTCTCCCGCTCCTCGGCCACGGCCGGCAACCGACCGACTATGGGCGTCGCCACCCTCGCCGAGCGACTCCAGCCCACACAGGCCATCGCGATCCCCCCGGTTGGCCGGGCCTCCACTGGTCGCTCCCCGCACAAGGATCCTACCCCCTTGCCCGACGTGCGGAGGCCTCTCCCGGTCACTTCCTGTCACGACCCACTCCCAATTTTGGGATACGAGTACGTGGCCAAGTCCAGCCTACGCCGCAGCATCGGCGGTAGTACGCTGTCTATGATAACAATGGTCCACAACAAGCACAACACGTATATACATCATCCACAACTAAGCCAGCAAAAATCACTAAAATATCCAATAGTCTCAATAATAAATATGAAAAATCTACTATAACTCAGAAAGTCTCGGGAACAAACCCGGATAGCAGAAAATAAAATAGACAACTAAACTCCATAACTATAACTACTAACTAATGCGAATCCATAAGAAAGAAAATATGCTAATTCGCATCAGTGCTGGAACCGGGTACGCCAGTGACATCAGTGTCTCCAACATACTCACCGTAGACCTCGGGGCAAATCTCTTCGTCTAAAGCTAAAAAATAGTTATCCAGTCAGGATTGGAGCAAGATCACCATAACACTACATTACACAATATAGTATACAAGTATGAAGGAAAGATAAAAGGAATTTAACTGAAGATAAGTATAGGCATGACATTGTATGATAAGAAAGTACCTTTGAGACGTGATAACAATATGAAGGTAGACTTTGACATACCACTAAGACATGATGACAATAAGAAGGTAAACTTGACGAAAGAAGAACAATAGACGACATGGCAACAATAATTAAGTCACGTGTACTGTGTGTTTTAGAATACCAACTTTCAGCATGTAGACGG
This sequence comes from Iris pallida, assembly GCA_029216955.1. Classification (NCBI taxonomy): domain Eukaryota; kingdom Viridiplantae; phylum Streptophyta; class Magnoliopsida; order Asparagales; family Iridaceae; genus Iris; species Iris pallida. The sequence goes on along the minus strand of JANAVB010003400.1, from coordinate 19,940,467 downwards.
CTTGGGATATCCGTCAGTCATACGTGTGGTGCATGACTGATATTATGCAATCAATGTATAGGGGGTCTGTATTCAATTCGTTGACCACATGCTTACTTGTTGTATTCCCTCGCCCGACTCACTCACAATACATGTCCACTACGATAAACATTAGCAATACGATAAACTGTAAACAATAGGAAATAATGAGTAAAAGATGAACATGTATATATCCTAACGATTCTAACTCTCGTGCACAATATTAATCATGAGCAATGACAATCATGAACCAAAGGGAAGTAATAGTGAAACGACGACACGAAGATACATGCAGCATAAAATAAAGGAAACATAGGTCATAGTGATACTTGCCTGCTCCGATAGATGATAAAGTCACAAGTCAAGACGTCGTAGTCCGATCTACCCCGTCACATAAAAACCACAAGTTAGATCAACTATTCCCACTCTAAAATCCTAGAAAGTGGCTAATGGTTTAAACTAATTAATACTATTTTAATCCTGGAATAAATCATCTAAAATCCTATTTTAACCTATTTAATTCTGAAATAACAATCTACACACAAAAATTTGGCCAAGGAAATTTACGGTTCCAAATTCGGGACTCGTGGCACGTAAACCGAGACATACTGTTGACTTACTAGTCAAACATTATGAATTCAAAGTTTGAGTGTGCGACATAATAGATTTCAGCGCCATGAGTGCACCGGAATCGACCGTGCCGCAAAATCACGATTTGGTCAAAAGTTATCGCCATTATGGCTAACCATGACCAAATCAATGAACCGTTGACCAGATCTGACTTCTATGAATAAAAGAAAATACTAGATGAAACTCTGAATTTCTTGAAAAATTATATGTTTTAGGGCTCGGTGTCAGCTTTCCAAAACTTTAAACGGATCGCGAAACGGAGTTCGGGATCGCTCGAAATCTCGAAAACCGTGCGACGTGTTAATTTTTGGACAACCGACACTCAAATAATTCTTCAGAAATTCGAGATCAAAATACCAGAAAAAAATTATATATTCAGAAACCTAACCTCGATACGCTTCCAATAAAAAAAACGGCGCACAAAAAGGACGTCTTGATCGACGGCAATCGCTCCACGAAGTCGAAGAATCCCTATTGAACTCTCCACAAAAAGCTGCTGAAAATTATAGGGTTTTCGAAAACCTAAACAACTAATATATATATATATAGGTAAAGAGGAGTCGGTGGCTGCGGCTTAAAGGCGGCTGGGCGGGACACGTGGCACGATCCTGTGCCTCCCGCCCAGATCGGATGGCCAGCAATTGAGTCGGCTGAGCGGCTAATCCGAGCTCGGCTCGGATTAATAGTATGACTCGGAGACCGAGTCCTAGCTCACCCGCGCTGACGGGTGGGCCTGCCACGTGCGCCCGAGCGGCTGACGGGTGGGCCCCCCCGCTCGGCTGACTGGGTATATGATTAGGAAATGGATTTTTTTAATAACAGAAAATTAAATAAAAATCAGAAAAATCCCTAAAAATTCCAAATAAATCCCAGAAAATTCCTAAAAATTTCTAGAAAAATATAGAAAATATTTTAAGGGTTCTAGAGCCCAAATAAATTCTTTGGCCTCAAAAATACCCTCGGGTGCTCTCCCATAAATTTCTAGAAGCTTAAAAAATAATGAAACAATATATAATAATTATCTAAAAATCTTCATAAATTCCCAAAATTTCTAAAATAATAAAATAATATTCTAGGGATTATCTAGAGGCCCCAGAGGCTATATACAACCTATTATCCTTATATCTAACCTATAGGCTTAGGCAAAAATTCTTACGATCCCAAATCAACATCCTAGCTAATAATTGATTTTAACTAAAATAAAAATAAAATAAAAATCTCCAAAATTGAAAATAAATTCTAGGAACCCAAATGCTACAAACTATCCCCCTTAAAAGATTTTTGTCCTCAAAAATCAAAACATCACAAATAGTATAGTATAATACCTAACTCTTACAAGCAATGATTTCTTAAGCTAAGTCACGGAGAGATAATGGCTAGGAACATAAGGGGACTAACAACTAACTAAGCATCATACCAACTAAAACTAAAGAAGGCTTTACGAACTCGGTACTCTCTGCTGTCGATCCCTCGGGTTTGGGAGTAGCATATGGGTTAGCTACCCTTTTCCCCTTACGGATCGCACTGCGCCTGGTCTTAACCATTGCAAACTAAAAGGAAAGAAAGGATATGGTTAGAACGGTAGATACAAACATATCGAAGAAATCACGGACGGAATCAAGCAAGATGCAAGTTAAGAGACAATAAGATCCTAAAATAGACTCATAAGGTTAGAAGTCCTATTTGTGGATGATACAACCTCCTAACTTCAACTCTATTCGCAGGCTCGTAGTAGTACAGCTAACTTAAGCACTACCACGAGTTCGCAGCCTTTTGCGAAATTGGACCTGCATGGGCCACCATAAAAACTTGTCACGACCCGCTCCCAATTTTGGGATACGAGTACGTGGCCAAGTCCAGCCTACGCCGCAGCATCGGCGGTAGTACGCTGCCTATGATAACAATGGTCCACAACAAGCACAACACACATATACATCATCCACAACTAAGCCAGCAAAAATCACTAAAATATCCAATAGTCTCAATAATAAATATGAAAAATCCACTACAACTCAGAAAGTCTCGGGAACAAACCCGGATAGCAGAAAATAAAATAGACAACTAAACTCCATAACTATAACTACTAACTAATGCGAATCCATAAGAAAGAAAATATGCTAATTCGCATCAGTGCTGGAACCGGGTACGCCAGTGACATCAGTGTCTCCAACATACTCACCGTAGACCTCGGGGCAAATCTCTTCGTCTAAAGCTGAAAAATAGTTATCCAGTCATGATTGGAGCAAGATCACCATAACACTACATTACACAATATAGTATACAAGCATGAAGGAAAGATAAAAGGAATTTAACTGAAGATAAGTATAGGCATGACATTGTATGATAAGAAAGTACCTTTGAGACGTGATAACAATATGAAGGTAGACTTTGACATACCACTAAGACATGATGACAATAAGAAGGTAAACTTAACGAAAGAAGAACAATAGACGACATGGCAACAATAATTAAGTCACGTGTACTGTGTGTTTTAGAATACCAACTTTCAGCATGTAGACGGCTTGGGATATCCGTCAGTCATACGTGTGGTGCATGACTGATATTATGCAATCAATGTATAGGGGGTCTGTATTCAATTCGTTGACCACATGCTTACTTGTTGTATTCCCCCGCCCGACTCACTCACAATACATGTCCACTACGATAAACATTAGCAATACGATAAACTGTAAACAATAAGAAACAATGAGTAAAAGATGAACATGTATATATCCTAACGATTCTAACTCTCGTGTACAATATTAATCATGAGCAATGACAATCATGAACCAAAGGGAAGTAATAGTGAAACGACGACACGAAGATACATGCAGCATAAAATAAAGGAAACATAGGTCATAGTGATACTTGCCTGCTCCGATAGATGATAAAGTCACAAGTCAAGACGTCGTAGTCCGATCTACCCCGTCACATAAAAACCACAAGTTAGATCAACGATTCCCACTCTAAAATCCTAGAAAGTGGCTAATGGTTTAAACTAATTAATACTATTTTAATCCTGGAATAAATTATCTAAAATCCTATTTTAACCTATTTAATTCTGAAATAACAATCTACACACAAAAATTTGGCCAAGGAAATTCACGGTTCCAAATTCGGGACTCGTGGCACGCAAACCGAGACATACTGTTGACTTACTAGTCAAACATTATGAATTCAAAGTTTGAGTGTGCGACATAATATATTTCAGCGCCATGAGTGCACCAGAATCGACCGTGCCGCAAAATCACGATTTGGTCAAAAGTTATCGCCATTATGGCTAACCATGACCAAATTAATGAACCGTTGACCAGATCTAACTTCTATGAATAAAATAAAATACTAGATGAAACTCTGAATTTCTGGAAAAATTATATGTTGTAGGGCTCGGTGTCAGCTTTCCAAAACATTAAACAGATCGTGAAACGGAGTTCGGGATCGCTCGAAATCTCGAAAACCGTGCGACGTGTTAATTTTTGGACAACCGACACTCAAATAATTCTTTAGAAATTCGAGATCAAAATACCAGAAAACAAATTATATATTCAGAAACCTAACCTCGATACGCTTCCAATAAAAAAAACGGCGCACAAAAAGGACGTCTTGATCGACGGCAATCGCTCCGCGAAGTCGAAGAATCCCTATTGAACTCTCCACAAAAAGCTGCTGAAAATTATAGGGTTTTCGAAAACCTAAACAACTAATATATATATATAGGTAAAGAGGAGTCGGTGGCTGCGGCTTAAAGGCGGCTGGGCAGGACACGTGGCACGATCCTGTGCCTCCCGCCCAGATCGGATGGCCAGCAATTGAGTCGGCTGAGCGGCTAATCCGAGCTCGGCTCGGATTAATAGTATGACTCGGAGACCGAGTCCTAGCTCACCCGCGCTGACGGGTGGGCCTGCCACGTGCGCCCGAGCGGCTGACGGGTGGGCCCCCCGCTCGGCTGACTGGGTATATGATTAGGAAATGGATTTTTTTAATAACAGAAAATTAAATAAAAATCAGAAAAATCCCTAAAAATTCCAAATAAATCCCAGAAAATTCCTAAAAATTCCTAGAAAAATATAGAAAATATTTTAAGGGTTCTAGAGCCCAAATAAATTCTTTGGCCTCAAAAATACCCTCGGGTGCTCTCCCATAAATTCCTAGAAGCTTAAGAAATAATTAAACAATATATAATAATTATCTAAAAATCTTCATAAATTTCCAAAATTTCTAAAATAATAAAATAATATTCTAGGGACTATCTAGAGGCCCCAGAGGCTATATACAACCTATTATCCTTATATCTAACCTATAGGCTTAGGCAAAAATTCTTACGATCCCAAATCAACATCCTAGCTAATAATTGATTTTAACTAAAATAAAAATAAAAAAAATCTCCAAAATTGAAAATAAATTCTAGGAACCCAAATGCTACACTTCTCCTCCCTCGGCGCAGCCACCGCCCGCGACGTCGTAGGCCCCGCCGAGCTCGGCGCCTCCGGCCGTCCACGGCTCCTTCCCTCCTCGGCCCCCCGCCAGCCTCCTTCGTCGCCTCCAGCTCGGCGTTGGCCCTGCCCGTGCGGGCGCCCCCATCGGCCACCATCTCTGCTGTCGGTCTGCCTCCCTCTCAGGTTGTGGCCCCACCCTCCGCCTCCCTCTTCCTGTAGAAATCCTCCGAGTCGGACCCTCCTCCAACCCCTGCTCTTGGCGCTGCAACGGGTCCAGCGGCCGCCCCCGGCCCGTCCGGACCGCCCCACCCTGATCCGCCGATCCAGTAGGCCCCCGCTCTGGCGGCCTTCTTCCTCGACTCATCCGTGAGCTTCTCCGTCGTGCCTCCTCCTTCGGCACATTCCCCCGTCCCGGTGGCGGGCCTCCTCTCGGCGCCTTCCGCCCTGGAAGAGGCCTCCCCTCCGGAGCTTTCCGTGGCCTCGGACTTCCACCTGGCGCATTCCCCCTACGTTGTCGTATGTAGGGATATAATATTAGGCTTCATATTCTTACATGATAGGTTGTGATAAACATTGAGTTGGTTTTGATGTGCAATTATCCAAAATCCTGAAAACTGAATACATGTTAATATTTTCACATTTAATTTCTAATGCTTAGTTCAATTTCAGATTTAACATGTAATATTGAACTGTATGCGTAGATAAATGTATGGATAGTAAGTTAGGGTTTTTTCTCTATCATGTTAGGATATTGGAAGCATTGAGTTAGTTGTGATGTTTCAAAACCCTAAAATCTGCGACTGCATTACGTTAATATTTTACTGCTTTAAATGTTAGCTTATTTTCAGACTTTACATGTAAATGCTGGACTAAAACTGGGTTTAAACCTTTCAATACTAAGCTATACCCTGTACAAGGACACACACACCCTAACTTAGTATACACTGCCATGTAAACCTAATCCTTCCTCTCTATGTTATGTTCATATATCTATATAGATATATATAGAGTTTAAGCATACATGTTATAATGTATATATATAACTAAATCTCTACCTCTTTACATAGATATATATATGGTTAGCCATGCAAGTTATGAGTAAATAGGTTGTGCATTGTAGATTGTTTAACCAATATGCCATGAGTAGTGTAACTTGATAGCTGTTGTTTTGAAACCCAAATTCTCCTATACACTTTCATGTATATTTCACATACACACATGCCTACTATCTAACCATATGAACATGTCCATATACACCTATACACACACGAACCACATAACCTTACATAATGCTAGCTTTTCCTTCTCTAACACTCTCTCTCTCTATATATATATATTGTGATTGGATTTCAATGCAATTGACTTTCATTCTTTAACTTTTGATTGTGATTTTCTTTGAATAGTACCCCTTTATAGATAATTGGTAGTCATATTTATTTATTTTTGATAAGTACCAGTTTCATATAGGATGGTAGACTGCCTTACACTTTTGATGATTATTATTTCTGTATCTTTCTAGTTTAGCACCCTAGATTGCTTGTGTGTTTTGATACCCTATGACCGTTTTGGTTTAGCATGACTAGTATACCTAGATGAGACTTTCACTACCACCGTATGCCATGACCCTGTATGTCATCCTTTTAAATCGTATGATTGTTTAAGTTCTGAGACTTTGATTTTGGGGGGGTTTGACCTAGAAGGAGTTTGAACATTTTAATTTCGAGAACGCAATTTTTCTAAGGTGGGTAGACTTGTAACACCCAATTTTCTAAAATGAGGGTAATTTTGAAATTTTGAAATTTTAATTATTTATTGATTTGACATTTAAATCATGATATGATTTTTGGTAATTTTTAAATCATTTTAAAGCTATTTAAAATCATGACTTGTGATTTTGATATTTTGCTAGTGAAACCCTAAAGACTGTTTGACCTAGAGCCTAACCATGTGATTAGGATATTTTAATATCATTTCTGGCCTAAGGATATTTTGCATTTGACCTCTTTGAATTATTTTGATATTTATTGCGTTGGTGATTGTTGATTTTGACCTTTGATAGGTGTGATTTTGTGATAGTTTTGTGTCCGTAGCGGACACGTATCAGTTTTTATTTACAAATGTTTGATGTGCCTCAAAGAGATCTTTTTATTGCTGATTTTTTTTTGAAAGGTAGTTGAATGAGATTGTTTTCTGCATGTGTTTTCTGTGATTGCTTTGTTTTAATTTCGAGGACGAAATTTTTTTAAGGTGGATAGATTTGTCACCCCCTGTTTTCAGAAATAGGAGTATTTTTGTTATTTTACATTTTTGAAATTTATTTTATTATTTATGATATTATTTTGGGGTTGAAATTTATTTTATTATTTATGATATTGTTTTGGGGTTATTTGAGTCGGGTTCGAATTTCAACTCAATCCGACTTGAAACGGGGACCCGGAGGGTAGTTTGACTCTAGTGGGACCCACACACTAGTTAGGCATGGCCCACATGATATTAATTTTAGTCCACATGATATTAATTTTAGTTAGTAGTTAGACTAATTATTTATGGATAGGTTTAGTTTAATTAGAGACTTAAAACTAGACTAAATTGACCTCAACCTTTAACCCATTCCTAATTTAAATCAAATAGATTAGTGGAGGGCATTTTGGACATTCAAATAGGGGACACCTCACCCTTTTTGGGCAGCCACCTATGGGGGGGGATAAGGAGTGAGTCACTCCTTCATTCATTTGTTTTTATCCACTTTCTCTCTCTTGTTCTTCCCCAAATTAATTTAGAGATGAACCTCCATTGATTTCATCTCCAAATCAACCCTTTCTTCCACCAAATCTTCTTCATTTCTCCTCTACTCCATGGTTAGAGGGTGCTAGCCAAGTTTGGGAGGATTCGGAGCTCGTTCGTGTCCTTTTAGAATCTCTACGTGTCGGTGTCGTGTCGGAAGGATTTTCCTTTGAATCTCTTCCGGAAGGTATAATCTCTCCTCTAATCCATCCCTACATGCATATAGAAATATTTTGAACCCATAGGAATGACCCCCACGGTTGTATCTCCATTTGTGTCCATTTCGTGTCCATTTGGAGGTCATAGGAGTGTCCTTTGTGTTGTGGTTGTGTCCATGTGGGAAAACCCCAAATTTGGACATACTATGTGTTGTTGTTATGTATGATTGAATTATTACATGTTTAATCTCATATTTTTGTATTGGAGATGTGTTCTATAGTGTCTCATATATATATATTAGTGTAGAGAGTGAGTTCTTGATATATTATGTTATATACTTGTGTTTCTTTTGTCTCAAACTACCTAAATTCGTCATAATATTTATCCACGTTTTTAGTAGCAATAGCAACTTAGAAATGTCATCACTTTTAGCTTAAAACTCCGATTTATCTTTTGTTTTTTTAAAAGAACCGTATCGAAGTTAGCTTTCCAAATATATTTTAATAAGCCAAATTCTTTCTGTAACTTTCTGTAGAATTATTTAAGTGTCAGCTGTACGAAAGACGAACGCGTTTCGGTATTTTTGCTATTCCGGGAGCTTCCGGACACGAAAATGCGATCCGTTTGAAGTTTCGGAAAGCTAACACGAAGGACTACGACATACTTTAATCCTAGAATTTAGTAAATGCCCAATTGGTACAGTATTGGTTTTAAGTAGAAGAGTGACTATATGATATATGCATTTTGTGTAACCTATGAGCCTATGTAGTATGGATATTAAATAAATATAGAGTATGTAATGCATAATATGTTAGATGAATGAAATGATATATATATATATATATATATATATATATATATATATATATATATATATATATATATATATATATATATATATATATATATGATATATATTATCTTTACATTAATGTATATATATGGTTGAATGCAAGCATGTAGGAATGCAATTAATATAATGCATATAAGCAATGGATGAATGAAAGAATGATATACAATGTATGCATGAAAGTATATAATGAATGCTAGAATGAATGCAAGATATATATGTAATGATAGATATGAATGCATATTGTATAAATATTGTAATGCAATATATAATGATAACATGTATGGTAATGTAGAGTATATGATGCAAGCATGAATGAATGGAGGAAATACATGTATATAGGTAATATAGAATGTAATATATGAATGCAAGCATGCAAGATAATGTATTGTATCCATATATGATGTATTCAACTTAAAGATAATGTAATATATGAAAGGAATGATAATATATAACATGATATGTAGGGTAATGCAAGGTATGAAATATATGATGTGTGCATGTTTGTATGTCTCTATGTTAATATATGAAATGATATGAATATACAATATATGCATATGTATAAAACATTTAGGTAATGCATAGATGCATGAATGAAATGAATGTTTGTAATATGTTAATATAAATACAAGTATCTAATATGCATGGATGTAAGTATAATATAATACAAGTATACATGTATGAATCATGTAAATATAATATATATTATATGTATTTATGCATGTATACAAGGTAAGTATGCATGTATACAAGGTAAGTATGTATGTATGTATTTCTATAAACTGAGTTAACCTATAACCTTTTACACACATGCATTCATACACCCTTTGACATCATGTATCCCATGTCACATACACCTACCTATCACTAAATTTTAGAACATTAACACATATCCTTTCACACACATGCCAAACACACACATACTCACTTACTTTTTTACCTCTCTTTCTCTCTCTCTATATATATATGTATGTGCTTATATATATAGCTTTCCTATATATATCTATGTATATGAATAATTGAATGTGAATAATATATATACATTATATGACTAAGTTTGTGTACCTTGTTAGCTTATGGTTTAGTTTTGTGCTTGGTTTAGCAAGTGACTTAGGCTATGAGTTAGTAGCTTTCTTGGATACTTGATTTGCATATACTTAGTTTGTTTAGACCTAGAATAACTTGTTTGACCTAATTTAGACTTGTTAGACCTAGTTTGACCATAGTTGACCTAGGTTTGACTTTCAGGGTTGACCAAGTTGACCAAGAGTTGACTTTGGTCTAGATTGACCTAGAATCATGTAGAATGCATAATAGAACTTCATTTTGCCATTTTGGACTTGTGCTGTTCTGATTAGGAGCCAGACACCTCTCCTCGGACATTATATTTACTTTGGACATTCAGACACCAGGCGAGTACATTCTCTGATCATTTCATATCATGCTTAGAATTATTTCCTGCAGTAGATTACTTTACTTGTACTGTCACGTTGGTCACACGGATTGGTACTATATGGATCCTTTCTTGAGATGTTATCCTTAGGAAGCATCGGGTACTACATGTTCTGTGCGTTTCATTTACATGGCGTATCACTATGCTTCATTGGTTCTTCGATCACTTGTGACATATACTCTTATGATCACAGAGTCTTCCTGGAATCCTTATCCTATTTATGGGTCTACTATGTACCACCCTTCGGGGGCTTATCACCCTTCGGAGGCTTATCACCCTTCGGGGGCTTACCACCCTTCAGGGGCTGTTACATAGAATCATAACATAACCTGGTTGGATCCTTGTGTATTGATTGGGGGTACGGAGGAGTAGAAGTGGACATGTGAATAATACACCAGTAGTGTAGCATCAGAATCATTCCATAGTGCAGCATCAGAATCATCCCATGCCATTTACATGTCCATGTTGTACTCTGACTCACTAGCCACATGTTAGTTCTTTATTATAGTAGATATTTCTATTACAGCTCTCTCTCACTGTTTACATACTGCATTTCTTTCAGTATCTGTATCTTACTTTACTGCATGATTATATTTTCTAACCTGTATGATATGTTGAGATGTACTGTACTCGCTCCTGTCCTGACTGGACCTGTTGATAAATTTTACAGATAGCCTGGGATTGCCTGCTAGCCTAGAAGAGACACAGTAGAGGTTGTTTAGATAGTTTTTCCATTGTCTGGAGTTGTATTATTTTATGGATTACTGTATTTTTGAGATTTGAGATATATTTCTGGGTTTGTGTATCTTAGACACTTAGATTTCTCTCTGTTATACCTCTTTTGGATTTCATGTTTTATCTATCCTTATCATGCTCTACCTTAGATGTGATTGAGTCTGTATCTGCTATGTCACCCCCATTCGGGGAGTATAAACTGCTTAGCATTATATGTTAGATGTTGTGACCTAGGACAGCGTTCTACCGCCGACACTGCGGCGTAGGCTGGGTGTCATTACGTTCTCGTACCCTAACAGTGGGTGCGGGTCGTGACACGTTTTTAGTGGTGGCCCATGCAGGTCGAGTTTGTGTAGTGGTATTCTAACTAGAGTACCACTACAGCCTGTAGTAGAATTAGAATATATTTTTGAAGGTACTCAATCACAGTTAGGATTTCTTGAGAGATTCCTAGTACGACCCTTGAGAATCTTATTTTAACTTCGATTTGAAAACTCTCTTCCCTTGATTTGATTTATCTTTACTTTCTATTGATGAATTTGATTTTGATGGATTATTGTTGAATTTGAGTTTGTATTTATTGATTTCGATGGATGATTGCTGAATTTTGAATCTTGATGATAGCTGTTGCATCCGAGTTTGTATTTATATGATTTGATAGATTTTTGTTCATTTTTGAATCTTGATGTTCGTTGATAAATTTGATTTTTTTTGGTATTCATTGTTGATTTAATTTAATTTTTGGCAAGATAAAATTATATGGGCTAGGTCATCTAAGTTATGGAAATCTTGTCTTTTATAGTCACATTAGCCAGCATGGTGAGGACATATAGTCTGACTTTGGATATATTTCTCGGGTATGGGAATTTAAGGTTTTCGCAGCCAAGCTAGCGGCATCGCAAAAATGTTAAATACCATGATTCTAGAGGTATGTGCATAAGTCAAGGACTCTGTGATTATTGTAGCCTTGCTTACTAGTATGACGAGGATTTAGAGTACCATGATTTTGGATAGACGCATATGATTATCAGATTGTACCTTAAATGTTTTCGAACATATTTTCTCTACTTTTGTTTCAGTCATTCAAATAAAAAAGAAAGGAATTAATATTTGTTTGTTTTTTTTAGTTTCTTATTATTTAACTTAGGAGTAGGTTTAGTTGTTTTTATAAACCTCGTGTAACTTCTAGCTATAGTTTCTCTTAATACAATGAATCGATAACTTTGCTAGACCTTATCTTGGATTTGATAATTTAGCTCTGGGTTTCAAAATGGTTCTTCCTTAAACAGATAAGCAAAACAGATTTTGTCGTTATTTCCTTCTTGCCATTATTCTCGTATTAAATAATAATGTTAATAAAACTGTCTTGATTTTGCCAATCACCTGCTTTGCAATTTTGGCAGGAATCTGAATGTTGGTCTTAACGTAGAATTAATTTTTATATTGGGACATGAGAATATATATATGAATATATATAGTGGAAACTTTCCTGACACTTATGTATGCTACACTTGATTTCCACCTATCTGAATACATATTAAAATGTCATTAATGTTTAAATTTTTAAAACCCCAATATTTTCGATTCTCTGCTTTTCCTAGCTTAACTCGTAATTTAAATATAAAATTTTATGATAATAGTTTTATTTATATCATTGCACATGTATGTTATACATAGGGTTTCGATTCAAAAAAAAATTGGTTGAATTTTGTGTTGAATTTGTCAAATCTGAGACTGTGTGCATATTAACCCTTAATACTGGATTTTTAAATGTTAGTTCAAATTGTTGTTTTTAAATGTAATATTAAGAGCTGTGTACGTTGTTGTATGTAGGGATATAATATTAGGCTTCATATTCTTACATGATAGGTTATGATAAACATTGAGTTGGTTTTGATGTGCAATTATCCAAAATCCTGAAAACTGAATACATGTTAACATTTTCACATTTGATTTCCAATGCTTAGTTCAATTTCAGATTTAACATGTAATATTGAACTGTATGCGTAGATAAATGTATGGATAGTAAGTTAGGGTTTCTTCTCTATCATGTTAGGATATTGGAAGCATTGAGTTAGTTGTGATGTTTTAAAACCCTAAAATCTGAGACTGCATTATGTTAATATTTTACTGCTTTAAATGTTAGCTTATTTTCAGACTTTGCATGTAAATGCTGAACTAAAACTGGGTTTAAACCTTTCAATACTAAGCTATACCCTGTACAAGGACACACACACCCTAACTTAGTATACACTGCCATGTAAACCTAACCCTTCCTCTCTATGTTATGTTCATATATCTATATAGATATATATAGAGTTTAATCATACATGTTATAATGTATATATATACATAACTAAATCTCTACCTCTTTACATAGATATATATATGGTTAGCCATGCAAGTTATGAGTAAAAGGTTGTGCATTGTAGATTGTTTAACCAATATGCCATGAGTAGTGTAACTTGATAGCTGTTGTTTGAAACCCAAATTCTCCTATACACTTTTATGTATATTTCACATACACACATGCCTACTATCTAACCATATGAACATGTCCACATACACCTATACACACACGAACCACATAACCTTACATAATGCTAGCTTTTCCTTCTCTAACACTCTCTCTCTATATATATATATTGTGATTGGATTTCAATGCAATTGACTTTCATTCTTTAACTTTTGATTGTGATTTTCTTTGAATAGTACCCCTTTATAGATAATTGGTAGTCATCTTTATTTATTTTTGATAAGTATCAGTTTCATATAGGATGGTAGACTGCCTTACACTTTTGATGATTATTATTTCTGTATCTTTCTAGTTTAGCACCCTAGATTGCTTGTGGGTTTTGATACCCTATGACCGTTTTGGTTTAGCATGACTAGTATACCTAGATGAGACTTTCACTACCACCGTATGCCATGACCCTGTATGTCATCATTTTAAATCGTATGATTGTTTAAGTTCTGAGACTTTGATTTTGGGGGGGTTTGACCTAGAAGGAGTTTGAACATTTTAATTTTGAGAACGCAATTTTTTTAAGGTGGGTAGACTTGTAACACCCAGTTTTCTAAAATGAGGGTAATTTTGAAATTTTGTAATTTTAATCATTTATTGATTTGACATTTAAATCATGATATGATTTTTGGTAATTTTTAAATCATTTTAAAGCTATTTAAAATTATGACTTGTGATTTTGATATTTTGCTAGTGAAACCCTAGAGACTGTTTGACCTAGAGCCTAACCATGTGATTAGGATGTTTTAATATCATTTCTGGCCTAAGGATATTTTGCATTTGACCTCTTTGAATTATTTTGATATTTATTGCGTTGGTGATTGTTGATTTTGACCTTTGATAGGTGTGATTTGTGATGGTTTTGTGTCCGTAGCGGACACGTATCAGTTTTTATTTACAAATGTTTGATGTGCCTCAAAGAGATTTTTTTATTGCTGATTTTTTTTTGAAAGGTAGTTGAATGAGATTGTTTTCTGCATGTGTTTTCTGTGATTGCTTTGTTTTAATTTCGAGGACGAAATTTTTTTAAGGTGGATAGATTTGTCACCCCCTGTTTTCAGAAATAGGAGTATTTTTGTCATTTTACATTTTTGAATATTTTTGAAATTTATTTTATTATTTATGATATTATTTTGGGGTTGAAATTTATTTTATTATTTATGATATTGTTTTGTGGTTATTTGAGTCGGGTTCGAATTTCAACTCAATCCGACTTGAAACGGGGACCCGGAGGATAGTTTGACTCTAGTGGGACCTACACACTAGTTAGGCATGGCCCACATGATATTAATTTTAGTCCACATGATATTAATTTTAGTTAGTAGTTAGACTAATTATTTATGGATAGGTTTAGTTTAATTAGAGACTTAAAACTAGACTAAATTGACCTCAACCTTTAACCCATTCCTAATTTAAATCAAATAGATTAGTGGAGGACATTTTGGACATTCAAATAGGGGACACCTCACCCTTTTTGGGCAGCCACCTATGGGGGAGGGGGGATAAGGAGTGAGTCACACCTTCATTCATTTGTTTTCATCCACTTTCTCTCTCTTGTTCTTCCCCAAATTAATTTAGAGATGAACCTCCATTGATTTTATCTCCAAATTAACCCTTTCTTCCACCAAATCTTCTTCATTTCTCCTCTACTCCATGGTTAGAGGGTGCTAGCTAAGTTTGGGAGGATTCGGAGCTCGTTCGTGTCCTTTTAGAATCTCTACGTGTCGGTGTCGTGTCGGAAGGATTTTCCTTTGAATCTCTCCCGGAAGGTATAATCTCTCCTCTAATCCATCCCTACATGCATATAGAAATATTTTGAACCCATAGGAATGACCCCCATGGTTGTATCTCCATTTGTGTCCATTTCGTGTCCATTTGGAGGTCATAGGAGTGTCCTTTGTGTTGTGGTTGTGTCCATGTGGGAAAACCCCAAATTTGGACACACTATGTGTTGTTGTTATGTATGAATGAATTATTACATGTTTAATCTCATATTTTTGTATTGGAGATGTGTTCTATAGTGTCTCATATATATATATATTAGTGTAGAGAGTGAGTTCTTGATATATTATGTTATATACTTGTGTTTCTTTTGTCTCAAACTACCTAAATTCGTCATAATATTTATCCACGTTTTTAGTAGCAATTGCAACTTAGAAATGTCATCACTTTTAGCTTAAAACTTCGATTTATCTTCCATTTTTTTTAAAAGAACCGTATCGAAGTTAGCTTTCCAAATATATATTTTAATAAGCCAAATTCTTTCTGTAACTTTCTGTAGAATTATTTAAGTGTCAGCTGTACGAAAGACGAACGCGTTTCGGTATTTTCGCGATTTCGAGAGCTTCCGGACACGAAAATGCGATCCGTTTGAAGTTTCGGAAAGCTAACACGAAGGACTACGACATACTTTAATCCTAGAATTTAGTAAATGCCCAATTGGTACAGTATTGATTTTAAGTAGAAGAGTGACTATATGATATATGCATTTTGTGTAACCTATAAGCCTATGTAGTATGGATATTAAATGAATATAGAGTATGTAATGCATGATATGTTAGATGAATGAAATGATATATATATATATATGATATATATTATCTTTACATTAATGTATATATGTCATTGAATGCAAGCATGTAGGAATGCAATTAATATAATGCATGAATGAAAGAATGATATACAATGTATGCATGAAAGTATATAATGAATGCTAGATATGAATGCAAGATATATATGTAATGATAGATATGAATGCATATTGTATAAATATTGTAATGCAATATATAATGATAACATGTATGGTAATGTAGAGTATATGATGCAAGCATGAATGAATGGAGGAAATACATGTATATAGGTAATATAGAATGTAATATATGAATGCAAGCATGCAAGATAATGTATTGTATCCATATATGATGTATTCAACTTAAAGATAATATAATATATGAAAGGAATGATAATATATAACATGATATGTAGGGTAATACAAGGTATAAAATATATAATGTGTGCATGTTTGTATGTCTCTATGTTAATGTATGACATGATATGAATATACAATATATGCATATGTATAAAACATGTAGGTAATGCATAGATGCATGAATAAAATGAATGTTTGCAATATGTTAATATAAATACAAGTATCTAATATGCATGGATGTAAGTATAATATAATACAAGTATACATGTATGTATCATGTAAATTTAATATACATGATATGTATGTATGCATGTATACAAGGTAAGTATGTATGTATGTATTTCTATAAACTGAGTTAACCTATAACCTTTTACACACATGCATTCATACACCCTTTAACATCATGTATCCCATGTCACATACACCTACCTATCACTAAATTTTAGAACATTAACACATATCCTTTCACACACATGCCAAACACGAACATACTCACTTACTCTTTTACCTCTCTTTCTCTCTCTCTCTCTCTCTCTCTCTCTCTCTCTATATATATATATATATATATATATATATATATATATATATATATATATATATATATATGTGCCTATATATATAGCTTTCCTATATATATCTATGTATATGAATATGTGAATGTGAATAATATATATACATTATATGACTAAGTTTGTGTGCCTTGTTAGCTTATGGTTTAGTTTTGTGCTTGGTTTAGCAAGTGACTTAGGCTATGAGTTAGTAGCTTTCTTGGATACTTGATTTGCATATACTTAGTTTGTTTAGACCTAGAATAACTTGTTTGACCTAATTTAGACTTGTTAGACCTAGTTTGACCATAGTTGACCTAGGTTTGACTTTTAGGGTTGACCAAGTTGACCAAGAGTTGACTTTGGTCTAGATTGACATAGAATCATGTAGAATGCATAATAGAACTTCATATTGCCATTTTGGACTTGTTGTGACTTGTGCTGTTCTGATTAGGAGTCAGACACCTCTCCTCGAACATTATATTTACTTTGGACATTCAGACACCAGGCGAGTACATTCTCTGATCATTTTATATCCTGCTTAGAATTATTTCCTGCAGTAGATTACTTTACTTGTACTGTCACATTGGTCACACGGATTGGTACTATATGGATCCCTTCTTGAGATGTTATCCTTAGGGAGCATCGGGTACTACATGTTCTGTGCGTTTCACTTACATGGCGTATCACTATGCTTCATTGGTTCTTCGATCACTTGTGACATATACTCTTATGATCACAGAGTCTTCCTGGAATCCTTATCCCATTTATGGGTCTACTATGTACCACCCTTCGGGGGCTTATCACCCTTCGGGGGCTTACCACCCTTCGGGGACTGTTACATAGAATCATAACATAACCTGATTGGATCCTTTTGTATTGATTGGGGGTACGGGGGAGTAGAAGTGGACATGTGAATAATACACCAGTAGTGTAGCATCAGAATCATTCCATAGTGTAGCATCAGAATCACCCCATGCCATTTACATGTCCATGTTGTACTCTGACTCACTAGCCACATGTTAGTTCTTTATTTATAGTAGATATTTCTATTACAGCTCTCTCTCTATCTGTTTATATACTGTATTTCTTTCAGTACCTGTATCTTACTTTACTGCATGATTATATTTTCTAACCTGCTATGATCTGTTGAGATGTACTGTACTCGCTCCTGTCCTGACTGGACTTGTTGATAAATTTTACAGATAGCCTGGGATTGCCTGCTAGCCTAGAGGAGACACATTAGAGGTTGTTTAGATAGTTTTTCCATTGTCTGGAGTTGTATTATTTTATGGATTACTGTATTTTTGAGATTGGAGATATATTTCTAGGTTTGTGTATCTTAGACACTTAGATTTCTCTCTGTTGTACCTCTTTTGGATTTTATGTTTTATCTATCCTTATCATGCTCTACCTTAGATGCGATTGAGTCTGTATCTGCTATGTCACCCCCATTCGGGGAGTATAAACTGCTTATCATTATATGTTAGATGTTGTGACCTAGGACAGCGTTCTACCGCCGACACTGCGGCGTAGGCTGGACGTCGTTACGTTCTCATACCCTAATTGTGGGTGCGGGTCGTGACACTACTAGCCCTCCCGACTGCCGATCTCCCGTCGTGCTGGGACCCGGCCTCTCCTCCCTTCTCTCCCGGCGGCCGTCTCACCATGACGACGCTCCCTCCCACCCCTCTCCCGCAGGCTCGCGGCTGCCTAGCTCGCCGCTCCTCGCCCCAGCCTTCCCCTCGTTTCCTTAGTCGCAGGGCTCTTTGGCTCCCCTTAGCGGACGGGTTCCCCCTCAGCAGCGGCCTCGCCCCCTTAGCCACCGTGACGGTGCCCGGCGAGGCCATCGGCGGCGTCCTCCCTCCCGCTCCCCCTCCTTTCCGCTGACCCACGCTCCCCCGGCTGCCGGCCGCCCGCCGCGCTCCTCTCAGCTCTCTACTTCTCCCTCCCACTCGCGGCGGCCGGAGCACAGCGCTCCATCCCCCTCGCGGTGACGTGGCACCGCCGCCGAGGCTTCCGCCGCCCGTCTTTCCCCGGCGACGCTCTCCAGGCCGGTACTCGGGAGGCCCGAGGTGCCCCCTCGGAAACCGCCCCTGACCATTCGGGTTCCACGCTCACCCCCATCGGGCCCCGCGCGCGGAGCAGGCCCCCTCGGGCACCGCGTCGGACTGACACGTGCCCACCCCCCCATTTTCAAATTTTAAATTTTGTGTTTTATTTTTTGTGTGGGCCCAGCCCGGCTCTCTTGTTCTGTATGGCTTGTTCCTGTCTTCAATAAAACTTTCTTTGTGGAATATATATATATATATATATATATATATATATATATATATATATATATAAAAGAAAGAGAAAAAAGTGAAATAGGCGTGTGTGTGTGTGATGCTGCTGGTGTGATGGGGACAGACCCTAACCTGAGAAAATTCCCAGGAAAATATAGCCAAGGCAACCCAATACAACATAAGTATATATGTACATATAACCTAGAAACTAACTACCAGCTATATACATAATTAACATATCAAATCTGAGAATAACTCTTAAACTGAAATATTCATAATATTAGAATATATATATATATATATATATATATATATATATATATATACACACACACACACACACACACACACACACACACAAACACACACAACTATTAACTTACATATATGTGTATATATACATAGATATACATACACTGATATATATAAATATACACAGATAATTGGGGAAAAGGTGGCCCACATGTGTGTCAATATATGGGGGTGTGAGTCGTGTCCACAAATTGTCAGAATCATGTCCAATAACCCGTGTCAGGACTCAATTCAAAGTGTCAAAAATCTTTGAAGGTTAGGGCTCGTGTGGCCATGTCGAAGGGTCTAGGACACGACATATGACACATTGGGCCTCGTGCTAGTGCACGTAGCTAGGTGGGGTCTAGGTTTAGGTAGTCGACACCCTGACACATGTCCACGTGGTGTCCACGCGTCACACGACAGCGTGTCGGGGAGGGCTATGCGCATGTGTATGGTGTCAGCCGAATAAATGTAGGTGCGATATCTTCGTGCACCCAATGAAACTTCGTGAAATTTCACGAGCACGTAGGCAGAGGTTGCCCTAACATGTCTACAAAATTTCATGCCAAACCGTGCCGTATCCATCGAGTTATGACAGTCAGGATGCAGGACAGTGCATGGGCTGTGCACGGGACCTCGTGCTACATTTTCGTGTCCTGTTTGGACACGAAAACAGTGTCAAAAAATAACAAAAAAAATGTTTTGGAATCCCTCGTATAGGGCTATAAGCATATGAAATTAGTTTTGAAAAATAACAACTTTTATTTCTAAGAGGTATTTTATCAAGCACATGTTAACATACACCGACATGCATCCGATACATATATCGAACGGACAAGAAATCTAACCAAACTACATCTACAGGTCTAGGGTACCTAGATGCATGCATCTATGAAAAAAAAATCAGGATTTAAAGGAGTTTAAAAGCGTTTACCTATTGAGAGTCGAAATCTCAATGCAAAAAGCCTCCAAACGTCCCGACGCCGATTTCCTACGGTCCAAAGCCCCCGATTCCTTGCTAGCTAGCCTCCAGCAACTTCTTCTCCTCACAAGGATCGCAACAAAACTTGTTTGGTGCAAATTGGATGAGAGATGGAGAAAGGGGGCTACTTTGAAGAAAATGGAATTATAAGATTTTGCAAAAGACTTGGTGGCTACAAGAGATGAACATATAGAGGGGGGGGGGGGGTATTTGGCCGGCCATGGGCTGCTGCTAGGGTTAGGTTAGGGTTTATGTATGGGCCACAACTCATCTTAAGTCCACTAGGAAGCCCTTTTAGCAAAAGCCCAAAAAGCAATATATTTAAATAGCCTAAAATAAATTTAAAAGTTTTCTAATTGGGATTTAATCTCAAAATTTAAATCTAAATGATAATTAAGTCTTCTAATCATGGTTAGTCTCTAAACATGGTTATCTAAGGTTAAAACAAAAGAACCACTATCACAAAAAGCAACAATTAAAAATATTAATAAAATAACTTAAAAAATTACACAATTACCAAAATACCCTTATTCTAGAAAAGTAGTAGTTACAAATCTACCCTCCTTAAAATAATTTCGTCCTCGAAATTAAAGGTTGGTAGTGGTAGTAAAACAAGATAGAAGGTTTAGGCGATATCTTAGGCACGATCAAGGAATGACGAGTTTTGCACGATCGGGACAAACATTTCAAAATTATTCAGACATGACGAGTGATTTTGGCATGATAGAATTATGATATGAACAAAATTATATGTGCACGATTTAGAGGCAAGGTAAAATGTATAGTTATGGTTGTTAAAATTACGATCAAGGGATTCAAAGTCGTCTTATTCATGCTAGATCATCTTGGCACGACTAATCACAAGGAATTTAGATATGATTTAGGAAATCAAATCATGGTTGGAAAGAATTTAGGCACGAGTGTTTAAAATCCAAAGATGAATAAAATCGAAAGTTAAAGCACGAGTGGCAATAGCATTGAAATACAAAAAAATTTAGTCTCGATACGATCTAAGTTGAACAATTCCTGGTAAATCAGGATTTGGGCAAGATGCAGAACAAGGTCATCGAAATCTGAGCATGAGCATCCAAGGATGGAAATCCAGATCACAATTAA
The DNA here is from genome assembly GCA_029216955.1 of Iris pallida. NCBI lineage: Eukaryota > Viridiplantae > Streptophyta > Magnoliopsida > Asparagales > Iridaceae > Iris > Iris pallida. The sequence continues at coordinate 19,918,724 of JANAVB010003400.1, read as the reverse complement.
ATTTAATTCAATTGGGTACGACCTAGGATATTGGTATGTTAAGAAAGATGACCAAAGTCGATTAGTCGCGATCAAGGAAGTTAGGGTTGAACGATATTGAAAACTTAAATGATGATTCAAGGATGTGGAATAAGTCAATTTTCCTCTTTTTGATAGGGAAAGCAAAAAAAATAAGGTTTCATAGGGAAGTCAAGTTAATCATCTCTCTCAGATACTATCAAGTTTATCAGAGCATCATTTGCCAATCATATCTTTTTCTCACAAGTCCCAATATGAAAATCAACCTTCATATGACTACCACCAAAATTATACCCTTCCGTCATGAAGATTGGACCTTGTCATGATCACCATAGGCTTAATTTCCTAAATTCTAAAACATTACTCATGAAGCATACCCATCTTATTAGGAATCAACACTAACCACTTAATTATCATAAATCTAAATTCTTCCACCTTGTCCTAAATTGGATCCGAAACCTCTAAATCAGTTTTATGAAATCCTGGAACTTGTCCAAATTACTCTCCTTGTATTATTCAAATCTAAAACCACTAGGCCTTACAAAACTTATTCTCCATTATTAAATCAACCTTCATATTTCTTTCAACATACACCTTCAAATATTATTCTCCTTAAATTTAAAATTTTCACAAAATCTCTAAATTTTATAACTCAAAATTCTTGTGTTCCCTCTGTTCCTAGCCATTTTCTTACAATATCTTGTTAAATTTTGTATCGTCATCGAATACAGTTAAAATCTCTTCCCCATTACTAAATTCCTAAGTTTAACATCATAGCCTTAAAGTAAAACGTCTTAAGAATTAATAACCGAAAATTATCCAGTCCTCAAAAACTAGTCGATCTCGAATATCATCATCAGTTATGAAATATATCTATGAATTATTCATACCCAAAATATTTCTCTACGTGTGACCGTTTCTAAATTGATAATATAAATCTCTTGATTTCATCCTCAATCTCAGTCGTATCTCTATCCCAAATCTGTATCATGGTCCATCATATTATATTCCTACCAAGATTATCATAAGATAACAAATCAAGTCCTTTCCGAGTTAGATACTTTACGCTACTTCCTCGTCCTTTCCAAAGTGAAAAAAATATAGAGATTCAAGGATATCAAGTGTAGTTGATAGAAATAGTTACGAGATAGGTGATTGATGTAATTGGGACAGAGTTAATTAAGATAAAAAAATGGTAATACAAGAAATAATGGCAAGAAAGAAATAATAATAAAATCTGTTCTTGCTCTTCTGTTCAAAAGAAATAAACCAATTTAAGATGTAATCTAATACCATACACGTCTTTCTGAAATCATGTTGTCAGAATTTTGTCACGCCAGTAAGCATAGCTGCAATAAACGATAGAGTCTGTAACTAAGGTATGCAACCTAAAATCATGTTATCTAGAATTCTTACCATGCCAACCGGTATGGCTGCAAGAAAATCTAAATTTTTATAACTAGGATAAGTATATCTAAAATCAGGCTCTATATCCTTGTCATATTAGCCAGTATGACTGCAATAAATTCTAAACTCCATAAATAAGGTAGACATTTACCTTTCTCACTGTCTTTATCAAATATGTTATCAGGTTATACCTTAAATAAAATATATTTAAATACAAAAATCAAAATCAACAATGAATATCAAGATTCAAAATTCAATAATGAATCCATCAAAATCAAATTCAATAACAAAGAGTAAGGGTGAATCAAAATAAGGGAAAAAAGTTTCAAATCGAAGCTCAAAATGAGATTCTCAAGGGTCGTCCTAGGAATCTCTTGAGGAATTCTAACAGTGATTGAGTATCCTCTCATGCTAATACCTTACTTCCTATACCCTATAGCAGGCTCACAGTAGTACAACTAAGTCGTTGTGCTACTACGATATCACACAAATGCGAATCTCGACCTGCATGGGCCACCACTAAAAATGTGTCATAACCCGCACCTAGTGTAGGGGTACGAGAGGTGGGTACGTCCAGCCTACGCCTCAGTGTCGGCAGTAGAATGCTGTTCTAGGTCAAAATCACAACTAATACTATATGATATAATCTCCAAACGGAGGACAATCTCAGAAGGATACAATCTCAATCACAAAACTAGAGGTAGATAATCAGCACAATGAAATAGATAACATCCACAAGAGGGATACAACCAAAAATGAATAAGTCAAGTGTTTAACAACACAAAATCTCAATATCTAAAATAAAATACATCTCCAAGACAAACAAGAAATAAGATAAACAAAACTTTAGACATATACTCCAAGCTCTACTAGTGTCCTTTAGGCTAGCTGTGATCCTCCAAGTTACCGGTAAAATTTATCAACAGGTCCAATCAGGACAGAAACGAATACATATCTCTCACACAATTCATATCATGACAGGAAATGTAAAGCAAGCTATAGAATAAAATACATGAAACACTATAAGAAATAAATTTGAAGAGCAAAAGAGATATATAGTAAAATGGAAATATAAATATAGAAAAATAAGAACTGTAAGTAACTAAGTGATTTAGAGCACAAGATGGTTATGTGAACGGCTTGAATTTATACATGATTACGCTACAGAGTTTGCACATGATCACCTACTTTGGAATTGTTCACATGACCACTTCTACTCTCCCATACCCCAATCAATACACAAGGATCTAGACAAGTTATGTTATTGCACATGAAGGTTTATACATGAAGCTCATGAGAATATGAGTGTACATGAACAGTTTACACATGAAGCTCATGGATCATGAGAGTACATGAGAGCACATGAGTGTACATGAATAATAAGAGTCCATGGAATACATGATGTTCATAAAAAGCACATGACATGATGTATTTGATGCACCCAAGGGAAATAATATCTCATGTAAAGATCCATATATTACTAATCCGTGATAACATCGTGTCAACATCAAGTAAATTAGTCTATAACAAGAATATAATTCCTAGCAAGTATGAAACGGTCAAAAAATGTACTCGCCTGCTAACCTGAACAGATGATGAGAATAGATGTCCAAACTGGAGTCATAGTGTCCTATTTAGAGCGACACAGGTTACAAAGTATCTAACATAAAATAAAAGAAGTTTACAATACACTCTATATGATTCTAGGCCATTCTAGGTCAAAGTTAACTCTTGTTCAACTCTGGTCAACCATTCTAGTCAAACTAGGTCAAACCTAAGTCAGCTAGTCAAATGTACTAAGTTTAAGTCAAACTTAAGTTAATAAGTCATTTTAAGTCTATTTGGGTCTATTCCAGGTCAAGTTTGATCCATAGTTGACTTTGGTCAACTTGATCAACTTGCTCGTCAAACCTCGCCTAACTAGGCCTATAGATCCATTCTAAACTAACTCACTAACCATAGCCTAATATCTTATATCACTATCAAATATACATATGCATATATATATATATATATATATATATATATATACATTCAATTCAAAAATATAGACTATAGGATATATATATATATATATATATATATATATATATATATATATATATATATATTATATATATTATATATATATATATATATATTATATTATATATATTATATATACACATATAAATAATGGGAAAGAAAAAAAGTGAAATAGGCACATATATATAATGGGAAAGAAAAAAAGTGAAATAGGCATGTGTGTGTGTGATGCTACTGGTGTAATGGGGACAAACACCAACCTGAGAAAATTCCTAGGAAAACATAGCCAAGGCAACCCAATTCAACATAAGTATATATAGGAACATACATACAAATATATATATATATAAAATATATATATATATATATATATATATATATATATATATATATATATATATATATATATATATATTATATATATATATATATATATATATATATATATATATATATATATATATATATATATATATATATATATATATATATATATAAAGGGAAAGAAGGAAAGAACATGTGTGTGTGTGTGCGTGTGTGTGCTGGTGAGGGGACATCAAGGTGTGAAGCCTCAAAAGCCTCAACAACCAATATCAATCTCAATATATATATATATATATATATATATATATATATATATATATATATATATATATATATATAAAATATGTATATATATATACACCGAATATATATATATATATATATATATATATATATATATATATATATATATATATATATATATATATATATATATATATATACCGATACATATAAATATACATATATATATACACATAGATAATTAGGGAAAAGGTGGCCCATATGTGTGTCAACATGTGGGGGTGTGAGTCGTGTCCACAAAGTGTCAAAATCGTGTCCAATAACCCGTGTCAGGACTCAACTCAAAGTGTCAAAAATCTGTGAAGGTTAGGGCTCGTGCGGCCATGTCGAAGGGTCTAGGATACGACACTCGACACAATGGACCTCGTGCTCGTGCACATAGCTAGGTGGGGTCTAGGTCTAGGTAGTCGACACCCTGACACGTGTCCACGTGGTGTCCACGCGTCACACGAACAACGTGTCGGGGAGGGCTGTGCGCGCGTGCACGATGTCAACCGAATCAATGCAGGTGCGATATCTTCTTGCACACTTAACGAAACTTTGTTAAATTTCACGAGCACGTGGGAAGAGGTTGCCCCCTCGTGTCCACAAAATTTTATGCCAAACCGTGTCATATCCATCGAGTTATGACACTCAGGATGCAGGACAGTGCACGTACTGTGCCCGGGACCTCGTGCTACGTCCCCGTGTCCTGTTTGGACACAAAAACTGTCAAAAAATAACAAAAATATATGTTTTGGAAACCCCTCATATAGGGCTACAAGTATATGAAATTTGTTTTAAAAAATAACAACTTTTATTTCTAAGAGGCATTTCATCAAGCACATGTTAACATACACCGACACGCATCCGATACATATATCAAACGGACACAAAATCTAACCAAACTACATCTACAGGTCTAGGGACCTAGATGCATGCATCAATGAAGAAAAATTAGGATTTAAAGGAGTTTAAAATCATTTACCTATTGAGAGTCAAAATCTCAATGCAAAAAGCCTCCAGACGTCCCGACGCCGCCCGATTCCTTGCTAGCTAGCTTCCAGAAACTTCTTCTCCTCCCAAGGATCGCAACAAAACTTGTTTGGTGCAAATCGGATGAGAGATGGAGAAAGGGGGCTACTTTGAAGAAAATAGAATTTTAGGGTTTTGCAAAAGGCTTGGTGGCTATAAGAGATGAACATATAGAGGGGGTGCTGCTTGGCCGGCCATGGGCTGCTGCTAGGATTAGGTTAGGGTTTACGTATGGGCCACAACTTATCTTAAGTCCACTAGGAAGCGCTTTTAGCAAAAGCCCAAAAAGCAATATATTTAAATAGCCTAAAATGAATTTAAAAGTTTCCTAATTGGGATTTAATCTCAAAATTCAAATCAAATGATAATTAAGTCTTCTAATCATGGTTAGTCTCTAAACATGGTTATCTAAGGTTAAACAAAAAGAACCACTATCACAAAAAGCAACAATTAAAAATATTAATAAAATAATTTAAAAATTACACAATTACCAAAATACCCTTATTCTAGGAAAATGGTAGTTATAGGCCCCCTCCTGCAATGGCAGCACCCTGTGCGTGGCCACTCGTACGTGCAGTGGCGAGTGTCATCCCATGCATACGATTATGACCGTCGAGGCAGCGCTTCCCGCATGCTGCCCATGGATGTGGCGAGAGCCCTGACGTCGTGCACTCCACCGCGAATGTCCCCGACTTGGCCATGTCCTTCCTGACAGTCATTGCAGGCAAATTGTGCGATTTGGGAACGATCCCGTCGAGATGCGCGCAAAAATCGAAAGTCAAAACTATACTTCAGGATAACGACTTTGTACATGTTTTCTGGACAGTCTGACCGTTGGATCATCGATCAGATTCTTCTTTTTTAATTTTGGTATATACCCCTTCGCTCACTTAAAATTTTAACAGTTAATTCGATTGTTTTATAGATCAAAACTGGCCACCAAATTGACTGTTTAAATTGTATTATTTTTAGGCAGTTTCGATGAGCCAACTTTGTGGTTTGTTTCTCCGCCGTTGTAGCTCCGTTTGACATGCCACTAGTTCCTGTGTACAGCTGGTATAACCAACTTATTTTGATTAAAATTTCATTTAATTGTGAGGTCGTTTGTTTGGTTGAAATCGGCGCCAATTTGGTCGTCCGATTTCGTAATTTTCAACTTGTAAAATTCTAATTCTGGACATGGAACTCCGAATTCAAATTCTGATGCCACCAATGGACTCATGGCATTGTCCTAGCTAAATTTCATATAATATGCTGAGTTTGGAGCAACGTGACCCCGACACGTATTTCCGTGTAAATCGGGTCCCTCTGTCCGAGCCAACAGGTCATTTTGAGATCGACTCATCAGAATCCAATTTTGGATATACCGTTGGGTTCATATCATCATTCTAGACTCGTGGGCATATAATTTGCTATTTTTAAAGGACTTTTATTCTGGCATATTTTTCGGTGCAAAGCAGATCCAACGGCAGATATCATTTTGACCCGAAATTACTGTTTTGGTCCTGTGTCCAAATTGGACTTATGGATAGGCTATCTTAGCTAATTTGACCATTTTGGACATGATGGTGATGTTTGTTTCATCATCTGATGACGTATGTAGACTTTTCCTTTGTGTATCACCATTAATTATAATTAATTCCTATGTATGTTCGTACTTCAGAATCTATGCATCAAAACTGAGGTCAATAGATTCCAGTGATCTCACATCGCTAAAATTGAAAATTGACCATATGGATCACCACGATAAGATTGTTAACCTTGATGTTGATCCTCTTGTCTCGATTTACGTGTCGTTGGTTTCGTTGTACGAATAACGATGGTACAAACTTGATATTTTAATAACCTACAACTTACAATTCATATTATTGGCAATAATGATTATAGAGACTAGTGTGACCTAGTTCTAGGCGATATAATTACAAGTGTCTTAGTTAACCTATGGTAATACGCGACTAGAACAACCCAAGCTCTCTAGGTGGGAGTTATGAGTTATACATGTACTTTAGTGTGTGATATATGTTATTTGTGATTAGGATTGAAAGATATTTACATGGAGTATGGTTCATTAGCTCATGGATAGTGGAATAGACATTGGTATTGCAGTCTCAGCATAGATTGGACAAACTCCAGGCAAGTATACCTTGCCAACTTGATTTATAGTATCTATATGCTTATATTCCTTATCAGTCGTTCATACTGGATATATTGTACCCGATTTACCTGTTCATCATGAGTACACTGCCATGATTATACCAGCTGACACATAGACATGATTCACAGATTCATACTGCATGGCATATAGGTGACTCGTTTATGATATCTGGATATTTACTTTTATAGACTTATCATTTGTTAGAGTCCGACTGGACGTGTCGTGGATGCAACGCGGACAGTATAATTGGACGGGGAGGGCAGTCAATAGGCGTATGAGCTACTTTCCTACATTATTACCGTTGCCTTTTACCCAGAGCCTCGGATATTCATAGTTACCACAGTTCCTTACCGAAACTGCAGATTTTTCATATTTACCGGAGTTTCCTTACCAGAATTTCGGATTACACCGTGATAGCTCATGCGTATGAATGGCGTCCTCAAGTGTATTCCACACAGACTAGATAGTCTGCTTAGTAGTAGAGTTACTTGATCACCTGTGTATTATCCCGATCACGTATCTATTTTCTGTATCACATGCTACTACCTACACATGATATCTACTGTACTTCATAGCGGCATGTATATTATGTACCTTGCTATATCCCGCTGAGGACCTGGTTTTCTTCCAGGTTGGCTGAGAAGGTTTATAGAGCTCCTCGCTGGATTGTTGCTGGTACTCATTTCATATCAGGTATTCATTCTTTCGGAGTTATATATTTTATTTTCTGCTATTAGTATCTACTTAGTAGCCTAGTGTTTATAGACTCATACTATTCTATTCGAGTCTACTCGGGCAAGTATTATTATTGGGCTGCAGACTAGTATTCATATTTTCTTTTCTATATGCTTCTGTTATATGGATTGAGATATAGAGATGATATAGTGATATTTGCACCATTTTAAATAACTTATACGTATTCTAGTCGAACTAGAGTCTGGTTGAATACGTAGCTGGCCTATGCCACGTGGCTCGGTCCCGCGTATTTTGGGACTAGGTCGTGACATAAGATGCCTGCAAAACCGAGTCAGAACATATCTACATCTACTGACTATTTTTTGATACAAGTTTTATTGGACAACATCGATTTATCAATCGATACACAGATCCAATAAATGCTCTGATACCAATTGATGGAACTGGTATTTGTAGAAGCTTAAAATATTCCAAGACAGTGCATAGAGCTATTCACAAATGGCGTTGTAATTCATTCATCAGATGGTGCCCAACACCAATTTATGCCAGTTTCAGATCGCACGGGCTGCCATATGGCAATTTTCCTCAAAAAGCTAAAATGTCAGTCATGATGACTGACAACATGTCAGTCGATGAAAATCTCTTTGAATCCCGAGCGTACAGCGCTCGAGAAGATTTTGTCAGACTCTTCATAATGACGGCCGTTTATTTCTTCACGCCATTCATCAATGGTGCAAAGTGATTAAGCTCTTCACACTCGGTGCTTTCCACAGTTGGCGCCAACCAATAGTTGGCACTAATCAATGGTTTGTGCCATTCATGTACTGGCGCTAATCAGTCAATTATCATCCAGAAGCAGTTAGATGACGTAGCGTACATGCCATTAATCTCGAAGAATGTACATGCAGCACTGCCTACGACTAAGCGTAATTCTCTCACAGAATGCTACGCGTCATATGCAGTTAAGTTAACTGTTCGCGCAACTGGGTCACTGTGCGCCAACGAGTGCATCATCAACCCTATTTTCACTGCGCGCCAATCAGAGTAACCACATGACAGTTATTTCCAAAACTCTATAAATATCGTTCAAAATTACTCTTCAAGGCGTCACTAATGATCATAATCGCCTGAGAAGTTGCTGCAGCACGTTCAAGAGCTTTTCTCCTCCGACATCGCATAGTCCAAGGGTTAAAGTGATCGTCTTCTGATCAGATTCCTATAGTTGTACTTCTCCAGATATCAATTGTACTTTTCTTCTTTTCTTACTTTATATTTAAACTTTTGTTTTTGCCAACAAAATAACAACTCTGCTGGGGATGATTTTCTCTTCCGATGAGAAGGTGATAACTCAATGTGATATTGCGTCGGTCGACACGACGCAAGAGACCTTGGTCGTCGAATTTGACCAAACTGCTTATGAATAGCTGATTGACGCTGGGGGTGCTAAGTGCGCCACCACTGATGCTACCCAAAATAAGGCGCACACCATTTGGATTCCAAAGTCCAATGTTGCGCCAGTTGTTACTGCTGCTACTTAAGACAAGGGAAAGTGCGCTATGGCCATTCCCCACTCTTCTCCAGTCATGGACTTGGTAGAAAACCCACTTGATTGCGCCTCAGCGCCAATCAGTGCCAAAGCTGCATCTTCGAACTTGAACTCTACTTCCCAGAAAGTAGATTCGATTCAGAGTTCACTTTCTTCTGCCCATAATTGTCGCGCCAAATGCATTATGCCAATTCGTACAGAGCACCAAGGCATCTTGCCTACTCCACAACAATCTGATTGGCGCCAGGCTGCTCCGCGCCAATCAGGCCAGCGCTATAGCTTCCCTACTCTGCGAATATCAAGGACAGGACATAGAAGATTGCAAGTGTCACAGACCAACAACCAAGTGGGGCCATATGCTGATATGTGCGCATATCTCAATAGGTGTCGAACAGAAATGAATCAGATGGCGTGCCAGAAGACTCCAGTACAGTCGGCACCAATCACTAATTCGCGGACAGTGAAGGCTTATAATGTTGGCCCATTGGTCATGGTCAAACCTAATTTTAATAATTGATCAAACTCTGTCTCGATATAAGGGCTGCTCAAGTTTACTTAGACTCTTGGACACTGCCAGAGAACTGCTATCCATTCTGTTTAAGACCAAAGCTGTGTTTGCCACTCGAGTCTGTATTTCCTTTATGCAATATATTTTTTACATTTCATGAGTCTAGGAATACATTATACATGGTGTCGTACTGGCAAATAGGCTACCCTAAAAATATTTTCAAAATATCCCATGTTTTGAAAAACAGCCCTCTATTTACAAAATGCTCCTAACTGCTTAAAACAATTTCAAAAATCTCAAAAATCATTTTTACAAAAACCTTACAAAACCCTGACAGAACTCGGCCCGAGTTCGGCCAGTGAACGTTGCTTTTTGAACTTGGTCCTCCTGCAGTTACGGATCTTGTTGAGATTTTCTCATAAAGTTCTGTCCGAATTCTGCCCGAATTCTGACAGAGTTCTGCCTTTGGAAAAGCTATCAATAGAAAAGGATTTCGATCATTTCAATTCACTCATTCACTTTCATCTCTTCTCTCTAAAGCCTACTGCTCTCTTCTAAAGTGTTCTGAGCTTTAATCTTCAAATCCCAAGCCAGTTACAATCCTCTAGTCGATTTGCCAGTGCAGTACGGTCTAGAAGCTTCAGAGCGATTGTAATCAGAGGCTTGATTGAAGAAAGGCACTTCACAATTGAAGTTGGTCGAGTACTTCGTATCAAAGCTCGCGTTTGTAGAAGTTGCAAGGACTTCGTATAAAAACTTACGGTATTTTCTAATAGTGGATTCAACTGTAAGCTAGAGTTCTTTCGACTGGAATAGTCCTCATAAGAGGGAAACCAGTATACATCGCCATCTTTGCGTTTGCTTTTCGATCTCTGGTTTTACATTTATTTACTTGTGATATATCTCTGTGATCATACTGCTAACTTTTTAAATTAGCAATATTTTGTTGCCTACTCTATTCATCCCCCCGTCTAGAGTATTGTGCTTTACGATTCGTTCCTAAAATTAGTATCAGAACGGGTTATACAGGTAAAACAAGGTAACATTGCAGTTATATTTTTTTTATTCTTAACTGTTACATAGATCACAGCACAACACGTGTCAACTATTTGATGGTACAAATTACACCTATTGGAAAACACAGATGAGTTTCTTCTTGAAATCTCTAGATTTTGACTTATGGCTTATATTTATTGATGGCTAAAAAAAGCTCCTCGTATTCTTGTTGAAGATGTTTTGGTTGAAAACCCCCATGATAAATATACTGGGATAAAAAGAAAAAGGCCAGTCTTGATGCACGTGTTATTAACACTTTATTTTGTGCTTTAGATAGGATCGAATTTAATAGGGTGTCTACTTGCACAACATCAAATAAAGTGTGAAAACTTTTCGAAGTTACCCACGAAGGAACAACTCAAGTCAAGGAATCAAAGATCAACAAACTTACTCAGGAGTATGAGGCGTTTAAGATGAAACCAAACGAATCTGTCACCCAGATGTTTACGAGATTCCTGGATATTGTAAATCCTCTGTCATCATTAGGCAAAGAGTACAGTAACCATAAAAAGATTCGTAAACTGCTACGAGCTCTTATAAAGAATTGGATTCCAAAGGCTACGACAATTATTGAAGGGAACGACCTTACAACCATGTCTATTGAAACACTCATAGGTAAGCTACTCACTCATGAGCTGGAACTTCAAAACTTTGAAGATGCTATACCAAAGGAGAAGTCAATCGCTTTCAAAGCTCAATATAGAAGAACTGTCGAAGATAATTCCGACGACAGTGACGGTGACACTGAGGATCAAGCTCTTACGGTGAGAAAATTTAAGAAGTTCATAAGATTCAACAGAAGAACGAAGGACTACAACAGCAACAGCAACATCAATAACAATGAAGAATATTCTATCTGCTATGGCTGTAAAAAGAAAGGACACATGAAGAAGGACTGTCCAATAGCATTATCATCAACCAGAAAGAGCAGCAAATATGACAAAGGCTACTGAAGAAAACTACATCCCAAAGATATGCTAATACAAGTATATGGCATGAAAGTGAAGCCAACGACTCAGAAGATGAGCAATCAGATGACACTGCAAATGTATGTTTGATGGCTTACGATAGGTAACCACTAACCCCCTATTTGATACTTATGATGATTTTACCTTTGAGCAACTAAGAAAAGCCTTACTGACCTCTTAGGGGATTACAGAAAACTGCATAGTAAATACCAGACCTCTAAGAAGGTACTCAAAGAGTACAAAGGTGAAATAGGAAGACTTACCGACCTACTAGATGAGGTTAGAAGTAGTAATAGCTCTAGTGAGGTAGGTGAACTTTTATCTGTTAAGCTGTTATCACACGAGACCCAAAGACTATCCGAAGAGAAGGACAATACCATTACCCAATTAGAGGAATACTTACTTAAAGAGAAGAAAAGTCTCCAATAAGCTATTGTTAGAAATGATGCACTCATTGCTAAATATAGCTTGTTACATGACACCTCCAAAAATTTAGAAATTAGGTTAGGAAAACAGCCTGAAGTTGCTGCTTTCTATCCTAACACATGTTACTTACCGAATCATCAGAACACGGTCAAACCCAATACTATCAGACCTAACCAAACCAAACTTCTGCCCAAAAAGACAAATAGGCATGCATTCTTTTACACTAGAAAATCTAGACCTACCAATAATGCACAACACACTGCATTCAACACTCAACATGCTAGATGTCACTATTGTGGCACCATTGGTCATATTTCTTCTGCATGTAGAGTTAGAAAGCTTGTTGATTTGAAGATTTGTGTATGGATACCAAAAACTAACATTCCAGGACCCTACAAGAAATGGGTACAAAAGTTTTCATCTGCAAATTCTTTTGTAGGTGAAACACCCTTCACATGCTAGAAGGAAATGGATCCTCGACAACAGTTGCTCACGGCACATGACCGGTGATGCTTCATTATTCGTAACACTGTCAAAGAAGAAAGAAGGATACGTTTTCTTCGGTAATAATTTGAAAGGGTACATAATTTGTATAAAAATATTGGTAAAGCCCCCTACCCTGTGATTAAAAATGTCTGTCTAGTTACCAAGTTAAAACATAATATGCTCAGCATAAGCCATTTAGCTGACCATGGTTATGATATTTAACTTCGTCAAAGACAAATGTACTATAGTTGATAACTCAACTGGTAGTACTATCTTTGAAGGTATCATGGAAGACAATATATATGTTTTCTATTTGTTAGAAGATGCTAACAAAGCAGGTAGATGCTTGATAGCCAAAAGTGATGAGACTCAACTATGGCACATGAGACTCGGTCATGCAAACATGGACACAATTTCAAGATTATCCACAAAAAAGGTGGTACGATGCTAACCGAACATTTCTTTCAAGAAGGATACGGTATGTAGTGAATGTGAAAAAAACAAAGCTACCCGATCCGCTTTTAAGTCCAAGAACGTTGTAAGTACCACTAGACCTCTACAATTACTGCATATGGATTTATTTGGACCTAGTACAATTGCTAGTCTAGGTGGTAAGTTATATACATTTGTAATAGTAGGTGATTTCTCTAGATACACGTGGGTATATTTTCTTGCACGCAAGAATGATGCATTATCAGAATTTGTCACCTTTTGTAGGAAAGTTCAAAATGAAAAAAGTTTCATGATTACTCGTATTCGAAGTGATCATGGCGGTGAATTTGAAAATGCAGAGTTCAAGCAATTTTGTGACACACGCGGTTATCTGCATGAGTTCTCTTGCCCTAGGAATCCACAACAAAATGGAGTTTTGGAACGTAAGAACAGGACTCTATCCGAAATGGCTAGAGTTATGTTAAACCAGTTTAGTCTACCTAAATACCTATGGGATGAAGCTGTCAATACAGCGTGCTAGGTTCTCAATAGGGTTCTAATTTGACCTATATCGAAGAAGACTCCCTATGAGTTATGGTTTGATAGAACACCCAATGTTTCTTATTTCAAAATATTTGGCTATAAATGCTTTATTCTTAATACTAAAGACAATCTATATAAATTTGACGGAAAGACCGATGAAGGTATCTTTTAGGTTATGCGACGAAGAGCAAAGGGTACAGAGTCTTCAACAAGAGAACCGTGATCATCGAAGAATCTATAAATGTTAAATTTGACGAACTCAATCAATAATCAGTCGATGATGATGATGAAGATATAAGTACACCAAGTACAGCTCCTGCAGAACCTTCACACAAAGTACCAACTGATTCTCCAAGCAAATCACGTATAAAACTAGAAGTCGGAACCAGCAATCTAGAGAATATGCCAAAAGAAATAAGATTTTTGGCAGACCATCCAAAGAACTTGGTAATTGGTGAGATTACCAGGGGTGTAAGTACTCGTTCATCTAGTAATGATATAGCTTCCTGTTTTGCTTTTATTTTATAGCTTGAACCCAAAAATATTGAAGAATCATGTAGTGATAATGTTTGGTTAGATGCTATGCAGAGAAATTGAACCAATTTGACGGAATCAAGTTTGGGAACTTGTTCCTAAGCCTATTGATCATCCGGTCATTGGCACCCGCTGGGTATTCCGTAATAAACTGAATAAGAATGGTTTAGTGACTCGTAATAAGGCTCGACTCATAGCTCAAGGATACAATCAAGAAGAAGGTATCGACTATAATGAAACCTATGCCCCAGTTACGAGTTTAGAATCTATTCGCATGTTATGTGCATTGCATGTTTTTATAACTTTAAATTATTTCAAATGGATGTCAAAGTGCATTTTTAAACGATTTATAAAAGAAGAAGTTTATGTAGCTCATCCTCCAGGTTTTACTGATTTCAAAAATTCTGATTATGTTTTCAAGTTGAAGAAAGCCTTATACGGTTTGAAACAAGCCCCTCATGCTTGGTAAGATCGTCTAAGCTCTTTTCTACTTGACAACGGTTTTATAAAAGGGAAGGTTGATACTACACTGTTTATAAAATCCTTTAATGACAATCTTCTTTTAATTCAAATTTATGTAGATGATATCATTTTTGGATCTACTGATGAATCTCTCTATCAAGAATTTTTAAAGTGTATACAGAATGAGTTTGAGATGAGCATGATAGAAGAACTGAAATTCTTTCTCGAACTGCAAATCAAACAAACCAACAATGGAACATTCATTAATCAAGCCAATTACACAAAAGAATTATTAAAGAAGTTCGATCTGGAAGCAGTCAAACCACTTGGCATTTCGATGGCAACTTCGACTAAGCTTGATATTGATGAACAAGGCAAACCGGTCAACTCCGACAGCTTCCGCCCATTTAGAGAAGTAATCAGTGATCGCAAGTATGAAGCGATGTCCTCGGGAGGAAGGTGGGGTGATTGGACCAATGATATCCATTCCCCATGCTTCGAATGGCCAGGACGCCACTGTCGGATATAAAAATTCGGAGGGTTGGTGGATGAAGTCCGCGTAGACTTGGCAAGCTTTGCACTTTCTAGCATAATCTATCGCGTCTGCCACCATTGTGGGCCAATAGTAGCCCATTCGGCGAAGGCAGTCTTGCAGTTTCGGGCCGGGCTGGTGGGCCCTACAAACACCGTCATGGGCTTCTCGTACGGCTTCTTTGGCTTCTGCGTTTGACAGACACCGAAGCAGTAATCTGTCGTAGGAGCGGCGATACAGCATTTTCGTCTCTGTATCGTAGAAGAATCTGAGGGAACGCCTTCTGATGGAAGTAGCTTCCTTTGGGTTCTCAGGCAGGATGTCGTAGACGACGAAGTCGATAAATAGTTGTCTCCAATCTGGGGCGTCATCGATCGTCTGTACAGAATAACTTGCGACGAATTGCATATTATTTTTGGGACAGACCAGTTCATGGCCTATCACTTCTACTGATTGACGATCATAATTCGGAACTGCTAAGGAAGCGGCGAGTCCAGCTAGGGCATCGGCTTCAATATTTCGGAGTCTGGGGACGTGCTCGATGAAGAACCCCTCAAATACCGAGATGATATTGATCGCTATTTGATGATAAGGGATCATGTCTTCATGGCGTACCTCGTACGAACCCCGGATCTGATTGACGATTAGTTGGGAATCGCCGTACGCTTCAAGGTATTCTACCCCCAGCTCTCTTGCAAGTTGGAGGCCAATGACCAGAGCGTTGTACTCGGCCACATTGTTAGAACAGGGTTCAGTGAGGGAATAAGCACGGTTAATCACCAATCCGAAAGGAGAGATTAGTACTACTCCGACTCCGACGACTATATTGCCTTTAGGTCCGGTCCTCGAAGCGCTGTCGAAGAACATTTGCCATATATTTTCGTGGGAGATTGTATGCGAGTCGGCGACCTCATCTGGGATCTCTTCGTATATCCTGGAGGACTCCGAGCCTGGGTGGGCTGCCAAGAAATCTACCAGGGCTTGACCTTTGACTGCCTTTTGGGGGACGAAGATCATATGATAAGGGGACAGCAGTATTGCCCATGTAGCGAGGCAAGAGCTGAGTGCCCCTGGTTTAGTCATGAGGACCCTGAGAGGGTTAACTCGTGAGATCACATGTATCGTTTGTCCGATGGCATAGTGCCGCATTTTCTGAATGGCGAACACCAGAGCGAGGCATTCCTTCTCCACAGCGGTGTATCGGTGCTCTGGTCCAATCATCATTCGACTGAGGTAATATATGGCCTGTTCATGGCCTGCATCGTTATTCTGTGCCAGCAGAGCATCGAGGGAGTGTTCCATAGCATACATCGTACATAGCTTATTGAGCTCGATGTAGTTCAAAGATAACCCTTTATTGATGAAGTAAGGTATCTTTTCTAGGGAGATCACATCATCAGCAGAGGGGATATTAGTGTGGGCGGCCACATACTTGGCTAGCTCCGGTTCCTCTTCGACTACCCCCTGTGTGAACGAAGACTGAGAGGACGACCTAGAAAGCTTGATTGTCAGTGGTCCAGTTGATAGAGCAGAGCGTGGAGTAGTTGGCAGACTGGCGACCCCCAGTTTGGCATTCGATGTGGAGCGAGGAGTGGCTGGTTCGCTGGAAGTGTCAGACCTTGCATCGAGGCGACAACCTTTCTTGGGAAGGCGTATTGTCAATGGCCTGTCCGAGGGGTTGAGCTTCCCTGTTTGTGGTTGACTGACTCTTGGTAACCTGATTGTTAGTGGCTCCGTTGTGGGTCTCGGCACTTGGCCGGATCTCGACAGCCGGATTGTCATCTGCTCCTCTTGCGTCGAGAGGCTGATCGCGTCCTTCCGCAGAGTGGCGGTGAGGGGTACAGACTTGCCCGGTTTACGAGCTTGGAGGTGGATCGTCAGGGGTCCTTCTGATCCCGTGGTTGTCTCAGTATGAGCTTGTGCGTCTCCTTCATCCAGGTGCCTCTTCGACTTTTCGTATAAACAGGAGTCCGAGTAGTAAGATTCGACCCCTTTGAAGGGATCGATGTCAGCAAACTCTGTCTTCACGAAGCCGTGTTTGTCGACATATTTGAAGCACTGGTGTAGCGTGGAAGGCACGATCATATAATCGTGTATCCATGGGCGCCCCAAGAGGATATTGTAAGAAGTATCTGCATCTATGACGTAGCAGGTGACCTCGGATTGGAGATCGCCAATCTGACACTTCAGACGAATCTTCCCGATAGGGTAGCTCCTGTCCGAATTGAAACCGCTGATGGCGGTGCTTGTAGGTGTTAGACGATGCATTGGGATGCGAAGATGATGTAGCAGACCTTTCGGGATGATGCTTATGGAAGAGCCGGGATCAATGTGCATCCGATCCACCTTCACGTCGCCGATGTATCTCGTGTAGTATAGCGGGCGATCATGTAGGTTGGTTTTGATGAGTATGTCCTGTGGAGTGAAGACGATGTTGGGCATTGCTCCCGTGCAGGCACTATCTTGGAGATCCATGGTTGAGTCCTCCCCAGTGAGGTTAGATTGAGCGAGATAGGCATCGGCATTTTGGAGTGCTTCGCTCAATGCAATATGAACGTCTTTGGAGAGCCTCAGGAGTTCATATAATGACAATTTGGCCGGAGTGTTAGCCAATTGTGCTAAGATGTCAAAGTTGTAGGGTCTCTCTAGCCCTTGGGCTGCATCCTTTTAGAGAGATTTGTCGAAGCGAGTCTCCTTCGGCCTAGGCTTGTCGGTCGTCGAAGGCTGAGCCGGTCCCAGAGCATCAGTTGCAGTAGGTTGATGATTTTCAGCTGGACTATCAACCACAGGTTGGGATTGCGCTCCGGACCGCGTGACGACGGCTGTAGCTTCCTCGTTGTCTGCTGAAATTGTGCGACAGGTCTTGATTTTTCCACTCTTTTTGTTGGTGGGAAATGGTGTGGGCCGAGTTACTTCTGACACCAAGTCTGGATGGACCCACATGACCTCTCCTCTTGAGGTGGTGAGAGGTACTTGTAAGTCCCTGTTTTTTAATTTTAGTTTTATTAGTGCTAATAAATTTTAATGTTAATTTTAGCCTTAAATAATTATTAGGATTTTTAGGAATTTTTTTAGAATTTTTTAATTAATATTTTAATGAGTTTTAATACAAAAAATATCAAGTTGTAATTTTCTAAAAATGTTTTAATATCAATTTGCAATTACTAGAATTGTTTTAATACTGTTTTGTAATTATTCAAATTATTTTTATATCAGTTTGCAATTTCTATTTTGTATTTGCTCACAAAAATGCCTTTGTGTAAATTCCTAATCCCCAAGGACCTAACTGCTAAATTACCAAACCCCCCCCTCACACGACACTCTCTCTCCTCCAGTTCTCACCCGCTCCGTTGACCCCTGCCCCGACCGACTCACCGCCCTGCCCCCGCCTTTCCCGGCTGACCCCACTGACCTCAACCCCCTATTTAAACCCCCACTCTCCCCTGACCTAAACCCTAACCCTAAACTCTCCCCACAGCAACCGACGACCCCCCTTCTTCTCCGACGAACCCCCAAACCCTAACCCTACTCCGACGAACACTGCTCCGCCCCAACCGCCGACCTTCACCGCCAACCACCACCACCATTCGACGCGCCCCGACGAGACGCGTCGATCGCCACCGCTCCGCCACCGTCCCGATCGCTCCTCCGCCGTCCACGACCGTCGAACCCTCCAGATCTGGACACGTGAGTATTTTGTGTCAACTGTGTCGTGCGTGTCTCGTACGCATGTATGTTGTTCGCCGTGTCCTGGCGAGCATAAGTGTGGAACTGGACACGCGAGATTGAACTCGTGCGTGTCGTGCAGGCCTAGGACATGAGGATACCTGTGTCCTTAACTGTCAGGACATAGGATGGTTTTTATATTTTTTTTATGTGTAATCTAACCTAAATGAAATAAAAGAAACAAAACTCTATCCCTAACACGACCCACGGGCTGACCCCCTGGCCAGCCCGACAGAGCCTAACCCCCCCCCCCCCCCCCCCCCCCCCGCGCTGTGTTGGCCTGGGTTCGAGTCCCCCTGGCTGACTTTGCTTTCCTTTTCTTTTCTTTTCCTTTTTCCTTTTATATATATATTTATATATATATGTATATACATTTATTTGTGTATATATATATATATATATGTATTACTATATATACTATATTTATGTATATATATACTTGCTGTTTATATATATATATATATATATATATATATATATATATATATATATATATATATATATATATATATATATATATACTTCATCCTTTATACTTTATTAGTTTATGTATATATATATATATATATATATATATATTTCCTTGTGTATATATATATTATTATATATATACTATTATATATGTATACATTATTTTGTATATGTATATTTTGTATACATTATTTTGTATATATATATATATATATATATATATATATATATATATATATATATATATATATATATATATATATATAATATAGTTGAGTATTTTCTTATATGTATGTATATATACATATATTTGTATATATATATATAATATATAGTTGAGCATTTTCCTATATATATAAATATCCCTATATTTATATATATATATATATATATATATATATATATATATATTATTTCCTATATGTATTTTACTTAGCTTAGTGTAAATTATTTATATAAAATAATGTTCATACTTTATAGTTACTATGTAAAACTTTACCTTATTAAATAATAATATTTATTTTGACTATTTACCAAATTGTATTTTTATTGTATTTAAATTACTGCAACCATTTGGTGTCCAAGCCTAGCATGGATATTTGGGCCCAAATGTGTTTTCACACATTCAAGACCTGTACAAGTCATATTGGACTTGATTCATGGCCTTGGGTCCTGTATTTGAACTTTGGTTCAAATTATATACATGGACAAAATATGCAGATAATTAATTATTGTGTGCAATGCTGTTTTTGATTTTCTAAAATACTTAAAGTACTGCTAAAATTATGGAAAAATAGTATTTAGATACTATGTTAAGTTAGCTAATTTAGTATAATTTTTGTAGTATTTAATCTACTGTTTTGCCACTAGTTTGGCATATGAAACCAAAACTCATTTTCTGTATACTTAGGAAAACTGATTTTTATAAAATATTTGTACTGGTTAATAAATTCCAGAAAAATTATAATAAATTTCTATGATTAACAAGGATCACCTTGGTACTTTACTTTAAGAAAAACTAGGCTTTTTGTCTACTTCAAAATTGTTAGAACACAATGATCTTTTGATTTATTTATTGATTAATTACGACTTGTAGCTTTTTGTGTTATTTGGAGTTTTAGTCGTGTTGAACCCCATCCCTCACTAGTGTAAAGACCCTAGAAATTTAGTTAACATAGTGTGTCACCCCACATTGGTCTCCTATGCCAAGTTATCATTTTGGCTAGGTGCCCAGTCACAAGTCGTGTCGCACCAATTAGATAGTGTCCTAGTATTTTAGCTTAGTGTAAAAGCTAAGTTATTGTATTTACTTCTACAGCGACGAGTTACTGGACATCCATAGCATTGTTATCGCAGCTTGTTTTGTTTTGCTTTGCTAGAGGCAAGTACTTTCTACGAACTTTACATACTGCTATAAACCATAAAACCGTGAATCACCAACCATGTTAAATGCTGATCCTTGGGGTAGCAAGTTAGAACTTTACATGTTGTATTACTTTCAGTCTCTACCATGTTTATACCGTATCTCATAATCTCTCCCACATGCTTAAATAACGGGTTAAGGGGAAACTGCTAGTAGTGTACGTGATCATGACCCCCTTCTCCTATGTATTTACCGAGCACCGTTACATTCTATATGTATCGGTGTCGTATGTCTGGTCCCGCATTTGTGTATGGATATACACCGATGCCGTTATGTGTACGTATGTGCACATCAGAAAATTGATATGTACCGCTGTACATCCTGATTACCTATTGACTGATCACTCGCCTACTACAGTTTTAAACTTTAAAATGTATATCTATCGCCATGCTAAAACATACCTAAAACTGAACCAACTTGATATGTCATTTCCTTTTCATCACATGATCAGTATTATATGTTTGTTAGATTTAGTACTTGCTCACGTCCTGACAGGATAACGTTGTAGGTGTCCTTACTGAGGAGGAGTTACTCTGTGACACATACTATGGAGATACTGCCGAGGACCCGGCTCTGCTTTACGAGGATGTTTCTGCAGGGAACCTCGCCTAGTTGTCTTTTGTTTACTTAGACTTTTGAGAGCAGACATGTATTAGACTATATCATTTTGTAACTGGATATGTATCCAGTTTTACATTTCAGTTTACTTGTACTTGGATATTTTACTATATACGACGACTTTTGTGTTTGGAGCATTTATGATTCTTCTTCACTTATAGAACTGTTAGCAAATTTAGTCTTATCCTGTTGTCTTTAGAACAGCTTACTACGTTTTATCTCAACGTAGGCTGGGTATGACTCGGCCTGGCCCAACAATTTGGGTAGCGGGTCGTGACAGTACTAGACCAGCAGCTTGTTCTCGGGGCGGAGGAAGATTGGTAATCTCTATTGTCACGAGAGGGACGGGAATTACCCCGTCTTGGATCTCCGTTGGAGGAAAGTTGTCGAATTGTACGGACACCATATTGGCTGCTACGGTTACCTCTTCGAAGTCGATGGCCAGAGCGTTCGAATCGATGAGGCTTTGGATGTACCGTTTTAGTTGGTAGCAGTCATGTGTAGCGTGGTGTACATAACGGTGGTAATGGCAAAACTTCGGGTTCTCCAAATCAGCCGGCCGAGGCTCCCGTCTTGGTGGAGGAAGCTGAATTCTACCTCCTTGTATAAGCATGTCTAAGATAGGCTTGACGTGGCCGTCTTCGAAAGAGTAAGTGATCTGAGGCCATTGCTTGTCTGCTGGCTGTGGCTCGGGCTTCTGGGCCGTGTCGGCCACCATAGCCTGTTTTTCCTTGCCGTCCCGATTGTTGGAGGGGTTACCCCCATTATCGTTGTTGAGACGCTTGCCCTTGTTTTCTCCTTCTGAGATGTGCAACCCCAGTTGGCGGGCCTTCTTCAGTCGTTCTTCAGCGCTTGTGGTGCTGATGATGAACGCCTTCCAATCTTTGAATTGACTCTCGCCCATCCAGAGACTGATCGTTGGAAGCAGTCTCTTTTGGCAGATTTCGATCAAAAAAGAATCCGGATTTCCGGAAGGCAACTTCATGGCGGTCTGGCGGAACCGCTCGATGTAGTTCCTTGTTAGCTCCTTCTCCCCTTGGACGACATCCATGAGAGTGGACATAGTGATGTCTTGTCCTACTTCATAGAATCGTTCCAAGAACATGCGCTTGAAGCCGGCGAAGGAATGGATGCAGTTGTCCGGTAGATTGCGGTACCAATCAAAGGCGACTCCTTCCAATGCTCCAATGAATAACCGTGTGAGGATCGCATCTTTATGGGGCAGATGGTCGGTGGTGACCTCAAAGTAAGTGATGTATCGACTTGCTGAGGTTTTGCCATCATACGGGTTGATGTTGAACGGCTTATATCTTGGTGGGAATGGAACATCCCTCCACTCAGCAGGATATGGTTGCCGTATTATGAGATCTTGAGCGTTTTCTCGGGCATGAAACATGGCACGGAGCTCTTGGACCTCTCTTCTTACTTCTCGGGTCTCATCTGTCACGGCGGGGGCTGTTATTTTGGGAGGATTATTGCCCGGGTTTGGTGCCACTGAGTTCGAATCTATATTGACCGCGGGGCCCGTGTTTGTTTGACCAGGCGCTCCTCCTTGTAAAGTGGGCAGGGCCGCTTTAATCTCGTCTACAGACTTGACCAAAGCAAGTAATATGGCTTCG
This sequence comes from Iris pallida, assembly GCA_029216955.1. NCBI lineage: Eukaryota > Viridiplantae > Streptophyta > Magnoliopsida > Asparagales > Iridaceae > Iris > Iris pallida. The sequence goes on along the minus strand of JANAVB010003400.1, from coordinate 19,895,432 downwards.
AGACTGTCGATGCGCTGGCGATCACTGGAACCACCTTGATCGCTGTCCGTCATGAACACCGTTCTTACGTGAGGAGTGATAGAAGGAACGGTGGAGGATGTGCCCTCTGAGTCGTACCCATGCACCGAGAAGTCATCGGGATAGGTGGGAATGTTCTCTTCGGGCTTGGACTCGGAGGGAACGGTATCCCCAGCTTCAGAGCTTGCCTTGTCTTGAGAGTTACGGATGTCCTCGGGGGCATCAGCGTCCGTTGCTCCTGATGGAAGAGTTGTTTGTGCGGACTCGGTTCCTTGGAACATCGGATTGTTGCGGATGTTCGGAGGAGTGTTACCCCCAGCTCCTTCAACCCCCAGCGATGTGGATGATGAATTTTCTATCCAGGTAAATTTCGTCTTTGAACGGGTGTGTTGGAATACACCAGTGGAGGGCAACCGTTTAGACGACAGTTTCTTAGTTGTAATGGTTGATATCTTCGGACTGGAGACGCTCGTTTTCTTCCTTCTCTCTTTGGCAGGAACTTTTTGAGCAGAATTGCAGGAGACAACAGGAGGTGCCTCATCTTCTGAGTTCGGGTGTTGTAGCCTTTGGAAGGCGGATGGCCGAGCTTCCGTCATTGCCGCGTTGTTACAGCAGCAATTGACGATAATTTGGGTGCAGCGATGTCCAAGCGAGGACTCTTTGCACACCGACACTCCTTCTCTTTCCTTGCATTTGTGGAGGATCGTCTTCCGCAGGTCAGAGGAACCACTCTGTCTGTTTGCCGCGGGGGGCTGGACTTGAGTGGTTGTATACAACTTTCCATTCGAGGCCCGTGTGATAGTCAACGGGACGCTCCGATAGTCAGAGGTTGGGACAGCTGACTGGGCTTGACGAGCCCGCGCTGCCCTAGACATCCTCCTTCTAGCACTTGTGGGTGCGTAATAGGAGGAGTCCAAGTTGAATGCCACAGAATCTGGCTTATCATACAGAAAATCATCAGGGTCGGGACCGTATGAGAGACGGTCGAAGACCGATCGAGAGAAGCGTGGAACGGACGCTATGCTGCCAGAGTTGGGTACCGTGTAGGCTGTCTGCATGCGGTCATCTTCTGCTGTCGGATGAGTTGTCTTTGGGCGGTTAGGAGTCACGACCGTGCAGGCTGGCCGCATGCGGTTGGCAATAGTGGCCGCATGGGTTCTCTGCAAGCGGCTGCCTCCTGTAGCCTCATATGTTTTATCTATGTGATTGGCGACTGTAGCTACATAAACTATGCGGCTGCCAGATGTGACCGCATGATTCTTCTTCATGCGGCCAGCGACTGTGGCCGCATGGGCTTTGTCCCTGCGGCTAGCGGATGTGGTCGCATGAGCCTTTTTTACTCAGCTAGCACCCCTATGCGGCTTAGTTCGCGTAGAGTTCCTCTTTGCCTCTGCAAGTCCAACATCATAGTGTTTTCTTCTGCCGGACTTGGAGACAGCAGAGTTGTCTACGGTCTGAAGTGGGGCCGCAGAAGAGTCCTTCTTACCGTCTTGAGCAACAGAGGGTACACCGTCGGGGGCTTAGGGAAGAGCAAATGATTTTGGCCTCCACTCTCTGCGAGCCTTTATCGTGCGGGTGCGCTTCTGGACTGGGCCAGCGCTTCCTTCGGAGAGCATCTCTTCAAACGCTTGTTGGTCGAAGCGGACGACCATCTTTTGTTGCGTGGAGCCAAGTTTGGCTGCATCCGATTGCGTCACCAACTCCTCAGTCGTGGAGAAGTTTGTCCCCAGCAGAGTCGCCATCGTGTTTGCCATTGATTATAAAAGTACAGAACAATTATCGGAGGACTGAACTTAGACTCACAATACAAACTCGCTTGTACAAAGAAAGCCTAGGGACGAAAACCTAGGTACAGCAATCTAAGTACAATTGTTTATTTTAGATTCTGGGGGGTGACGATAGAGGTTCGGAAAGGCGACGGCAGTCCTGCCTTACTCCTTGGACGATCGGTATGCAGCGTTGGCTCCTTGTGAAAAGATGGTTGGCGTTGACGAAGAAGTGTTCTTTTTGCTCCTCTGTTGCTCTCCTGGCTTCTCTCTCTCTCTGTGTGTATTCTCTCTCTGACTCTGTATATTTTTATTCTTTTGTTGCCGGTCCTTGTGCAAAGAAATGATGCTGGCTATTTATAAGAGTGGGGTATGATCATTCGGGTTTGCTAAGGATCATTGTTTTGGAATGTCGGCGCTCCTTCAATCTATCTGAACCCTTGGTCCTGATTACAATGAATCTCGGCCATTAATGAGGATAGCACCGAATCTTGTGAGCAATTAATGTTAACTGCTTTAAATCTCCATGATGGATTCTACCAATATCCGATTGCTCGCCACGTGTCCCGTTGGCTTGATGATAAATGATATGCCTTGATCTCAGTAATTATGATGATAATGTCAAATATATTTGTTGAGATTCGGTTAAATCGTTGATTGATCCGATGCCACGTGTTTTGATTGTGGGTCCTGCCAGAGCCGCGTAGGATGGACAACACTTGAACCGCAGGGAGATACTCTTCGTGAGCCGCATAGGATAATGCTTCATCGAACCGCAGGGAACAAACTCTCAATGAGCCGTATATGCATAGTCTTTGCGAGCCACATGAGCTAGCGTTGTATTGAGCCGCAGGGGCTGAGCTCTCAGTGGGCCGCATATGGCTGATTTCTGCTAGTCATATAGGGTGACTTTTCAGTGAGCCGCATGAAGCTGTTCTCTATTTAAACCGCATAAGATTTGCCACGTGGCAACCTAGGATTTCTGACGGATCGGGTCAGAGATCTTCTTCTTTTCCCGAAGAGTCTGTCATTATGGCAGAGTCATTATGACACTTTATGCCAGAGCCGCCACAGTCGTCAAATCGTGTTAGAGCATTAAATGAGGCCACTATTCAAAGGGCCAGCTGTAGGGAAGGGTCACAAGGGGACACGTGGCATCGATCGAGCCGCATATTCCTGCTGAACCGCATACACTCTTGAGCCGCATGAGACGGAGAGTCTTCCTTTGAACTGTATAAGACAGCTCCCATATGAGCCGCATGGGCTTCGTATCCGGAGCCGCATGGACCATTATTCTGATATTTTCCATGCTTCTACACCCGTACAAGTACATGTAGTTCTTGCCAATCACAAAGAGGTTGCAGAGGATGTATATGTCTGCAAATACTGCACAACACATGACATGGCATAACAAAGAACGGAAGATAGATGAAGAAGAATTATCTTATCCTGCCGATGGAGAATCATAGAAGCATTTTGATCGGTGTCTTCCTGATTTTGCTGCGGAGCCTATGAATGTTCGATTGGCTTTATGTTCTGATGGATTCACTCCATTCGGACAGTGGGGATGTAATATTCTTGTTGGCCGATGATTTTGACCACGTACAATCTACCACCGTGGATGTGCCTGAAAACTCCTTACATGTTCCTCACACTTATCATACCCGGTCCAAAAAATCCAAAGAAGAACATCGATATCTACTTACAATCGTTGGTGGACGAGTTGAAACAATTATGGCAGTTTGGCGTCCAGACGTTTGATATATCGATGGAGCAGAACTTTCAGATGAGGGCGATGCTCATGTGGACCATCAACGATTTTCCAGCTTATAGGATGTTATCGGGGTGGAGTACTCATGGTATTATGTCATGTCCGATATGCATGGGGAAGAGTAAGGCATTCTGCCTTCAGAATGGAGGAAAGGCATATTTTTTTGATTGCCACCGCCAGTTTCTTCCTTCGTCACATTCGTGGAGAAGGAACAGAGATGACTTCAGGGCTGGTAAACGAAAAGTATCTCTTCCCTCGTTGAGATTAACGGAAGATGTAGTTTGGGAAGAGGTTCGAGATTTACCGACTGTCATGGAAAATTCGGGATCGGGCCATCACATTGAAGGCTTCGGACAACATCACAATTGGACGAAACGGAGTATCTTTTGGGATTTGCCTTATTGGTCAGACAATCTCATAAGAAACAATCTTGATGTCATGCATATTAAAAAAAAATTTGACAACATATTTAATACTGTGATGGATATTAAGGGAAAAATGAAAGACAATATTAAAGCAAGAAAGGACTTAGAAATTATTTACAAGCATCCAGAGTTGCATCTGTCGCAAAGGTCCAATGGTAACTGGGTGAAGCCTCCAGCACCATTTACATTGAGTAGAGATGATAAACTAATAATATGTAAACTAATTTCAAAGTTGAGATTTCCTGACGGTTACGTATCGAATCTGGCGAGATGTGTCGATCTCAACGAACGCAGGTTGATAGGGATGAAGAGTCATGATTGTCACATTTTCATGGAGCGATTACTTCGTATCGCTTTTAGAGAGATGCTACCTTCTCATGTGTGGACTCCGCTGGCCGAGTTATCTATCTTCTTTAGAGATTTGTATTCAAGTAAGTTGACGGTGCAACATATGCTAGAACTTGAGGAGAAAGTTGTAGTGACGTTGTGCAAGTTAGAAAGGGTGTTCCCTCCCGGCTTCTTTGATAGTATGGAACATTTGCCGATTCATCTTGCATACGAAGTACGTGTCGGTGCTCCCGTCCATTATCGATGGATGTACCCATTTGAGAGGTATAAAATAATCTTCTAATTTGTATTTTTTATTTAAATAATTCTAATATTCAATATATTTCTTATAGATATCTAGGTCACCTGAAGAAGAAAGTGGGCAATAAGGCTCAGCTTCAATATGCGAAGAGTACATCATTGAGGAGGTTTCTAACTTCTGCTCGATCTACTTCGATACTCATGTCCGAACAAATTGGAATAGAGTGCCGAGGAATGATGAAGGTGATATCTGTAGTGCCCCGTCCCGCTCAGTCAATCGGAGGAATCGAAATGTCGACGGCGTTCGGACTTAGCCTTGCAACGGCTGCTCGAAGACATCGCTCGGTCGAGGCGACTGCTCGCTCAGGTGGGGTAGTTTCGGTGAACTTGCCTCGTCTTAGCCTTCACATAATAAATCGTGTATTTTCAACTTGCACAAGTAGGCTTAATAATAAAAGACGAATCCACATAGATAAGGGAATAATCCCGACGGGTTGGATTGAGTTAGAATATGGAAAAGTCCAACGGTCGGCTTAGAGTTGGTGCACGGCGTGCTTTGAAAATGACATTCGATCCTTCGTCCCGTGGCTTGGGAGAAGGAAAGTTTGTTTGAGTTGGCGAATTTATGAACGTAGCCTAAGTCATAGGCGTCGCCCGCATTAATGCTTCGTAAAGCATGTACGGTCCCATCGTCCAAGGCTTAGCATAGCCTTGGCTTGGTCGTTCAGAAGTCGAACGCATGTACGGCACATTTTCGCAATGCGAGGCTTGACTGTAACGCCCCAGAACCAGAATACTGGAGAGCGGGGGCATACATAGCCAGTTACGTATAATGAAATAGAATCCACCTCACTATACGGTCACGGCTGTCTAGATATATGAGGGTTTAACTATAATCCATCAGTCCCCTATGGTCAATAACAAGCCTATGTCTCAATCTTAAGCAAGCAAGTAAAGTTACAAGATGTAAGATCACCAAATATACAATGGTAAGGCGCCCAAACATTACATATTCAGCTGATCATGAAGCTAGTCGTTACAAAATGTGATGACTAGTAAGAGTTTAGTCATACATGATCAACCCTACGATCTGTCAATCATGTTACAGCCCGTAGGCAGACAGCAATAAGGTATGTAATACGAGCTAACAGGTGCTCGCCGGCAAAATACCTCAAAATGAAAATTTTACAATGGAGTGGGAGAGCCAAAAAAATAAACCCACTCGTTGCCCTGGTTACGCCTGGTGGTCACCATCGGGCTGGAAAGTCGGTAGATCCTCTGGAGCTGCTCTCAAATCTGGCCATACAAAACCAGCTGGGTCAGATCCCAGAAAGAGCAAGTGCCACAAAGGAGGCTTCACTTAAGATCTAAAACCAGCATATCAGAAATAAGTATTAAAAGTAGTTACAAAAGGGCTTGATAATAAAAGAATAACAATAGTCATAATAGAGTACGAGGGAACCATTCAAGTAGCCAGGTCACAACCCTTAAACCAAATAAGGACCGGGGTTGTAACCCTTCACCTGAACAGAACTCCGTCTTCAAATCTTGTTGGTAAGATAAAACATAACAAGCATGACATGGGGTGCAATAAGACAATAAACGAAGAGAGGACTCAGAACTGCTCCGGGAGTCAGGTTACAACCCTTAAACCAAACAAGGACTGGGGTTGTAACCCTTCACCTGAACAGAACTTAGCCTCTGATCTTTATTATTAAAAGTGACGATCATGCGATCAAGCGTGCAATAATCGAGCACTGAAACTACACCACACAATCACTCCCGGCCAATCAGTGACTACGGCTTTCTACATTAGCTAACTAGGGTTATCACAAGCCTTAGTTACTAGCAATATGCAGTGAGATGTTCCTCCAGCCACAAGCCCTGCAGCTAATCCAGGTTATCCAGGCGACTTGGGTTCATTAAGCAGTGCCTCGTTCTTTTCCATATATCAGTGAATCTAGACTTGTGTCCTACTCGTCGGCAGGCTGCAAGTCCAACAATGGTGGCCGGGATAACGGGATCGCCTATAATTAGGGAAATCTCTCATGACTACTGAATTATTCTAGTTATTAGCCTTAGCCATTTACAGTAGGTACCCCTGACCGTGGTACTCAGGGATCCCTGTCCTAGACATGATGCAAACATTACCGGTTCAATTGTACAAACACAATCATCCACGGTGTCCAGGCCATTCAATCTTGTCCTACATGCTAGCCGTCGCAACAGCCTTCGGGATATATATGTTAGGGTTAGAGAAGATAGGGTGTGGAGGGGCCATTCAATCTTGTCCTACATGCTAGCCGTCGCAACAGCCTTCGGAACATATTAAAAATTAATATGGCACAAGCATACATGTAGTAATTAAATATTAGCAGGGGCAAGGGCTGTGGAGGAATCATGCGGCTCAGAAAAAAATTGTCGCATGAAATTGCCATGCGGCCAGCCAAATAAATATTGTCACTATACAATATGCGGCCAAGAGTTAAATAATTGAAGGGGCATATGCGGCCAACCATGTAAATGTGCATGCGGCCACAATTTAAAACCATACAATAAAGCTAATGGCCATGAGGCCAAAGCAAATGCATGCAAGCAATTGCATATGCGGTCATGCATGCAATTGGCCATATGCGGCCAGCCAAATAATTGGCCATATGCGGCCATGCAATGATTGCATATGCGGCCAGCTAATGGCCATACGGCCAGCTAATAAGCATGCAAGCAATTGCATGCAAAGGCCATGCAAGCAAAATACATGCAGCAAATGCATGCAAGTAAAAATGCATACGGCCATGCAAATTAAATCCATATGGCCAATGCATGCAAATGCAAGCAACAAATCCATGCGGCTAATGTAAATTAAATCTATACAGCCAATGCATGCAAAAATGTATATAAAATAGCCATGCGGCCAAGGCTAGCAAAATGCATGCAGCAAATCCATACGGCCAATGCAAACTAAATCCATGCGGCCAATGCAAATTAAATCCATGCGGCCAATGCATACAAAATGTATGCAAAATGGCCATGCGTCCAAGGCTAGCAAAATGCATGCAAGCAAAAATATATGCAAGCAAAATGCATACAAAATGGCCATGCGGCCAAGGCTAATGGTATTTGCATGCGGCCAAGCAAATAAATGCTCATGCGGCCAAGCAAATAAATACTTGCATGTGGCCAGCAATTAATTAACGGCCATACGGCCAGAAATCTATGCTAAGCAACAGCTAGCAAAAATACAATTGCGGCTAAGCTACTCAATGTTGCATGCGGCCACAAGTGCAATTAATGGCTTCCACAGAGAACAAGTTCATGGAAAATACTATGGCCTCCATGCTCCACCAAACAACAATAGAAACCCAAATCCAGACTCCCATAGGTCAAATTTGGGTAAAATAGAATTCTCTACAACATGGAACCATCAATTAGCAAAAATATGCAGGTTTGATAGATCAAAACTCATGAAAACCGAAAATACCACAAAGCTAGATTTACAAGAAATTAACCACGAAAATGAAAAATGCTAAGTACTAGAGTGGGTTAGAAACACGTGAAAAAGATAATGGAACAATAAAAATAGAATTTCTCCATGAAGCAAGATGCACTTGCCTAAACCTTCCTGGTAGGTGGAGAGTAATGGTGAGGAAGAGGAAGAGTGAATAAGGAGAGAGAAAGAGTGTTGGGTTAATAAATGATAATGGTGGTGGTAGGTAGGGGTTTGGTTCATAAACCGAATCAAGCCAATCAAGCCGAACCGAATCAAGCAATAAAATGCCAAATAAATCATGCGAGGAGACATGCAATACGAGTCAAAATACGTACACGTATATCAAAATACGTAATACGAACCATGGTCATTACAACTCTACCCACCTTAAAAGAATTCCATCCTCGGAATTTAATCAAGAGGCTAGAAATACAAGGACAAGCTATACTAATCACAGGCAAGCTATACTAGTCAAGTAATCAAGCAATTATTCATGCAAGCAAGGAATCGAAGACATGAGACATAAGAAAGATATTATACCTCACGAGTCAAATAGGTCGGGATATCGCGATCGGATATCATCCTCACGCTCCCACGTTGACTCACCCAAGGAGTGATGACCCCAAGCAACACAGACTAACTTGATAGTCTTGTTCTTGAGTATCTTCTCTCTTTGGTCCAATATGGATACGGGCCTCTCCTCATACGAAAGGTTGGTACCAACAACCAATTTCGAATGATCCAGGATATGACTCGGGTCCGAGATATACCGTCGTAATTGGGATACATGGAATACGTCATGCACCTCACTCAGAGACGGCGGAAGAACGAGATGATAGGACACATCTCCTACTCGCTCCAGAATATCGAACGGCCCTATATACCTAGGACTAAGCTTTACCCGTATGCCGAAATAAATGACGCCATAGTTAGGCGAGATCCTCAGGAATACATGGTCGTCGACAGAAAATTCAAGAGGACACTGATAAGAATCGGCCCAATGGCGCTGACGATCTTGTGCAACGCAAAGATGATCTCTGACTCTCTTGACCACCTCGACTGTCTGAGTGATCATGTCTGGACCAAGCATCTGCCTCTCTCTAACATCATCCCATGCTAGTGGGGATCTGCACTTCCTTCCATACAGTGCCTCGAACGGTGCCATCTGGATACTAGCTTAGAAACTGTTATTGTACGAGAACTCCACCAGGTGTAGGTGATCTTCCCACGAACCATCGAAGTCGAGTGTACAAGATCTCAACATATCCTCAAGAGTCTGGATCGTGTGCTCTGACTGACCATCTGTCTGCGGGTGATAAGCTGAGCTGAACTGGAGGTGAGTTCCCATACTCTTTTGCAGACTACGCCAAAAGTGCGACGTGAATCTCGAATCTTTGTCCGAGGTGATTCTGACTGGTACTCCGTAAAGTATGACTATCTGCCTGAGGTACATCTCTGCTAGTTGAGCCGTCGACTGACCAACTCTGAATGGAAGAAAGTAAGCCACCTTCGTGAGCCTGTCAACTATAACCCAAATAGCATCTCTAATGGTCTGGGATCGAGGTAATCCAGTCACGAAATTTATGGTTATATGCTCCCACTTCCATTCTGGAATCGACAAGGGCTGAAGAAGTCCAGCTGGCCTCTGATGTTCAGTCTTGACTTATTGGCAAACCAAACACCGATAGACAAACCGAGCTATCTTCCTCTTCATGCCATTACACCAAAAGTATTGACGGATATCACGGTACATCTTCGTGCTACCGAGATGAATCGAATAATGAGAACAGTGAGCTTTCGCCATGACCTCCTGTCTGATATCTCTACTGGGTACACAAAGACGCTTACCATGTCGAAGTGTACCGTCTTCATGAATGCATAATTTTGGTCGTCGTCCTGCTTCACATTCTGCTCTAAGCCGCTGAAGCTTAGAATCGGAGGACTGAGCTATCATGATCCTCTCAACTATACTGGACTGAACTTGCATGTTGGCCATCAATTCCACATTGGTAGGAAGGATAACTTCTATATCCATCTTCTGAAGATCTGCTAACAACTTTGGTTGCGCTGTCAGAAAATAAACTTCGGCTCTCCTGCTCAATGCATCTGCAACAACGTTGGCCTTCCCAGGATGATACTGCAGGTTGACATCATAATCTACAAGCAGCTCTAGCCATCTTCTCTGACGCTCTAGCCATCTTCTCCACCCTATCTCCATACAAGTAGTGTCGCCAAAGCTTGAGTGCAAACACTACTGCTGCCAGTTCCAAGTCATGGGTCGGGTAATTCCTCTCATGATCATGAAGTTGTTGTGACGCATAAGCTATTACCTTTCTATGCTGCATCAAAACACATCCTAAACCTCTGTCTGAAGCATCACAGTACACTAAAAATTCTTCGGTCCCATCTGGAAGTGTGAGAATGGGTGCCGTCATCAAGCCTCGCTTCAGCTTCTCAAAAGAATCCTGACATTCTGCTATCCAAGCAAACTTCACCTCCTTACGGGTCAACTGTGTCAATGGCGCTGAAATCCGAGCAAAGTCCGAAACAAATCTCCGGTAGTAGTCGGCCAATCCAAAAAAACTGCGAACTTCTGCAACTATGCTGGGTACTGGCCATGTTTGATGGTCATGATCTTCTGGGGATCCACTTCTTCTCCCCCTCTGGTGATGATATGACCCAAATATGAAATGCGATCGAGCCAGAACTCGCATTTACTGAACTTGGCATACAACTGGTGCTCTCGGAGAATCTGGTTGACAACTCTGAGATGTTGCTCATGCTCCGCTTTACTCTTGCTGTAGACCAGGATATCGTCTATGAACATGATCACGAACTGATCCAAATAAGGCATGAAGATACGATTCATGAGGTCCATGAATACAGCCGACGCATTGGTCGCTCCAAAGGGCATAACAAGGAACTCTTAATGCCCATATCTAGATCTGAAAGCTGTCTTCGGGATGTCCTGCTCTCTGACTCTGATCTGGTGGTATCCTGACCACAAATCAATCTTCGAGAATACTGTCGCTCCTCTGAGTTGATCAAACAAGTCATCTATCCTTGGGAGAGGATATATGTTCTTGATTATTACTGAGTTCAAGGTACGATAGTCAATACATAATCTGGACGTACCATCCTTCTTTTTCACAAGAAGCATCGGGGCTCTCCAAGGCGATCCACTAGCACGAATGAATCCCTTGGTTCTGAGTTCTTCAATCATCTTGTACAATATCTCCAATTCTGAAGGCGCCATCCTGTAGACTCTCTCTGACACTGGTGTTGTCAAGTCGATAGTAAACTCGATCTCTCGTTCTGGCGGCATTCCTGGAAGCTCTTCCGAGAAAACATCTAGAAATTCTTCGACTACCCGGGGTAACTGCACTGCTGCTACGGCCATCCGTATTATTGGAGGAGAAGGTTCAACTTCGCCTCGAGAAAAGGAAAACTCCGGCTCGCTTGGAATGCTAAAAATAACTCTGCCAATATGGCAGTCTATCCTAGCATACTGGTCCCTCAGCCAATCCATTCCTAAGACCACATCATAATCGGCCATCAAAAATTCTATCAACCTAACGGAAAACTCTCTACTGCTAACCACGACCCGACACGAGGAAAATACTCTATATACTCCTAAAAGACCATTACCAGTAAGTATATTGAGCCTTACTGATAATGACTCGGGCTCCAGTCCTATCCGTGTCGCAAATCGTGCAGACATAAATGAATACGATGCACCAGAGTCAAATAATACTGAAGTCGGAAAGGTGTTGACGAGAATAGTACCTGCCACTACCTCACCTGGCGCCACTCCTTCTTCTCCCATGGTTAAAGCTAACACTTGACCATGTCCTCTGGGTGCCGGCCCTCTTTGCTGGAATCCTCTCTGCCTATTCTGAACTTGCGCCTGGGCATATTGCTCAGGCCTTTGCTGTTGAAAAGCTTGGGTCTGCGTCGGCAACGGCCTTGAAATGGAAACTGCTGCTGGACTGGTACTGGGGCTGGTCCCCTAACAGATGAACTGGTCATGGCTAGTGATGAGTCAGTCCTGAACGGGCAGGACCCTACCTTGTGGTCCGACGCTCCACAAAGCAAACACAATCCTCAAGCCTTGCGACATTCTGAAACAATATGTCCAGGCTTCCCACAATAAGAGCAGCCCATGGGGGAAGACTGCCTCTGCTTCTGCTGCTGAGGATACGTCGGGGTTGAATGTTGAACCGACGTAACTGAAGCTGTCCTTCTCGGAGCTCCAATGGTCAAAGCCCTAGCTGCCGGGGCTGGGGCTGACGACTGATTCATCTGGCCGTGAGATCGCTTTCGACCTCAGGTCCTGTCCACAATCCTCTGGGAGGTATACTCATGCCTCCTAGCTGTCCTCAATACCGCATCAAAAGTCTGATGCTCAAACTGCTCCACCGCCAGCAAAATCTCTAGGTGGAGTCCCTATTGAAACCACTGGACTCTATCGAACTCGGTCGCCACCAAGGTGGGAGCAAACCGACTAAGCCTGGAAAACTCGACCGTATACCCATCGACCGTCCTGTCCATCTGCTTCAAATTGGTGAACCTGGTCTGTAGATCATACCGAACTACAGCATCGAAGTACTTGGTCCGGAATCTCTCACGAAATACTGTCCAGGCAATAGGCGCCACTAGTCCAACGGCTTACGCCACCCACCAGCTGCGGGCTAGATCCAATAACTGCAGGCGTACCACGATTACCTTCTCATCTTCTGGGGTCTTCGCTGCCTCCAATATCACCTCTGTGTCCTGAAGCCACGCACCAGCAGCGATAGCATCTTTGCTACCATCGAAGAATGGAGGGTTCAAGCACTTGAAACTATTTGCTGCATTGTTCCCATGATGTCCACCTCTGCCCAGAGCATCTGGTACTGCCTGATATAAGGCCTGTCCTCGTCGATCCTGCGATGCAAGCAACTCCCTGATAAGTCCAACCAAGGCTTCATCATCTTGCCCTACGGGCTGGGCTGGCTGCACTGGGGGTTCTGGATCTCAGGGAGGCATGACCCGGGAGGCTGCTCCTGAGTGCTGGGCCTGATCTTCTGGTTGCTGCTGGTCCACGGGAGGTGCTTCACCTTGCCGATCGGTAGGACCAGGAACAATGCCGCTGAAGAAGACGACATTGGGAACAATAAGGAAGGACCAAGACAGATCAACGATACAAGCATGTGATCAGGTCAAGAACCTCAGGGATTAGAAGATACGAGCAGAGATCAAGGGCAAGTGCTGATTGAGACATCTATTCGGTAACCCTCACATATCTTGATTTATAAGACCTGCATGGGCCACCACTTAAACCATATAATGCCCCAGAACCAGAATACTGGAGAACGGGGCCATACATAGCCAGCTACGTATAATGAAATGGAATCCACCTTACTATACGGTCACGGCTGTCTAGATATATGAGGGTTTAACTACAATCCATCAGTCCCCTATGGTCAATAACAAGCCTAAATGTCTCAATCTCAAGCAAGCAAGTAAAGTTATAAGATGTAAGATCCCAAATATACAATGGTAAGGCATCCCAAACATTACATATTCAGTTGATCATGAAGCTAGTCGTTACAAAATGTGATGACTAGCAAGAGTTTAGTCATACATGATCAACCCTAGGATCTGTCAATCATATTACAGCCCATAGGCAGACAGTAATAAGGTATGCAATACGAGCTAACAGGTGCTCGTTGGTAAAATGCCTCAAAACGAAAATTTTACAATGGAGTGGGAGAGCCAAAAAAAATAAATCCACTCGTTGCCCTGGTTACGCCTGGTGGTCACCATCGGGCTGGAAAGTCGGTAGATCCTCTGGAGCTGCTCCGAAATCTGGCAATACAAAACCAGTTGGGTCAGATCCCAGAAAGAGCAAGTACCACAAAGGAGGCTTCACTTAAGAGCTAAAACCAGCATATCAGAAATAAATATTAAAAGTAGTTACAAAAGAGCTTGATAATAAAAGAATAACAACAGTCATAATAGAGTACGAGAGAACCATTCAAGTAGCCAGGTCACAGCCCTTAAACCAAGTAAGGACCGGGGTTGTAACCCTTCACCTGAACAGAACTCCATCTCCAAATCTTGTTGGTAAGATAAAACATAACAAGCATGACATGGGGTGCAATAAGACAATAAACTAAGAGAGGACTCAGAACAGCTCCGGGAGTCAGGTTACAACCCTTAAACCAAACAAGGACCGGGGTTGTAACCCTTCACCTGAACAGAACTTAGCCTCTGATCTTTATTGTTAAAAGTGACGATCATGCGATCAAGCCTGCAATAATCGAGCACTGAAACTACACCACATAATTGCTCCCGGCCAATCAGTGACTACGGCTTTCTACATTAGCTAACTAGGGTTATCACAAGCCTTAGTTACTAGCAATATGCAGTAAGATGTTCCTCCAGCCACAAGCCATGCAGCTAATCCAGGTTATCCAGGCGACTTGGGTTCATTAAGCAGTGCCTCGTTCTTTTCCATATATCAGTGAATCTAGACTTGTGCCCTACTCGTCGGCAGGCTGCAAGTCCAACAATAGTGGCCGAGATAACGGGATCGCCTGTAACTGGGGAAATCTCTTATGACTACTGAATTATTCTAGTTATTAGCCTTAGCCATTTACAGTAGGTATCCCTGACCGTGGTACTCAGGGATCCCTGTCCTAGACATGATGCAAACGTTACCGATTCAATTGTACAAACACAATCATCCACGGTGTCCAGGCCATTCAATCTTGTCCTACATGCTAGCCGTCGTAACAGCCTTCGGGATATATACCATATCATGTTCACTGTCAGGAGTGCGCCACGTCGGGCCACTATCATGTCATGTCATTTGTCAAAAGTGCACCACAACGGGTCACCATCGTGTCAGGGAACATATTAAAAATTAATATGGCACAAGCATACATGTAGTAATTAAATATTAGCAGGGGCAAGGGTTGTGGAGGAATCATGCGGCTCAGGAAAAATTTGTCGCATGAAATTGCCATGCGGCCAGCCAAATAAATGTTGTCACTATACAATATACGGCCAAGAGTTAAATAATTGAAGGGGGCATATGCGGCCAACCATGTAAATGTGCATGCGGCCACAATTTAAAACCATGCAATAAAGCTAATGGCCATGCGGCCAAAGCAAATGCATGCAAGCAATTGCATATGCGGCCATGCAAGCAATTGGCCATATACGGCCAGCCAAATAATTGGCCATATACGGCCATGCAACGATTGCATATGCGGCCAGCTAATGGCCATGCGGTCAGCTAATAAGCATGCAAGCAACTGCATGCAAAGGCCATGCAAGCAAAATGCATGCAAATGTATGCAGCAAATGCATACAAACAAAAATGCATGCGGCCATTGCATGCAAATGCATGCAGCAAATCCATGCGGCTAATGCAAACTAAATCCATGCGGCCAATACATGCAAAAATGTATGCAAAATGGCCATACGGCCAAGGCTAGCAAAATACATGCAGCAAATCCATGCGGCCAATGCAAATTAAATCTATGCGGCCAATGCAAATTAAATCCATGCGGCCAATGCATGCAAAATGTATACAAAAATGGCCATGCGGCCAAGGCTAGCAAAATGCATGCAAACAAAAATGCATACAAAATGGCCATGCGGCCAAGGCTAATGGTATTTGCATGCGGCCAAGCAAATAAATGCTCATGCGGCCAAGCAAATAAATGCTCATACGGCCAAGCAAATAAACACTTGCATGTGGCCAGCAATTAATTAACGACCATGCGGCCAGAAATCTATGCTAAGCAACAGCTAGCAAAAATGCAACTGCGGCTAAGCTACTCAATGTTGCATTCGGCCACAAGTGCAATTAATGGTTTCCACAGAAAACATATCCATAGAAAATACCATGGCCTCCTTGCTCTACCAAACAACAATAGGAACCCAAATCCAGACTCCCATAGGTCAAATTTGGGTAAAATAGAATTCTCTACAACATGGAACCATCAATTAGCAAAAATATGTAGGTTTGATCAAAACTCATAAAAATCGAAAATACCACAAAGCTAGATTTACAAGAAATTAACCACGAAAATGAAAAATGCTAAGTACTAGAGTGGGTTAGAAACACGTGAGGAAGACAGTGGAACAATAAAAATAGAATTTTTCCATGAAGCAAGATGCACTTGCCTAAACCTTCCTGGTAGGTGGAGAGTAATGGTGAGGAAGAAGAAGAGTGAATGAGGAGAGAGAAAGAGTGTTGGGTTAATAAATGATGATGGTAGTGGTAGGTAGGGGTTTGGTTCACAAACCGAATCAAGCCAATCAAGCCGAATCGAATCAAGCAATAAAATGCCAAATAAATCATGCGAGGAGACATACATTACGAGTCAAAATACGTACACGTATATCAAAATACGTAATACGAACCATGGTCATTACATTGACGCAGCCTTTGCTCATCGAGTCGTTGTGCGTTTAAGTCAGGAAAGTTATGTTAGGCTATCGGAGTGGTAGCAAGCACGGTCCTACGAGTTCTACGGTTGGGTATAACCACATAGTCTTACGGTCTCAAGGCCCGTCATATAAAGTATGACTTGGGCGATAGCGTCGCGTAGAACGTAAGTCGATTTAAGGCACGATGCACGGACTTAGTGTTTAAGGCATGAACCACAGTTGATTTAATGAGTTTTGGAGAAAGGACTATCGAATAGGCATTCATGAGTTGAATGAAATGATATGGTAACATGGAAAGAATGCTCGCGACCGTGGGTCGTCGAGGGGTCTCAAATGGTAGAAGTCTTGATATTGGTTTTGAAAGAGAGGATAACACTGAAAGAAAGATGACTGTGTGAGACGTCAGTTTGAGTCGAGTCTTGCATGGTCATTGGATAACTTGTCGACAAGGGCGATTTGTTTCCTTCGACGACAACCCGGGGCCACGGGACCATTCCGGCCTAGGAGGAAACCGGGGGTAAATGTGAGCTGGATAGCTGAGCCGAAAGGCATGTATTCGGTGGATGCTCATTGGGGCTAGCTACTTGCGATGACCGGTCCATCCTATACTAGCTATGTGTCCAAGATAGCTTGTCATGCTAGTGACCTCATATAGATGAGTCGGTACGGGCAGCAATCCGTGAGTGTGCCTTTGGATTAAGTCGAGTATTGAGTGCACTATATCAAGGAGTCGAGTTGAATATGTGTGTACAGTTAGAACACAATATTGGGCCTAGGATTTGGTTGCAACGTAGATGACGTACTTCGACACGAGATGTGGCGTCGGGTCTTATGTTGTCGACATATAAGTTGCATATTTATGATTGAGTTATCTTGAGTTTAAGTCAGGAGATGCCGCAAGGCAAAGTCGGTCGAGTGACATTTAGTCCACAAGTCCTGATTGGGTCAGTTGGTGATTGAAGTAGAAAGGGCTATGAAGCGGCGATATGGTTTAGTCACTCTGAGTTGCGAGGCACGACACGATGGATTCCTAGCACGATAACATGGAAATTGAGCCTCATCGCGTAGTTGCGTCTCCGATTTTGGCCGAAAGGCAAGCACAAATTGATAGGTTAATGTTTGACGTTGTTGTTGCAAGCACGGGATGGTCTAGAGACACAAAATAGGCCAAGGCATCGTCCTAAAATAATCCTAAGGCAAGAGTAGAAAGACAATCAAAAAAGATTATGTTACACAAAGTAAATGAACGTGTCAGTTTTGTATGGGTGGGCGAGGAGCTCATTCCACCAGTACAGTTGAGTACTGACACCCACATAATTTTCATGTGCAGGCACAGGTAGAAGATCGTGGCACGGAGCTCGCTTGGATGCGTCGAGGCATAGAGTTCCTTGGCGATTCGAAGCGTGCGGCCGTATGGAGTCAAGACTTATATGGGACATAATGTATGGGCATCGCCTTCCAAAGTATTCGCTGGTTCAAGACATGTATTGAGAGATGAGAGAGAGCTGAGTGACTTGTATTGTGAGATGAGTGAGCTAGAGTGAGCTTGTGAGACTTGTAATTTTGGCCTTGCGCCCCATTGTAACCATTGTTTCAATATCAATAAAAGAGTGTTTTGCTTCAAATTCTGCTGCTATTATTCAATGTCTCTGCTTGGGACTTCTGTGCGACGACCCCATCGCAGCCGCTGAAATCGGCCGTTATGGAACCCGCCTTACATGAGCGCAACCTAGGCTCGTACGGTATCACGCCTTAGCGAGGACGATCGCTCCTACGGGAGCGGGACGTGACATAATAGTATCAGAGCACGGCTTTACGTCCTTGGACTATCGATTGAATTCTTTAACTCCGTTATTTCCGCAAACTCTGAATTGTTGCTTCCGCAAAGTTGATATCGTTGGTGCGCTCTCTCTCAAATGTTCTACGGGATGTCCATACAATAAGTCTAACTATTTTGCAAAACATAGGAGAACAGTTTTTGATAAAACAAAAAGATGGTTCGCGTAAGCACGGTTGGCTAAGTCAGGCTGGACATATACACCAAAGTTGCATCGACCTTAGAAAAGTCGAGTGCGGGATTTGAATAGTGTCGAATAATAATGAGTTGAACTCGATTGAGTAAAGTGAGATAACTATCAATAAGGGTGCTATCGAGCGACGATAATGTCGGTATGATATAGATGAGCGTGCTTAGAATTAGAGGAATAGTTCAAACGAGATTCAAAGAAGTCAATTTTGATCCGAATGATAGTTTTGAGGATTTGTCAAATGACTTCATCCCTGAGTGGTGTATGCGATAGACTCAGGGATGTCGATCGATCGATTGAGGATATGGGAGTATCGGTGAGTCTATCAGCAAACGTCGCGTATATGCAAAGCCTTAGATCAAGTACGATTGAGTGAGTTGTTGTATTAAAGTTTGATATGTAGGTTCGAACAAATTAGAAATGACACGCACGGAACGTGCACGGGATTGAGGATTGTGCAAGTATGAAACACGAAAATGATCGAGTAGATGAAATCGAATTGAGGAAAAAGTTAAGGTGTAGCGAACGGATGACTTAATCGAAGAAATTGATACGGGTCGTATATGAAAAGTTAGCACGACAGATAGATAGCGTGCATAAAAATTTAAATTTTGAAGTTATGCAATGACTCTAAGGATTGGATTGAATGTTGCTCGATGATTTGAGTTAGCAAAGAATAATGCGAAATGAGGAAACACGTTGGTCGATGACTTAAGATAAACGGATGAACAATACGTGAAATTGGTTTGAGGAAATTGATGTTGTGAATGATTCGAGGAATAATGATTGAACTTGAATGTCGAGGAGATTATCCAGTCGGATGATAGCATCATTCGTACGATTCGAAATTGGTTACAAAGGAAGATCGTCAAGTTACGCATATCGTCGATGGTATTGAGGCATATCAAAGATCAATATGCGATAACTCGAGGGTACTCTGACTCGGCGAATGACGATCGTGCAAATGTTATTGTTCGGTTGGATGCTATACTTAGGATTTTGATTGAGATGAATATTGGATGAAAATGATCATGTCTTGATGGTTACGTTGATAGCCACAACGTCGACGATCTTGTCTTGTGCGAGTGCAACTCTAGCCTCGTACATGCGTTGCGTCGGATTTGGGGTGATCATTTCGCGTGAGCGCTGACATGGTGATTCATGTCGCAGGAATGATCGAACTCGAAAAATTAGGATGCGGCAAGTTTTATTGTCTTGACTTGTCGGTTTGATACGAAGGAAAATTTGAGGATGTTAGGACTTGCGATTGATGAATGAAATAAACTTAAGGATTGAGTAGGTCCAATCCGTGCATCGAGAATGAATTAGTCTAGAATCGAACAAGAGTTACGTCCCGATGAGGATGATTATCCCGCAGGAGCGTGCATGGTGATTCATGACCACCGTGGATAATCTGACTCACGTGAGATCGGGACGCAACGTATTGTTAAGACAGATGACCTTGTGATCGATTTCGTGAATTGGGATAAATGACTTAGGGAGTATGGAATGTGAATTATGGCTTAGCGATGAATTGTGTCGTCGCGTGTTTGATTTGAAAGGATTGATAGACGGATTATGTCGAACGTGTTCGAAGAGATAGACTATGTAAAATGGCTTATTGGTCGAGCGATATTGATGTATCGAAGATTTGGTTGAGTGAACTTATAATAGGATGGCTTTGCTGAATGACTCGGACCCAGTGTGACGAACGTTCGGATGTGTATAGGAAATTTATGCTCAAAGTTTAGAAATCAGAGTGATACGAGCTTGGGTAGAAAACCCCCGTACTATCAACTTGGTTTGACCTTAGGATGGGGTCAGTGTTGATATTATTGTTTAGGAACTATGATTCCAATACTGACAATTGACTTTAGCCTGGAGAGATGGCCTAGCGGCTAGGCGAGATGTCCACGTCACGAGAGTTAGCATCGATACGATTGATTTTTGGGATTGAGTGGATGAATCAATAGGTGGGATTGGATTCACTATCACAAGGCTTGGTTGAAATACATGTATTTTGGGAACGCCTGGAATGTGTGCACGATCCAAACTAAGTGATACGTTGAATCAAATGAGACTTGAGGAATGGAAAAGTGTCAAGGATTTTGAAATTGTATTAAAGAAAAGATTGATAGTAGCACGAGAGTGGCTCGGATTCGGGAAATGCATAGGAGAAATGTGTGCGAGACTCTTTGAACGTTCGAGTGATAAGTCAATGAGTAAGTACTCAGTTAGTTTCGAGGATGAAACTTTTTCTGAGTGATGTATGATGTAGTGCCCCATCCCGCTCAATCAATTGGAGGAATCGAAACGCCGACGGCGTTCGGACTTAGCCTTGCAACGGCTGCTCGAAGACATCGTTCGGTCGAGGCGACCGCTCGCTCAGGTGGGGTAGTTTCGGTGAACTTGCCTCATCTTAGCCTTCACATAATAAATTGTGTGTTTTCAACTTACACAAGTAGGCTCAATAATAAAAGAGACGAATCCACATAGATAAGGGAATAATCCCGATGGGTCGGATTGAGTTAGAATATGGAAAAGTCTAACGGTCGGCTTAGAGTTGGTGCACGGCGTGCTTTAAAAATAACACTCGATCTTTCGTCCCGTGGCTTGGGAGAAGGAAAGTTGGTTTGAGTTAACAAAGTTATGAATGTAGCCTAAGTCATAGGCGTCGCCCGCATGAATGCTTCATAAAGCATGTACGGTCCCATCGTCCAAGGCTTGGCATAGCCTTGGCTTGTCATTCAGAAGTCGAATGCATGCACGGCATGTTTCCTTAATGCGAGGCTTGATGCAGCCTTTGCTCATCGAGTCATTGTGCATTTAAGTTAGACAAGTTATGTTAGGCTATCGGAGTGGTAGCAAGCACGATCCTACGAGTTCTACGGTTGGGTATAACCACATAGTCTTAAGGTCTCAAGGCCCGTCATATAAAATATGACTTGGGCGATAGCGTCGCGTAGAACGTAAGTCAGTTTAAGGCACGATGCACGGACTTAGTGTTTAAGGCATGAACCACGGTTGTTTTAATGAGTTTTGGAGAAAGGACTATCGAATAGGCATTCATGAGTTGAATGAAATGATATAGTAACATGGAAAGAATGCTCGCGACCGTGGGTCGTCGAGGGATCTCAAATGATAGAAGTATTGATATTGGTTTTGAAAGAGAGGGTAATACTGAAAGAAGGATGACTGTGTGAGACATCAGTTTGAGTCGAGTCTTGCATGGTCATTGGACAACTTGTCGACAAGGGCGATTTGTTTCCTCAGACGACAACCCGGGGCCACGGGACCATTTCGGCCTAGGAGGAAACCGAGGGTGAATGTGAGCGAAATAGCTGAGCCGAAAGGCAAGTATTTGGTGGAAGCTCATTGGGGCTAGCTACTTGCGATGACCGGTCCATCCTATGCCAGCTATGTGTCCAAGATAGCTTGTCATGCTAGTGACCTCATATAGATGAGTCGGTACGGGCGACAATCCGCGAGTGTGTCTTTGGATTGAGTCAAGTATTGAGTGCACTATATCAAGGAGTCGAGTTGAATGTGTGTGTACAGTTAGAACACAATGTTGGGCCTAGGATTTGGTTGCAACGTAGGCGACGTACTTCGGCACGAGATGTGGCATCGAGTCTTATATTGTCGGCATATAAGTTGCATAGTTATGATTGAGTTATCTTGAGTTTAAGTCAGGAGATGCCGCAAGGCAAAGTCGGTCGAGTGACATTTAGTCCACAAGTCCTGATTAGGTCAGTTGGTGATTGAAGTAGAAAGGGCCGCGAGGCGGCGATATGGTTTAGTCACTCTGAGTTGCGAGCCACGGCACGATGGATTACTAGCACGATCACATGGAAATGGAGCCTCATCGCGTAGTTACGTCTCCAATTTTGGCCGAAAGGCAAGCACGACTTGATAGGTTAACATTGTTGAGTCGACGTTGTTGTTGCAAGCACGGGATGGTCTAGAGACACAAAATAGGCCAAGGCGTCGGTCCTAAAATAATCCTAAGACAAGAGTAGAAAGACAATAAAAAAGGGTTATGTTGCACAAAGTAAATGAACGTGTCGGTTTTGTATAGGTAGGCAAGGAGCTCATTCCACCAGTACAGTTGAGTACTGACACTCACATAGTTTTCATGTGCAGGCACAGGTAAAAGCTCGTGGCACGAAGCTCGCTTGGATGCGTCGAGGCACGGAGTTCCTTGGCGATTCGAAGCGTGCGGCCGTATGGAATCAAGACTTATACGGGACACAATGTATGGGCATCGCCTTCCAAAGCATCCGCTGGTTCAAGACATGGATTGAGAGATGAGAGGGAGCTGAGTGACTTGTAATGTGAGATGAGTGAGCTTGAGTGAGCTTGAGAGACTTGTAATCTTTGTCTTGCGCCCTATTGTAACCATTGTTTCAATATCAATAAAAGAGTGTTTTGCAATGACTTGTGTTTTGCTTCAAATTCTGCTGCTATTATTTAATTTCTCTGCTTGGGACTTTTGTGCGATGACCCCGTCACAGCCGCTAAAATCGGCCGTTATAGAACCCGCCTTGCACGAGCTCAACCTAGGCTCGTGCGGCATCACGCCTTAGCGAGGACGATCGCTCCTACGGGAGCGGGGTGTGACAATATCAATACACCGAACGAAGGGATTCGTATAATCTTCAATATGGGGGGAAAGCCGACAAGTGCGACCAAATTACGGTGGTTGGATGACGATGAGTTTGAAGCCGCACATCGGTATATATGTCTCAATAGCGGTATCCAAGAGATGAAAGATATTAAAAAGTAAGCGACACCATTTAGTCATTCTAAATTCGATATTTAGAAGTGTGCTAACGTTTCTCCCTATTATTACAGTACTTTTAGAGCTGAGATTTGAATGGAAAGACCTGATATTGATGATGATGATCTTGCTAGAGAGGTCGATATAAAATTTTCGTCGTGGTTCCGAAATTATATAAGGATTATAATCATTAGCCATTCTAAATTCGATATGTTACTACCCACACTTTGTCTAATGACTTTTCTGATACTACCCACACTAGGTCTTCCGTCCTGGTACACAGTTGCAGAACAAAGGGCTAAAAGCAATTGCTATTGGACCGAGCAAGAAGGCAAAGTGTTGGAGCGGATATACAATCAATGGCTTTAACTTTAGAACCACTGATCAGCCTATCAATCATTCATTTGTCGATGATGAGGCTAATTATACCAAAAATTCGGGAGTTTGTGTGAGAGCCTCAGTCTACGATGCCGATCCCGAATTCGACTACTACGGTATTCTAAGAGATATCGTAGAGATTGAATATTTTGTTGATGCGAAGATTGTGCTTTTTAAATATCATTGGTTCGACACAACACCTAAGCAAGGATGTAAGATTGACAAACAATTTGGCTTTGTTGATATAAAACATGGAAAAAGATATGGAGGTTTTGAACCATTTGTGTTGGCTAGTCAAACCGTTCAAGTGTACTATACGAGTTACCCTAGCCGACGGTGCAGTACCCTGGATTGGTGGGCTGTATGCAAAACCAAAGCAAGAAATACATATAATGTTGGGGATGTAGCCTACCAAGAGGAAGAGGTGGTCAAGCCTCAACCAACATATATAAGTTTGGCTGGTGTTGAAGAAGAGGATTTAGAAGATATAGAGCTTGCGGTAGATGACATTATGGAGGTTAACGTTGATGAAGAATTGGAAGATGTTGAGGAAAAAGTATTGGAAGATGAAGATGAAGATTATAGTGATAGTGAAAATAAAGAAGCAGAAGAAGACACTTCGGAATCAAGCGATGATTCAGAAGACTCTTGGGAAGATGAATCAGACTAGTACGTACGTTTTAATTTAATATACGAGTTCCATTAGTATAATGACATGACAGTAGTTTTTATTTTTAACACATCATCACTTATTATTTCTTTTAGATTTTTCTATGGTGCCGAGAGGTCGACGTTCACGTTTGCAGCTTGGATCTTCATTAAGTCCGCCGAGAGGTCTTCATCATGCCCGCCGAGAGGTTTCCATCACGCCCAACGACCTAGATTTATTGTACCGGTACTTTCTTGTATTAAAACATTTTGGATATGTGTATTAATATTTCTTATATTAAAACATTATTCGTATGTGTGTATGAAGCTAATTTTGGATATATGTGTATGTGTTGTATTAAAACATTTGGGATACGTGTGCATGAAACTAAGAATTTACAGGAAACACAAATACTGATACATGTGTCTACTGTAAAACTGTCGACAGAGATAAGGACTGCTGGAAACACGAATACTGATATTGTATTTGGAAACTGTTTATATGACTGTATATTGTGTGTGTAACTGTCGACAGGGATGTGGAGTGCAGGAAACACAAATACTGACATGCAATATTGTATTTAGCGACGGAATGGCGACGGAACGGCGACAGAAAACCTGGAACATTGCAGGCTAGCGACGGAACAACGACGATTTTTCCGTCGCTACATGCCTGGAAAATTTACTTTGCAGGCTACCGACGGAATAGCGACGGTAGTTTTCGTTGCTAAGGTTCTGGAAATATTATATTCCAGTATAGCGACGGAATAGCGACGTAAGTTTTACTTACTATTCTGTCGCTATGTGCCTGTCCGACACTAAAAGCGTATCGGAAACATCTTAGCGACGTAATATTTCTTCGTTAGCCCGTCGCTACTCTCATGCTGAATTACGCCGCTGTGACGTCGGTAGTTCGTTGGTAACTATAGCGACAGAGCTTCCGTCGCTATTACGTCGCATTTTCCAATAAATAGTTTGTCGCTAAATACGTCACTAATCAGTCGCTATTTTCGACAAACTAGCGACTGATTTAAATTAGCGACACGTGATTTTCCGACAAACCATTTCCGTCGCTGATATGTCGCTATTTGGCTTTAGCGACAAAAAATTGACTTTTAGCGACGGATTCTGCCATCGCTAAAGGCCTTTTTTTTGTAGTAAACTTTGACATGTTGGCTCAACTAGCCAATACTCCAGCAAGACTATCGATCTTTGAGCTCCTTCGTCTCTCGAATAAAACTCGATAAACATTAAACGAAGCCATGATGCAAGCCGATGCTTGTCTTGCACATCTCAAGAAGTCTGATGAAGAGCCAGTAGCTTGCCCTCAATGTCATACTATGATGGAGATCATGCGAAATATCACCTTCACCCAGGATGACATGTTGTTGGAGGACAATCGGTACGATCAACCTCTTTACTTCACTGGGTACGTCGACACGATGAGGGTGGATCGCATCCTTATCGATCCCGGGTCCGCACTCTGCATAATCTAAAAGACTTTGCTGGATTCTCTAAAGATTCCAATCCACAATCTCTCAGCAATGGTTACAACTATTCTCTGATTCAATTTTGGGAAGAGTAAACAGCTCGAAAAGATCCGCTTGAGAGTCCAAATTGGCAATCTCCGTACAAAAGTCACCTGCTATGTGATTGACAACTACGTCTCCTATAATCTATTACTAGGAAGGTCGTGGTTGCATGAACATAACATTGTGTCATCCACTCTTCATCAGTGCTTCAAGTACGTGGATGATAATGGAGAGATCAAGAAGGAAATTGCTGACCTGAATCCTTTTTGGGTGTCGAGGCCTACTATACAGACTCTAGAATGTACAAAGAAGAGTACATAAAGGTAGTGCTGGCCATGGACACTGAGGACGACCAAAAAGATGACTCGAACGACGTCTTGGTGATTCCAGTCAAAGGACGCACCTCTCATCCTTCCTCCTCTCAGATGTTAACAATCACACTTGTTCCTCCTACTGAAAAAGTGGAGCAAAGAAATCTCTCCTCTTCTGAGCCTCTTGTTATCGACCTTCGTCATAACAAGCCTACTGTTTCCCTTTCTTCTCCTCTAGTTATCGACCTGGCAATATTTCCTACCAAGGTTACCAATGCTGTTGTAACTGTTGAGACTAAAAATAGCAATAAAGACGTGTCTCCTTTGTAGTACATTGATATCAACTTTTATACACAGCATTACTTAGAAATTCTGGACAAGTTCGAACCTCTCACCTTAGGAGCAATTCAACCTTTTCAATATGAGATAGAGTACGAACCAATGCAGAATTTATTCTTAGTAGTTCCTCCTTGGAAAGATGATGAGCATCAAATCCTCTTTAGCAGAGAACATAATCAAAGAATTATGCTTGACAACGATTCTGAAAATGACGATCGTGGAAGAATACAACTGCGTCGTTATAGTCAGCAGTCTAAAAACATCATTCAAAAAATGGGTTATAATTTTGGGTCTGGATTAAATGGAGGCAAAGGTAGTCGTACTCCTATTCGAATACATGCTCCGAAAGGAAAGTCATCGCAATACTATAACAAGACCAGACATGGGTTAGGCTTGATTACGCTGAACACAACCCTAGATAGATCTGAATCAGACGAAGAAATATAATCTTATTCTTCCGATTATGCTTCACGGGACTCAGACACCAGCATAGGAGAAGTTCATGAACTGACTCTATCTGTCAATATGGTGACAATTGAATTCCTAGAAGATGATGAAACTGATGACCTTACTGAGGCTTATAAAGAAGAGCCTTGGACACAACAGATAGATACTAAATGGAAGCTTCGCTTCGAACAGCGTGAACCACCCACTGAGGATGAGCTAAACCAAATCGATGTCGGAGACGAAGCTTCTCCAAGGCCAATCTTTATCAGCAAAAGTCTTCCTGAAGCAGACAAACAAGAGTTGATCCAGCTCATTAGAGAATACATTGACGTATTCGTCTGGAGCTATGAAGATATGCCGGGACTAGATCCTCAAATTGCTACCCATAAGCTCAATATTTTACCAAATGCTAGGTCGGTCAAACAACAGCAACGACAATTCCATCATGATATGATGGATGCCATAGAAGCCGAAGTCAAGAAGCTCATTGTCTGCGGCTTTATTAGGGAGGAACAGCATCCCGATTGGGTAGCTAATGTCATCCCAGTCATGAAGAAAACTGGAAAGGTTTGAGTCTGTATTGACTTCAGAGATCTCAATGCAGCTTGTCCCAAGGACGAGTTTTCTCTTCCAATCACTGATGTCATGATCAAGAACACCTGCGAGTTCGAGCGAATGTCTTTCATTGATGGATTCTTTGGTTATAATCAGATCAGGATGAATCCCGAAGATGAAAAGCATACATCTTTTTGTACTCCTCTGGGAGTCTACTGCTACACAGTCATGCCATTTGGTCTCAAGAACGCTGGTGCCACCTATCAGCGAGCTATGAGTACTATTTTTTGGAAACATTTACGGAAAACAGTCAAATGCTATGTCGACGATATTGATGTCAAGAGTCATCTAAAGGAATATCACATTCAAGACTTAAGAACTATTTTTGATCTAATGCACCAGCATCAACTTAAAATGAATCCTACCAAGTTATTTCTGGGAGTCTTTAGTGGCAAATTTCTCGAATTCATTATTACCTCTAAGGGTATACACGTTGACCCCGAGAAACTCAAAGCCATTCAAGAGATGCATCCTTCACGCAACCTAAAAGAGCTACGATGATTCCAGGGACGACTTGCGTATATCAGGAGATTCATCTCAAATCTCTCTGGACACTACAGATCGTTCACTCATCTAATTAATGAAGAAAGGTGTGTCTTTCATTTGGACTGACGAATGCCCGCAAGCACTCGAGGACATTAAGCGGTACTTGTCGAACCCTCCAGTCCTAGTTCCTTTAATCACAGAAATACCCTTCCTGATGTACGTTCGAGCAATGTATCACTCTCTAGGTGTAGCTTCCCTTCCCGGAAATTTTTGAAATATTTTATTATTATTTATTTTAATTAAATGGTGATTTTTAGAATTTTGGAAATAATTAATTAGTTAATTATTACGGTATATAATTTTAGTCATGGTTAGAAATTGGAGTACAAGGTGACTAGAAATCGTGGTACGGATAGTGCAGTGGCGTGTTTCGACTAGTGTATTAGCCCTGGTAGGGAAGACCTGTCCATCGGTGTGTCCTAATTAGGAAAATCAGGCCAAGTTATGACATGACCATTATAAATAGGTTAATTATTTATTATTATTATTATTGACGTTTAAGTGACCCGGTGGTACCAATTTTAGTTCAGACTGAGCCCAACCCCATGTGGACATGTAGTGTGTCCAAAGACATCCATACAAATGTATATATTAACGACAATTATATTGGTATTCATGTTTTGGTCGAGAGAGTATATTTTTAATATAATGGTGAAATATGTTAAATATATTGTTCATGTTTAAATTATATTTTTACTTTGAAAATAGGATAATGACTTCCTTAGATTGAAACTTTAGTTTTAAGATTTTATATTATGAATACTTGTATGTATAGGTGGCACGTTTGTATTAGGCTTTATATAAATATTTATAAGTTAATAGAGTTCTGTGTAGATAAATGTTGGTAGAATGAATAAATATATGTAGTACAACCATTGGTTATAGAAATTCTTTATAATATTGAATTCCTGGTATTTATATAAACATTTTGTGTATACAGATGTATGTGTGTACATATGTATATATATGGGTCACTATATACTCAGTTATATATATTTACATATATATATATATATATATATATATATATATATATATATATATATATATATATATATATATACAGCAAATCCCAGCCAGGCTCTCAGCCGAGCCCAGCAAGCCGGCCCACCCCAGCTGCAATTAATTCCAACCCACAGCAAAGAGGCCCAGCCCACTAGTCCCCAGCCTGAGAGCCTAGAGCCCCGATCCTGTTCGAACAACAGACTACTCGTATATAATGATCGATAGGAGTTCGGGAATTCCTCGAAAAACCTAACCTATCGCACCACCACTCAACCACGAGGGCGACGACGCGACCACCTCCGCGTCATCGCGAGATCGACGCCGTCGGCGGGCCGCCGGACGGCCGCCGGGCACAACAGAGAAGAGCCCCTGCAGTAGCAGCAGTCGCACACTAGTGCACCGATTTCCAGGTCACTTTCCTCCCTCCATGTTTGATCATCTTACAATCTACCAAATCCTACGCGTAGAAGATATAACCCACTCGAGATCCCACTAAGGGGATTTGAGGATAGTGTCACAACCTGGCCAGAAACTTGATGCCAATATCGGCAAAACCCTGTCCCGAAATAGGACTTATGACAGTCCACGCACCTATATTAAGAGATCGATTCGGATCGATCTAACACCAGATTATAAATTGTATTTAAATAAAGTTTTAGAGTGCATGACCAGGATTAAAACCCTTCAGATAGAATTATTTCTCATCAATTATGCAAGAAGTTATTCACCCATGAAAACTAAGAAAATCTATTTTTAAAACAATAGAAAAATTAGAAAAACTTTCGATACGACGTGCGTTCCGCCAATCCGGGCGACGTGGTCGTGAACCGAAAGCATCAAAAGGTGTGTAACGGCTTCGTGGACGTGTGGGCTTTGACGAAATTCAAATTGGTCGTGTGTGCGCGACGAATTTGATGCGTATCCGTCAAAATTTACCGTATCGACCTCTGTGCAAATTCCCTAATTACTTTGTGCACGCTCGTCAGATCGAGACGAAACTTACGCCAACAGGACCGTATCATTTTTCTGGTCCTGTATGCCAAGTTTGGTCCGATTCTGAGACAGTGGATTGGATCATCGTTTTGTGGGCCCCACGGTCCGATTTAACGGGCGATTTTGTGCACGGCCCGTCGGAATCCAACTTTGGACATACGGTTGGGTTCGTATCGGAAAACTGAACCTGTTGACATATAGTTTGACGACTTTAGAGACCATTGACTCTGGCACAATTTTCAGTGCAAAGCGGGTCCAACGGGGGATACCGTTTTAGCCCAAAATTACCGTTTTGCCCCTGTGTCCAGAATTGGACTTAAGGACAGGTAATCCTAGCTAAATTGACTATTCTGAAAACATTGGTATTGTTTATTTTAGCATTTGGAGACTTCTGCATGTGTTGACTGATTGTGGCTCATTGAGTGGTATAGTATTATTGGTTTTACCAGCTAAGGACCTCAGGCAAGTACACTTTCTGATTGCTTTCGATTCATAGTGGTCTTTTCATTTGATGCTTATACATATGTCTTGATGCTTGTTGACACGCTCGTCACACGGAATAGTCGGAAGGGAAAATATCTTAGTAGACATGTGGACTACCCAGAACTATCCTCCGTGTCTTTCGTGGAGAATAGCAGCTGCACACGACACGCGCAGGGTACCGAATTTACCTCCTAACCGTTCACATGTCGAAACGGATATTTCACACCACATAGGTAGTTATCTTTTTTTTTTCTTCTCCACCGTGCCATGTCATCAGTACCTTCTAGTTTTCATCTCTCATATGTTATTTTCATGTCTTGTTAATTCTATTGTGTTTCGCATTGCCGTCGGTTTGTGTGCTTGTTCCATTCCTGACTGGAAACCAACATTTTTCAGGTTTAGCCGCGATCACTCTTAGCACTGGAGAGGCATGGGTATGCTGATGTTAACCTAGAAATAGATAGCAGATGTATCATTTTCATAAATTGTGAGAACAGTATATTCTCTTTAATTTTAAATATTGTAAATGTTGTAATAAATTTAAAAATGCGAATGAGCAATAAAGTTTATTTTGAGCAATTACTTCTTACGGGCTTGACAGTGTTCCACCGCCGACTCTGCGGCGTAGGCTGGCTTGGACACGTGTCGTATCCGAAAAGCGGGTGCGGATCGTGACACTGTGTGCCCTCCTAGCCCAGAAGAACAATGAAGGCCATGAGCAAGCAATTTATTATCTCAGTCGCATAATGATCGATGTTGAACATCGATACAGTCCGGTGGAAAAAGAATGCTTAGCCTTGATGTTCGCTGTCTAGAAGATGCTTCATTACATCACAGGCCAGACTATCCATGTCATCTCCAGAGTCAATCCTCTACGAGTTCTGATGAAGAAGCCTAGTACACTTAATTCTAGACTTGCTACATGGGCGATATTGCTAGCACAGTATGATATGGTCTATGTCCCACAAAAGTCTGTCAAGGGTCAAGCCCTAGCTGACTTCTTGGCTGCTCATCCAATTCCTGAAACTTAAAAACTCTATGACAAAATTCATGATGAGACTCTAGAGTCCAACATGACTTCAGAAGGAATACTCGTTTGGCATCTATTCTTTGATGGTGCATCTAGAATTAGACCTAACGGTATCATCATCGCTAGAGTAGGAATTATCCTTGTATCCCCAGAAGGGCTAACCATTCAAAGAGTCTACTCTCTGGACGAGCCATGCTCTAATAATGTTGTTGAGTACAACACTTTACTCATCGGTCTCCAGTTAACTAAACATCTGGGTATCGACTATTTTGAAGTATACGGAGACTCTAAACTGATTGTCAACCAGGTTAGAGGTACGTACGAGGTCCGACATCAAGATCTCATCCCTTACCAAGAAGCAGCAGTCAAGATGGCTACATTATTCACAAGTTTCTTTATTAAGCATATACACCGAGCATGCAATACAGAAGCCGATGCACTCGCTAATCTAGCAGCAGTACTAGCTGTTCTTGTAAAAAGGCAACAGTTAATCGTCATCGCTAATCGAGAATTATTCTGTATCGAAAATAATCTGAATATTGAATTCAGTAATACGGTTGAGATTTGCACTACAATCGAGGATTAGAGAATCCCCTTTATCGACTTTGTAGTGCATGACATCCTGTCAGAGGATCCTAAAGAAGCTACGATAATTCATCGCCGATCACTCCGATTATATTACAATCACTTGTCCAAGACTCTTTATCGTCGATCATTTGACAGTATGCTCCTGCATTGTCTTGCGGGAGATAAAGCAAAACAGATATTACATGAAGTTCACGACAGTGTCTGCGGTGCATATCAGCCTGGTCCTAAGCTACAAAACCGTATCATACGCATGGGATACTATTGGCCCACTATGGTGGCAGATGCAATTGAATATACAAAAAATGCCAGGCATGTCAGATCCATACAGATTTCAACTACCAACCATCAGAATTTTTTGTATCCCACTGCAACATCTTGGCCTTTTGAAGCCTGGGACATGGATGTCATTGGTCCTATCAATCCACCATCATCTCGAGGACATCGGTTCATCCTAGCTATAATCGATTACTTCTCAAAATGGACAGAAACTATTCCTCTAGCCGAAGTCAAGGC
The DNA here is from genome assembly GCA_029216955.1 of Iris pallida. Lineage (NCBI taxonomy): Eukaryota > Viridiplantae > Streptophyta > Magnoliopsida > Asparagales > Iridaceae > Iris > Iris pallida. Next base: position 19,862,691 of record JANAVB010003400.1, on the reverse strand, counting down.
AAGCAGTGTTATCAGCTTTATCAAATATCATGTCATCTATCGATTCGGAGTTCCTCGAAGAATCATCCATGACAACGGACCTCAGTTCGTAAGTCAAGTGTAGAAGAATGGAAAATACGGGGTTCATGCGGATCACAAATTACTGCATATATACTTTGGGCCAAACAAGTCCGCATAAAGGAAAGCCGCATGACAGATTCAATGCCTTATGCAGCCCATAGACAACCTACTGCAGAAGAAAGATATGCGGCTAAGAGGATCAGTTCGTCTGATAAAGCTGACAAGTTCTGTCAAAACTGAGAAAAATGACAGCTCTGATACTTTGACAAAAAAGATAAGACGTCAGACGTCACCAAAAGCAAGGTTCATACATTTTTCATGCGGCTAGAAGGAGTTTCACCTAAGCCGCATGAACCTTATGCGGCTCAGACATATGCGGCCCCAAGTCTCCGAACTTCATGCGGCCAAAGGCGACTGCGACCCAAGCCGCATGAGCTTTATGCAGCCAAAATACAGAATCTGTGCGGCTTAAATTCCTTAAGCTGTATGCGGGCTAAGAAAGTTTGCGACTTAAGCCGCATGAGTCTCATGTGGCCCCACATGGTCGAAAACTGTGAGACTCATGCGGCTCAAAATGATTCATGCGACAGAACACGTGGCGGGCTGACCAAGTCTTAACTACCCAGATTTTCTGCAACAAAATCCTAACAAATCGACAGATGGCGGCCAAAGAGCGGGTCTTCACGTGCTAGTTTGCCACGTGGCCACATGCAATCTATGCGACTCAGTATACATACAACTATAAATAGCAGGGTGCCACACCCCTGCAAAAGGCGGGCAACCTTCGAAAAGCAATTTCTTCAAGAGCTAAGGACTGCGTCAGATAGTCCAAGGAGTAAGGCAGAGTTGATAGCACTTTCCCGAGCCTCTACCGTCACCCCCCAGAATCAAAACTAAATAATTGTACTTAGATTGTTTCCTAGGATTTCTTTGTAGGCTTTTCTTTGTACAAGTGAGTTTGTAATCAATTTTAGCATTTCTGTAATACCTGTCTTTGATTTTTTATGGCAAACACAATGGCGACTCTACTGGGGATGTCCTTCTCCTCTGATGAGAAGTTGGTGACACAATCTGACGCGTCCAAGCTTGGCTCTACGCAGCAAATGCTTGTGGTTCATTTCAACCAACAAGCCTTCGAAGAAATGCTCTCTGTAGGGAGCGCCAGCCTGTCTCAGAAGCGAGCCAACCCAAAGAGAACTCGCAGGACGTCGGTGCACAGAACTGTTATCCCCGACCAAGTTCTCGAAGAAGCTCCTTCTACAGCCCAAGACGGTGACCAAAGCTCTCATACGGCTTTGCTTCCGACCGCAGAGGACTCTACTGTCCCAAAATCCAGCAGAGAAAAATACTACGATGCTGAGTTTTTGGGGGCATAAGGGAAATCCATGCGGACAAAGAAGAAACCGCATAAGAGAGATGGGCAGTCTGTCCATGCGGCAGCCAACTCTGGCCGCAGGCAGACAACTCATGCGACAGCCAACTCTGGTCGCAGGAAGATAGCCCATGCGACAGCCAGCTCTGTCCATAGGAAGATAGCCTATGCGGCAGCCAGCTCTGGCCGAAAAAGATAGCCCATACGGCAGCTAATCCTGGCCTCAGATAAGATGTTTCATGCGACCTTGTCAGAAGCTCTGTGATCAACCGCCTCTCATGCGGACCCGACGCCATGAGGCCCATTGAGAATGTGGGATGTATCAATCTGGACTCTTTTTACTATGCGCTAAGTCAAAAAAGTCTAGGGCAGTGTGGGCCGAACAAGCCCAGTCAACTGTCCAAGTTACTAACTGTCAGCGGGCCCCGTTAACTGTTACACGGGCTCCTGATGGAAAGTTGTACAGAACCACCCGCGTCTAGTCCCCCAGGGCTAACGGATGGGGTGAGTCTTTAAAGTCTCCCTCCAACGATCCAGATCAAGTGTTGTTACTAGCCACAGATCAGGAAGGAAACATGATACCTAAGTACCCGTGCGCTCGGGATTCCCGAGTCCATAAGTTTGGTGCAAAGGTAGATCAGCTTGCTACCGACTTGCGTGAGGTGATTACTCACAAACGCAAGGTGGCAGCATTGGCATGCAATGAGTCTCTCTCGGGACGTCGTTGCACTCGAGTCATCATCAACTGCTGCGACAAATCAGCAGCACCTGAAGGTCGGCAGTCAGTTTTTCGACGACTACAGCAGCCAGCACTTGTCCGACAACAACTCAAGAAACAGGTGTAAATTCCGGGGGACAAGAAGTTTTCTTTCGCCTCCTATAATTCAACTCAAAAGGTTCCTCCTGGCAAGGGAGGAAAGAAGACAGGCTTTTCTAGCCCGGCAATCTGGACCAGTATTGCAAGGAGACCTTCATCTAGAGGGTTCCCACTGACAACCATAGGGGATGTCTATTTAGGCACTCGATCCAAAAAGAAGCTTCCAGCACCTGGGGGTGCACCTTCGGCCTCCTTGAGAGTAGATGAAACTGGGGGTAGCAGTCCCCTCAATATATATGACAATCCGGTGTACCAAGAACACATACAGGGGGTAAAGGTCCCCCAGAACTGTGCAACAGACTTGGATTTCCCAGAGGACCACCACCCTCACCAAGATAATGCGGCTTCCTGTACAGGGGGTAGCACCCCTTCCGAGTCCGAGGAGGAAGACATTCCGACATTCCCCGATAATTTCTCGGTACTGGGGTATAACACAGAGAGCACCTCTACTACAGTCCCTTCCACCTCTACCAACGTACGGACAGTCTTTATGGCCGACGATGATCATGAAGCGCCTTCTGATCGACAACATCTAAAAGTACTTGAAGCCATGCTCCTGTCCTTGGTCAAGTCCGTGGACGAAATTAAAGCCGCCTTGCCAACCCAATCGGCAAGGACGCCCGGACAAACAAGCTTGGGACCCACAATCAATACGGACTCCAACATGACCGCCCCTCATTTGGGTGATGATCCCTAAGAAGCATCCATTCCTTCAGCTGCAGATGAAGCCAAGGAGGCAAGGAGGGAAGTCCAGGAGCTTCGGGCAATGTTCAATGCCCGAGACTCCTCTCGGGACCTCAGAATACGGCAGCCATATCCCATTGCATGGAGAGATGTGCCTTTTCCACAATGGCATAAGCCATTCCATATCGATTCTTATGATGGAAAGACCTCTGCTAGTCGATACATGACTTACTTTGAGGTCACAACCGACCACTTGCTGTATAGTGACGCCATCTTCACGCGATTATTCATCGGAGCATTGGAGGGGATCGCGTTCGACTGGTACCGTAACCTTTCCGACAACTGCATCCATTCTTTTGACGGCTTCAAGCACATGTTCCTGGAAAGATTCTATGAAGTGGGGTATAATGTAACGATATCATCTCTCATGGACGTCGTTCAGGGAGAGAGAGAGCTAACACGGAACTATATCGAGCGGTTCCGTCAAATCGCAATGAGATTGCCCTAAGGCAATCCTGAGAGGTTCTTGATTGAAATCTGCCAGAAGAAGTTGCTCCCCGCAATTAGCCTCTGGATGGGTGACGATCAGTTCAGGGATTGGACGACCTTCATCATAAGTGCTACTAATACAGAGGCAAAATTGAAGAAGGATCGCCAGTTGGGATTACACATCCCAGATGGAAGGATAAGAGCAGACATCTTGGTTCCACCTCCAGCAACAACAACAGTGGCACCACCTCCAACCGGGACAATAAGGGCAAACAGGCCATAGTCGTTGATGTGACCTAGAAGCCCGAACTAAAACAGGCGGAAGGTCCGTGGCCCAAGGTGAATTACTCATTTGAAGATGGTCATGTCAAACCTATCTTCGATATGCTCTTGCAAGGGGGTAGGATCCAGCTCCCTCCACCAAGGCGCGAGCCCCGAGTGGCAGAAATGGAGGACCCAAAATATTGTCACTTCCACCGCTATGTCCATCATTCCACTCATGACTGCTTCCTGTAACGCTCCAGTCCCAAAATACGTAGGACTAGGAACGTAGACATGCCAGCCGTATAATTAATATACGTAAGCTGTAAAATACAGTAGAACCATGACTAATCTCATCCACACAAAATAAATAAATAAAAGATATCATATAATGATAATGAATTGTCTTGATACAATATGTTGGGCGAAGACAAATCCACTACCAACAAGTAAAGGAAAAAAAATACATGAGAAAAGAAATGATTTTGGCGAGGGAAGCGAAGACGATCCAAGCGCAATCATCCTCGAAGAATTTGAGATGGTCACGGCTAGAGCTAGAGCACCTGCGAAAGACAAGAGCACACACCTGGCGAGATAACCAGGTCCTCAGAGGGACGTAATAAGACACATAATATCATGCCATATAAACTGAATAAATATTGCTCAAATAAATAACTCAATTGAATTATAACATGGTCTAATACACACATATTGAACTAGCTTACCATCCCCCCAACCAAACAAGGACAGGAGATGGTAAACTAATTCATGGTGACGTATCTTTCCATGCTATGAATCCAATATAATATCCGGACCCCAACAAAGTTCAATACCTTCTCATCGAAGTAGTAAGTCACACCTACAACCAAACAAGGACAAGATGTGATGAACTAATCCGCGACAAGTTATTGTTCCAAGCCACGGTCAGATACAAGTACCCAAACCAAAAGTACTCGTACCTAACGGATAAAGGTGCCTAACCGTTCTAAGTGAAATGTGGTTAAGAACAATCCTTCCTACGCATAGGCCCTGGCTAAATAGGATCGGCGTAGTCCCCCCTTGGGGCACCAGAGGCCCAATCAATAAGAGCATAACATTCTGCAGAACGTCAGTGGCCGTCAGTAATCATGGGTAATCTGACCCGCGTCTCCGGCGGAGCTTACGGATTACAAAAGGGAAAGTGCATTGAAGCCCATACGCTAAGGAATTGTCCTCCCCACCCAATGCCTATATTGTTGTATCCACAACATAAAACCTCTATAACCGCTAAGTCAAACTAAGCATGCAACCTCTATTAGCGGTTATTCCTATCGTACGGCTTATACGTACCGGTGGCCAGCCAGTCACGCATGTCCGTATTCTACATGCGACACACAACTTCGTGGTACAACGTGTCAAGGCCAATGAATGCAACACATAAAGGTGGTCCCTTAAATCTAGGTTTAATGTGTAAGAAAACTAATACATAGCAGAAAATATAAATGAACAGTAAGTTCTAACAGGTTATGCCATGTATCACAATTTATTTTGCATAAAGAAAATAATAAATAATTTATGAAATATGAGCTAAAATAAATAAACAGCAAATGGCAAGGTGTCTTGCCTGGTAGGACGTCTGGTGCGCTGCGATGATCAAGGTGGCATAAACTGTGACTTTGGTGCAACAACAATACAAGGTGACCTCGGGTGGTGGCACGGACGGTTCCATTGGGTCCAGAAGGGTCAAATTAGTTACGTTCGACATAAGGTAGTCTAGAATTGGCGAAGGAATGACTTGGTTATGGACAGGAAAAATATCTAAAGAATGGGTTAAATAATATATATGCTTTTATAAAACTTTTCTTAATACTTAAAAAATAGTTTTATTTAGTAAAACAATTAATTTAATTACTTAAAAATCCAAAAATCTTTTTAGGGAGAAAAAATCTAAGTTTTGACAAAATACTATTTCTAAGTATAAATACGATATTTTATATATGAAGATATTTAGGTACTTATTCAAAAATAATAAGGAGTATTTAGGCCAAAACTATAACTTGTCAAATAAATTTATATACATATAATTCGAGAAAATATTTTAGAGTCAAAATTTACTTTGAAATTAGCTAGAAAATATTTGTAAAATTTTCTAAAATGATAATAATAATGCAAGTAATAATATTTAGCAAGACAACAAAATAATAAAAATAACATTAATATTAATAATAATAATAATAATAATAATAATAATAATAATAATAATAATATATCTACATATTTTGACAATTACTTAGTATATATTTTTATATAAAATACTTTAATGACACCATATAATAGATATACCTAGTAAAATATGGAGACTATACTATATTTTGTAAATTACAGGAAACCTAATAATTCTAATCAATTATCTTCTGTTTTTACCATTAAAAAATCAAATAATAATAAAAACAAAAAGAAAACAAAAACAAAACAAAAACAAAAATAAGAAAAAAACAAAAAAAAACAAAAAAAGGCAAACTCAGCACAGCTCAATGTGCTGTGCTCCCTCAAAAGTAAAAAGAACAAGAGAGGGAGAGAGAGAAAAGTGAGGGGGGGAAGTGAACGAAGAGGGTTAAAAGAGTCGGGGGGAGAGAGAGTGGCAGAACGGGAGAACGGAGACGAGTGGCGAGCTGCGAGTTCGATCGAGCGGAGGAGAAGTGAGGGGCTGTGGTGGCCGCGGCCAAGCAAGGCAGCGGAGCTTTCGGGGATGCGGAGGTTGAAAGAGCGGGCGAGGATCGAGGCTCAGGCGGCCAGGGGCGCGGCGGAGGAAGCGTCCAGGCGGTGGCGCGCTGGAGGCGAGGGGTTCCGACTTGTGGAGCCGGGGGACAGCAGCGGGGATCGGCGTTTGGGGGTGGTCGCAGCCGGGGCTGGGTCGGCCGGCGGGTGCACGGATGAGTACACCGACGCACGGCAGCTCCGGCGAGGAAGGCTGCGGTGGCAGCGACCAGAGGTGGGGAGCGGTGGTGTTACGGAGCCGGGGAGCACGGCGCGACTCGTGGCGGAGGGCGCCGGTCGGCGGGCGGAGCTGAGTTTAGGGTTAAGTTTTATTTTCCCTTCCCTTCTCTGGTGTCGTGGTGTGGTGGTTGGCCGAGAGTCGAGGAGGGTTGGCGGAGTGACGGTGACGGATTTAGGGGTTTTTGGCTGTGTCGTGGCGGAGGTTTATGGCATTAGAGGAGATTGTTGGTTTAATGGGCGGCTGCGGGTGGCTGTCTTGGTGGTGGTGAAGGTCAGTTGGCCGAAATGATGGGGGCGACGAGGATGAGTGGCCGGACTGGAAAAAGGCTGTGGTGGGTGCTGCAAAGGGTGGTGGTCGAGATGACGGTGGTGGTGCCGTGGGAGCTATCGGTGGTGACGGGTGTAAGGTGGGGGTCGATGGTCGCTGGGAGCGGATGGGGGTGCTGGTGGTGGCGTGACGGTATTGCTCTGGTGGTGGTCGAGGGGTGTTGGCTAGGCGGGAGGAGGCTGGCCGGTGCCGGAGCGGGGACGGGATATCTGTGATGGTGGTGGTGAGGGTGGAACGGGGCCATGTGGCTACGGCAGAGGTGAGGTCGGGATTCGGTCGGTGGCTGGGCTGCGGGTGGAGATGGCGGCTGCGAGGGCAGGGTTGTCGTAGCAACATCGGTGGTGGCATGGCGGTGTGTCCGGATTTGTCGGACACGATGAACAATGTACTTATACAATATGGAATATAGTGGATGTGAAAGGAGGACACCGATACGATGCACGTAGATTTGTGGAGAAAAGTTTTGTGGATGAATTTGTGAATGGTAGCAATTTATGGATGAGTACCTGCCTATTTATAGGATGTGGAAATTTTCAGTTGGATAAGGATTAGATTAGTTTAAACCCAATTAGATAATTCAATCTATTAATTTAAATTAATTCAATAAATTCAAATCCAAATCTAAATTAATTTAAATCTAGATAATCAAACTCGAATTAAATATAAATTCTATCCTAAATTTTAAACTATTTAAAATCAAATCCATAAAATTTAATAAAAGATTTAAATTGCCACAAAAAAAATATTTTCCTAAAAATACATATAATAATGTATTTTTGTTCTCTTAATAACTTTTAGATAATATGCACAAATATTTTTTTACATAATTATGCTTTTCTAGTATACAAAAATATTATTTATTATTAATAACTTTTAGAAATGAAGTAAAAATAACAAACTTAGAAATGATAGCAAAAATAATTATTATATCTATTATTTTGAAATAGAAAACGTTTTTCTAAAAATATGTACGTTCGCACATATTCGCACTCGTCGAGTAATTAAGAAAATAAAATTTCGCGCGCGATGTACAATGCAACTACGCGACGTACTATATAAAAAAAATTGGTATCAAATTAAAATAATAATAAAAATAGTAAAAATTCAGGGGTTTTACACTTCCAATTAAAGCGGTACATTCAGAGTCTTATCGACTCCAAAGCTCTGTCGATAGACTTTGAAGAGGTTACCGTGGCGGCAAACATGGTGTCGATTCAGTTCGACGACTTCCCTCCAACAAGCACTCCAGACGGGATAATACCTGTCCCTCGGGCAACGATGGAGGTTGCCAATCTTCCACCCGTTCGGAGCCAGACATCTGGATTGGTACCTCTCACCACATCGCGAGGAGAGATCGTGTGGGTGCATCCAGACCTAGTGCCCGAAGTTACTCAGGAGGTGTCATCTCCCACCAACAAGAAAAAGGGCAGGAAGTCTAGATCCTGTCATACAATTTCAGCCGAAGCTGAAGAAGCTGCAATCGTTGTTACCCGGTCTAGAGCACAAGTCCAGCCTGCACGGAATAATTCAGTCAAAGATCCTCAGCCGGCAACGTTGCCTCCCTCTGATGTTCCAAGGCCATCTCAGCCTCCACTGGCGGATAAGTCCAAGACAAAGGAAACCCGCTTCGACAGGCCACTCCATAGCGATGTACCTCAGGGATTGGCGAGACCTTACAACTTTGACATATTAGCACAATTGGCTAATACGCCAGCAAAGTTGTCGTTATACGAGCTCCTAAGGCTCTCCAAGGATCTTCGTGTAGCATTGAGTGAAGCACTCCAAAATGCTGACGCCTACTTAGCTCAGGTCAAGCCTCCAGGGGAAGACCCGCCAGCAGATCTACAGGGCAGCGATAGCATAGATGCAATGCCCAACATCATATCTACTCCACAGGACATGTTGATCAAGTCCAATTTGTATGATCGCCCCTTGTACTACACTGGATACATAGGCAACATCAAGGTGGATCGGATGCATATCGACCCTGGCTCGTCAATAAGCATCATCCCGAAAAGCTTGTTCCAACTTCTTGGCATCCATATGCATCGGCTAGCGGCGACCAACACTGCCATTAGCGATTTTAACTCGGGAAGGAGCTATCCCCTAGGGAATATTCGATTGAAATATCAGATTGGTGACCTGAAGACGGAGGTTACCTGCTACGTCATAGAGGTAGACACGCCCTACAACATCCTTTTGGGGCGTCTATGGATACATGACTATATAATCGTGCCATCCACCCTCCACTAGTGCTTCAAGTATGTCAGTAGGCATGGCTACGTGAAGACTGAATTCGCCAACATCCATCCCTTCAAAGGGGTTGAGTCTTATTATTCTTCAGAGGCTTGTCTATATGAAGAATCCAAGAAGTACATCACTGACAAATTGGAGACCATCACAGGGCCAGAGAAACCCTGGATAATTCATCTCCAGACCCGTAAACCAGGAAAAGCTGCACCCCTTGTCGCAACTTTGCATAAAGAGGTGCCCGGTTCTCTCGTTCGAGCTGCGTAGTCGAAACCAATGGTCATCCGACTCCCAAAATCAAGAGCCAAAGCCCGTCATAGGGCCAATGGTGATCTGATTGCCAAAACCCATTCAAAGGCAATCGGAAGACACAAAGTCCCTGGCCGAGCCAATTGTCACCCGTCTTCCCAAGACGAGCTGGCAACTAAGTGCCGGTCTGACATACTCAGGCTAGCTAATATCACAAATTCAACCCTTGGTGGTCAAGTTGTCCAAGATGGCATCCCTACCTTTGGGATCGCAAGGGGTAGCCGAAGAGGACGCAGAACTCGCCAAACACCTGGTGGCACAGACGGATAGTCCCTCTCCTGATGATGTAATCCCCGTGGACAGAGTTCCTTATCTCATCAATAAAAGGCTGCCAATTGAAAAAAAATTACTACCTAGAGTGTCGAGTTATGTACATCAGGTACCTCTGAACTTACACTTGTTCTCCCCTCCCCCCCCGAAGGGACTCGCATTGCGTCTCTATGAGTGACAAGTCATGTATATTGATACCTCTGAACTTCCACTTTGATGCTTCGATTGCCATATATCATGCCTACTGGGTTTTGTTTCAAAATCTATTACCCGCACCACCAGTGCGCAGAAGGGTAATAGGTCCATAAAACTTATCCTAATCTATTACTCGCACCATCGGTGCACAAAAAGGGTAATAGGTCCACAAAATTCCCCAACGAAAGAAACAACCACGTCCATATTACCTCTGAGTTGTTTTCCCGTCCATCACAAACAAACCATCCAATATATAGAACTTCCACGTTAATAGCACCTCTGAGTTGTTCTGTGTATCCCTATTAGGCCTACTCCTACCACGTTCTCATTACCTCTGAGTAGGGAGGCTCTACTTCAGACCCACATTTACCACGTCCTCATTACCTCTGAGTAAATATGTTGGTCTTCTCCCCACTTATTATCAGTACTCGCATCGCCAGTACACAAAATGGGTAAGTCCGTAAAAGTTATCATAATCTATTACTCGCACCATCGGTGTACCAAAGAGTAGTAGTCCACAAAATATCATTCAAATCTATTTGCTCGCATTTCCAAATGCACAGAAGGGCAATAGGTCCACAAAAAGTCCCCCAAGGGGATATCCTTTACATTCACAAAACTGGAAAAAAAAGGGGGAAGGAAAATCCATTACTCATCAGCAACACATAACTTGGTGAGAATGCCTTCCAGCTGCGCAGTTGAGCGCTCAACTCTTAGTTTGACTCGACGTTCAGCTTCCTGGGATAACCTTTCGGCATCCTCGAGATGCACATGAGCCTGCCAATTTTTTTCTAATTTCTTCAGTGCTCCCTCTAGAGCAGCAAAGGCTCGTGTGACTTTATCGGTCTCCTTGCAGATCTTCTCCCTCTCCTGACGAGTGGCTTGGAGCTCAGTCCCCAGAGATGTTAGCATAGCCTGGAGCTAGAGGAGTTGCTCGTTAGTTTCGGCCATAGCATGAATGGTCGTCTCCTCACGAGTCAAACAAATCTTCCCCTCTCGGCTCAGCCTGTCATATTTAAGAGACAGCTTATGGAGGTCCTTCTCCAAGGTGGGCTTAGTCGTCTCCTGCACGACCTTCACCTTTTCCACGGCTGTTATAAGGAAAGCACGCTCCTGCTCCGCCGCAGCAGACACATCAATTTGCCGCTGTTTTTACAACTGGGTTATGCACTGATCAGCCTGTGCCAGCTTGTGCTCCAGGAGGACGGATGTCCCTTCTCCACCCGGGAGAGTCTTCAGCAGTTCAATCTGACCGCAGGCACAATGACGAGCTACGACAAACGTTGTTCCCCTCCTTAAAGCAGCCTCGACCCCCGTTTCAAATGGCGATAAAAGCTCTCGACTACGTCCCTTGACGACTCGTCCAAATTCTCCAGAGAGGACGGCGTCGATGGGATAGCACCTAAGGAAGCTGAAGGCGTCTGGGAAGGAGGCATACTTGAGCTCGAAGATCCTGTTAGAAGGAAAACAAACTCTGAGCGACGAGACTCCCGCACAGCAGCAATCTCTTCTTCCGTAGCCCGAAGGAGCAGAAGGTTGGGCAGGGCAGAAAGTTCAAGTTTCGGGGAAGAGACAGTTCCAATCAATCCCGCATTTGCCAAAGAGGTTGAAGGAGCCGGGACGTCTGTGCTCGATACGGTGGAAGGCCCCTCAACTCGAGCTGATAGGGGAGAAGGAATGCTTCTTGCTTGTACCAGATCAGCCCCTGGATCCTTTACTATTTTCTCCTCCGCGGCCACATCCACCACTGGTAGCGGAGAGGCAGGTCATGTAGGTCCAGCACAACCAGCAATTAGCTTGACACGAAAAAAATAAAAAAAAGAAAAAAAAGAAGAAAAAAATCTCCTCATTGGTAAGAAAGCGATATAGCTTACCGGAAGTGAAGGACAAAGGCTGAGGCTCGGCCGGAGTAGTCTCAGCTCCTTCCACCGCTTCCACAACTCCAAGGAGGTCAGCGACGGCACCCGAATCATCAACACCAGCTTATGAGGACCCCGCAACTCCAGGGTCGGGACCCAAAGAGGAAACCGCAGGGACGGCATCCGGTGATAAAAGGTTTGCTTCCTCCGATACCTGTAAAGGAGAGCCTTCATATAATATCCCAAGGACAACATTAGGGTTTGTCATGAAAAAACTTACCCCCATGTTGACTTTGGTACCACTACCCGTTTCCTTGATACCAGGCCTACAGAACCTAGCCGCAACCTGCTTCTGGGAACGAGGTCTATCAGCGACGAAAGGCTCAGGCCTGCTCCGTGTACACGAAGGGTTCGACACAGGTGAAGGCACACGCATAGCCAAAGGACTTGCAGAGGGCTGGAGATCTTCAGAGTCATATTCCTCCCTCTTCGTGCTGTCAGAGTCAGAATCGGAAACTTTCTTCTTTCCCTTCCTCGTCCTTTTTCGGGAGTCCCTCAGGCGCTCCTCTAATTTCGTACCAATAATAAAACTGGTACGGGGATCAAAGTCGTTGGGAGGCGCATTCACAGATACGTGACGAAGAGTCGTCATTTACGCGATATGCCCCAAAATCTCTGTATCAGGTAAGACGAAGCTGGCCTGGGTATGGTTCGCCGAATAATAGTGCCAGGCCCGGATACCATCCAAAATGCTCCCCTCGAAACCCAGGCAAGGGTTTGGGCTATCCAAATATAATTGGCTATACCCAAATTGCCGAGAATACCGGCTAGGTTGGTATGGATCTAAGTATACAACATTTCGGTTGCGGTATACCAGATGGGAGGGACGGATACTCTGCAACCAGCAAAATAATTTTTCAGACAAAGTCTGGGGCGCAACAGCACTATCAAGGTGAACGCGTCCCATCTCCTCCTCAGTAAAAGACGGAACTGGCACAAAAAAAGAGTATCTATCCACCCGCGCGAGAGCGGCTCGATAATTGGGAAAGCTGGTACAGTTCCAGGGCATGTCGCGATAGTGGTAGATGAAGGTATCGTCACTTGTCGCATTGCCTTCCGGACCAGGTCGCATCAAAGAGGGGCAATGCATCAACAACCACCCCATTAAATAATGATACGGCAGCTCGATTCTGTTGAAGGGTTTTGTAAGATCACGAGCGATGAATTTCGATGTAAAGGTACGAAGACCCCTATGGATGCTGCATACCATAGTAGAAAGCAGAACCAACTTGCCCCCAAAAACTAGCTTTACCGTTGGAAGGATTAGGTTGCGGCTGATCCTCTCAATTGCACCACAGCCGACCGAAACAACGCAAACCCTCAACCATATCATCAGGTATCCGGCCAAGATGGCCTTAGCAGACAGAGACTGAGTATCATGATAAAAATATCTAAAAGTATCACTCAGGCTCCCAAATCAGTCACCAGTAGCACGGACCCTCTTAGTACTTTTCACCTGAGCATCCACCTGCTCCAGAGATTGGGGACTCCTAACAGCAACTCGACCGGACGCACTAAGGCTAAAAAGATAGCCAATCCAAGCCTTGGTATGAGGAAGGTTCCCTTCTGAACTATCGTACTTTTTCTTAGATATTTGTTGACAGGTGCTATGGTGGCATAGCACTTCCTGATATACGGCTAGGAATCTGGGATACCGCCGCTCTAGTTCATCGAATTCTTTGTTTGTCGGGGTATACTCCTCATAAGCTTCATCGCCCCAGGGTAATTTGGACAAACCATGCATCTCGTGAAGAGCAAGCCCCATCTCTCCACTTGGAGTAAAGAAGGTCCCCGTCTGGCAGTTGTACATCTCAAGCAATGCCATAAATAATTTCGTGTTCATAAACAAGATATAGCAGGAGCCCCTAATGGCGTAATAGAGGCCAATCCATCGTAGGATGTCTTCATACTCCGCCAGAATCCAAGAAGTTAGGTTAACCCATGGAGGGGAACGATGCTGCCAGTTCAGTAACGACAATCTACCTACAGGGTATGACCCTTTGCGAGCAATCCGATTCAAAAAGGTGTCAGCCTCAGAGAAAAACATATTAGGCTTCAGTTCGTTGATGAGATTGCCAGGAGCCAGCCCAATGACGGAGTAGCTCATTGATTCCTTTACTGTGACCACTGGCCTCGTGGGGTTGTTAAAAGGGATATGGCCCACAAAGATCCCCCGCTGATCCAGAGTTAGAGAAGTCGACATCTTCCTCTCAAAATGTACCATATTGAAACCAGATAAGGGAAAGTGGCACTCCATTAAGGGTATGTGAATTGTTTCCCCCTGAAAATAGAAGTCCCAACTCTCAAAAGTCTCTATGATGCTCGGATCTAAAATAGTCAGGGCATCCTCGAATAAAAACATAGGCTTCAGATGAATGCCATTTAGTTGCCCGGAGTTCATCATACTAAGTAAGAAAAAGAAAGATTGGTTTCTGATCTCCCTCAGCCGGTCTTCAGGTTGATTTCGGCTAATCTGAGTCGACACATGTTCGACTATCTGGTCAAAGCTTACACCCAACGTAGATTGGGCAGATCCCATCAGGAGCTCCCCCGATGGAGCTGAGGGAAAAGTCACTATGAAGGACAAAGAAGAAGTAAAAGTTAGAAGAAGTTCATCCCTTCAACCATACGACCTAGGCAAAACAGAACCCATACGGCATAACGACTTAAAGAACATAAGACGTATGCGGCTAGGTCATACAGTGCTCATGCGGCACAGTCGGGAGACACTTAGGCCACTCAGTCAAAAAGTGCCCATACGGCTCGGTCATGAGGCACTTATGCAGCTCAGTCACGAAGTGTTCATACGGCTCAGTAATGAGACACTTATGCGTCTTGGTCACGAAGTCCTCCTACGGCTCAAAATATGAGACACCTATGCGGCTCAATCAGGAGACACTTCTGCGGCACGGTTATGCAGTATTCATGTGGATCAGCCCTGGGTCACTTATGCGGTTCAAGATCAAAATGAGCAGCGGTTATACGGCCCAGCCCATGCGGCCCTATCATACAGAACACATGTGGTCCAACTGAGATAGGGCACGCATCGACTAAGCTTAAAGCACAGAAAGCGATGTAACATAGGCCCGCGCATAAAACATACGATATAGCCATTGCCCTCCCACTACCTTTGATAGGGGGATGCACGTCGAAATGAATGGAAGGAGAGCCCGCCGCTCTCGACGGAGAAGCAAGTCCCTTTCCCTTGGTCGCAGCACCAGTTGACTTGGAAGCTTTTGGAGCCATTAAGACAGGAAGATGAAGACGAAAGAGAAGAAGGTAAAAGAGAAAAAAATTTCTTCAAAATAACCCCTATTTATAGAGCTTCTAAAAGAGTGCCGCTTCGATTCTCGAGATCATTAAAGATAATGATGACGTTTAGGGACTTTATCTCCAGTAACCGTCAACTTTATCTCGAAAAGAGAACCCAAATCCAAAATCGAATCAAGAAAATTAAATGCAGCAGTGACAGCTGGCAGGCTGATGGGGTTTCTCTGCGGCTCGAAGTTTTCCTGTGGCACGAGATCTCTCTACGGCTCAAAAATTTCCTACGACTTGAAGACTCCCTGCAGCTTGACATATTTTCATGCTTCTTATTCAAAGTATTCCAAATTTACAATTTGAAAATTTTGAAGGGAGTCTTGTAGAAGCATGAAAAATATGGGATTCATACGGATCATAAATTGCCGCATATATACTTTGGGCCAAACAGGTCCGCATAAAGAAAAGTCGCATGACAGATTCAATGCCTTATGCGGCCCGTCGACAACGTACTACAGAAGAAAGATATACGGCTAAGAGGATCAGTTCGTCTGATAAAGCTGACAAGTTCTGTCAAAACTGAGAAAAATGACAGCTCTGACACTTTGACAAAAAAGATAAGACCTGAGACGTCACCAAAAGCAGGGTTCATACACTTTTTATGTGGCCAGAAAGAGTGTCACCTAAGCCGCATGAACCTTATGCGGCTCAGACATATGCGGCCCCAAAGTCTCTGAACTTTATGCGGCCAAAGGCGACTGCGACACAAGCTGCATGAGCTTTATGCGATCAAAATACAGAATCTATGCGGCTTAAAATCCTTAAGCTGTATACGGGCTAAGGAAGTTTGCGACTTAAGCCGCATGAGTCTCATGCGGCCCTACATGGTCGAAAACTGAGAGACTCATCCGGCTCAAAATGATTCGTGCGACAGAACACGTGGCAGGCTGACCAAGTCTTAACTACCCAGATTTGCTGTAACAAAATCCCAACAAATCGACAGATGGCGGCCAAAGAGCGGGTCTTCACGTGCTAGTTTGCTACGTGGCCACAGGTCATCTATGCGGCTCAGTATATATACCACTATAAATAGCAGGGTGCCACACCCCTGCAAAAGGCGGGCAACCTTCGAAAAGCAATTTCTTCAAGAGCTAAGTACTGTGTCAGATAGTCCAATGAGTAAGACAGAGTTGATAGCACTTTCCCGAGCCTCTATCGTCACCCCCAAGAATCAAAACTAAATAATTGTACTTTTATTCACTCTTTCGTGAATAAACCCCACAGATAATAAGCCCTCAAAAATCTTCAGTGGAGTCTAACTAGATCTTATGGTACATCCTCAAAAGATTAACCCATAATATCCAGCACAACATATCATCACAAATATCATCTTTTGAAACCCAGTTGTTTTAAAGATATCCTATTCTTGAGCCCCAGTTGGTTTAAGAATAATCAAAAGATATACGAATTCACGTCCACATTACCTCTGTATTCTACTATCTGCATCAATGACTCGTCACTGATAAATGTTGTTTCAAAAATATAACATCATAACAAATGAGCAAACAAAAAGGTTCTTTATTTCTTTCTCCATAAAAAGGCGTAAAGGACTACACTTGCAAAGAAAGGAAAGCAAACTACATCTTAGAACATATAAAAAGCAACATCAAAGCAGGAAACATTGAAGACAAGAAAGATGTTTTATTCATTTGCCCGAGGATGGCCATGCTGGGGCAGGTACCACTCCCTCAACCATCGTGCATATGAAGGTCCCAACTGATTAAGTTCATCTATAGGAGCTGGGTGATTGGAGCTCCCAGTGCCACTGCCTTCTGCGGTCGGCTCTTTCTTTACGGGAACATCGACTTTAGAAATTATTTCCTCCTTAATAGTCACCAACTCTTCCTTGACAAAAGGAGACAACACTTCCTCTTTGACGGCGATCTCGATTTTCGGGATCACCATTGACGTTGTAGGAAGGCAAAATAAAGAGTTAAAAGCATGAAAAATTATCCTTACAAGCTAAGGCATGATAGTTCTAATTCGTGCGGCATAACGTGACAATTCTAAATTTATACGACAATTTCTGTGCACGAATTGACAAAATTGTGTTTCATGCAGCACACTTTGAGTAAACAAAGGACGCGCGCATTTTGCTTGTTCACCAACACTCTGAAAGAGGTGGCAAAGATTTTGAATAGCGCGGCACCAACCATCACTCTGAAAGAGGCGATTGACACCGGCATTAGTTCGCGCCAACCATCGGATGGTGCTAACTCTCGAATCGTGCCAGTTGTACTGTTCGTCTTCCCCAACCAGTTTCTCACCTTCGAGAGCGGGGTTGGCTTCTTCTCCTCTCACGGATGGTGACACGTGTTAAGGCACCCTCAACGATGGCACATACGACGTGGTTCCGGCCACCTTATTCTCTTTCTTTACTACAGATCTCTTGGGTGCCATAGCCGACAGTAAGGAAAGCTTCGTGAATTCGGAATGAGAAGAAGAAGACGAAGAGAGTTTGAGAAAGAAAATTTCTAAGTAAAGAACTCTCTCTCTCTCTCTCTCTCTCTCTCTCTCTCTCTCTCTCTCTCTCTCTCTCTCTCCAACCTGTGGGCTATTTATAGCCTAAGCTCACGCATAACAGTCGTGTGAATCGCACACGAAATATAGGTCTGTTAAGATTATGGGCGTGCTAATTGCGCAATAACGCTTCTTATTCAAAGTATTTTCGGTAGATGGTCAAATTGCCTAAATTGGCCATAAAGTTGTGCGATATAAATAGAATGCAAGGGAACAAGTTTGAGTGGGACATATCATAATGAAGATAAACTTGTCTAGGTCAAAACTCATGAAGGACGTTCCGAGAGATTGCCATCCCTGACGCTCCAAAAATTAAAGCCACAGAAAAGTACATTTAATGATCAAACTAAATATAATAAAATTATTTATGGAAAATAATTCATTTGAGTTTTTTAAAAGAACCCAAAAATCCGGGGGGCTTACACATCAGCCCTGTTTTGACTGCACGCCAATCAGTGTAACCACTTGACAGTTATTTCCAAAACTCTATAAATAGAGTTCAAAATTACTCTTCAAGGCATCACTAATGATCATAATCGCTTGAGAAGTTGCTGCAGCACGTTCAAGAGCTTTTCTCCTCCGACATCGCATAGTCCAAGGGATAAAATGATCGTCTTCTGATCAGATTCCTATAGTTGTACTTCCCCAGAAGTCAGTTATACATTTCTTCTTTTCTTAGTTTGTATTTAAACTTTTGTTTTTGCAAACAGTATTTCTGGGATCGCATATTGATCTATGCGACATAACCATGGCCGTGCAGCCAAGTCATCTACACATGTATCAATGACAACCCTTCAACAGGGAAAATTCCATGATGACGAATTGGTGTGCATATCGATTGATGAAGCATGAACAGGTTTAATCTCGTGATCTAACCCTCTAATGGCAGAAACCAGGGTTCACAAATTATACATGAAGCAGCGAGGAGTTGATGACAGTTTCCAGCAATCTTGATCGATCAGCGACCTCAAGATCTGCTATACTACACCAAAAGGGGAATTTTCCAACACCAATTTTTTTCATGTACTAAATTTTTTTTACTGTTACTAATTACAATGGAAAAAAACTGTTAGGAACATAATAAACCATTAGCATAAATAGAAAAAAATAATATTTAATATAAATAACACTTTTTTTTTATTTTGTAACACTTTAAAACCATTGGTAAATTTTAAAAAAAAATTAATAGAAAAAAATGTAACTTGTGCATTTCACGTGACAGGGAAGTGTTAGGAATAGGTTTGGGGGGGGAACAAATTTTCATTTCCCTCATTTTCACCCCAATGAAAAACCCGCACCCATCTCTCCCCTCTGGATGAAGCCGCAGATCTCCGCCGAGTGCGTCTATCTCTCTTCTAGTGAAGGTAAATCTCTCTCTCTCTCTCTCTCTTTCCTCCTCCTCTTCCTCCTTCTCTTCTCCTCTCCTCATAAAATGATCTTAGGACAAGAGACAAGTCTAATTTTAAGACAAATTTTAGGAAATAAGTTTGAGGAAGAAATATAACTCACACATGGAAACAATTTTATAGCTTGTCGTTGAAGACTACAATCCTCATAGAGATACAAATATTTGATCTACTTTTAGGGAAAATTAATGACAAAGCTACCAACTTTTTCCCATGGGGAAAACAAACTCACACATGGAAAACTACCAACCTCTCCTCACCATGCCTTCTTTGTATAACAAAGACGCATAGATATGAGCTTTGTTTATTCTTCATATTTTATCTAATTTGTTTGCTCTGTCACTGTCACACTCAATTTACTGTAGAGAAAGTGAGGAGGGATTCTCCTCTATTAAATTCATCTTTAAGAAGAACAAAGTGATAATTCTTTTTCTTTTTTTTTTCAAAACGAGCCCCTCAACACATTTTTAGATCATCTACAGTGTCTATTCAAATATTTTTTAGTTATTTCCACAAAAATGAAGACCAATTTGAATTCAAATTGCACTTTACAAAATGTTAAAACATTACAGACCATATTACTTAAAAAGATCATTATCATCCGAGTCTTTTCATCATAATAAAATCGACTAAGAAAGATAATGTGATATCTTTGTGGTTGAGATAGTTATAAGCTTTTGAGCATGAGTTAGTAGTACATAAAATTATACACAACCAATTGAAGGTTACGTGTAATTATATATTTATATATACTTATTTTAACAAATTATACATAGTAATAAGTAGCCGATGTGGCTTTTCTACCCTTGAGAGGTATAGCTTTACAGGGTAGAATATTGCTAGCATAGACATAGCTATACAAGGACACAATCAGAATGTAGATCAATCCAATTTTTTTTTAAAGTTTGATTTTTTAAAATATATTTTATTCTCTTGTTTGAATTTGAAGTATGTAACAACTAAGTGATAAATAAATTATAATAAAATTAATACTTTATCGTATCGTTCAAGCTATACTTAAAATTAAACCTCTTATAATTTTACATGCTAGTTCTGCGGACCGCCATTGATTGCTAGGCAGATAAATTTGATTAAAAAAACAATATAGTATTTGTAACTTTGTCAATTACTTGTGCATGGGTAAAATATATCCTTTTGGTAAAAGTTCTGGAGAGACCAATATATAAAATATTCAGACCAATTTGAACTCAGTAACATTTTAAAAAATTGGCAAGGGGAAGGTTAAAGGTTGGATCCTCCTAGAAGTATCTCATCTCTCTCATTATAACATTATACATTGAATTTACTTTTTTTTGTTAATATGGTATTAATTTTCTGCTACCACAAACTCTTTTGAACAAGAATTAGCTCCGTTAAATATCTGTGTTAATGACTTTTGGTCTGAGATTGCAATATTTTTGTCTTTATGTTCTCCATAAAGACAGAAATATAACCTAGTTTAAAACAAGTTGTCACAATGATATCAGGTAGAGCGTGTATAAAGTATGGGTCGTATACGATGAAAAAGATATTTAATATGTATCATATACTGTCACGAAGGGCATATAATTACTCTGGGAGATGGAAGGTTGGAAGAAAATTGTGCTGCGATTATTTAGGAACTTGAATCTAGTTTCTTATGGAAGAACGAAAGTGTTGATATTCAATGCTGCACATGTAGTTCCAACTTCTCGAGTTGCAATGTAACTATTCCCATATGGCAAACATTTCTCTCTGCTTGATCCAGATTCGTATGCGATATGTGTCGTAGGTATCATGGTTTGCTTTGGTGCACAATGTTATGGTTAAACAAATTCCTGAATGAAGATATTGATACTTTACTCTGGGGACTAACTAGACTGGAAAAAAGAATCCCTTGATGGTTTATCTTCTTTACCATGTTGTAGAATTTTTGTGTAGAAGTGGCAGCAATTTAGTAAATAAGGCAAAGAAACGTACAAATGTTATTCCCATTTGTCGAAGATGCTAGGCATCCTACAAAATATCGTATAATAGTTGGATGTTTGATGTTATTTTCTCTGATGTTGCTGGTGGATTACTTTTATTTGTGTCACCTACTTGTTTACAGACTGGCCAAGGAGAATACGTAGGTAAGCTGATTCTATAATACATTTTAGTCGTTTTTCTCTTATGCTTTACTCTCGAGTTTGATCCCTTTTGGTTCTTTCTAGGCTCTTTGCAAGGTGGTCACAAAACATGTTGAAGATGGTAAGCAAAGTATCAGAATAACGCGTCAAAAGTTAAATAATTTCTTTTAACTGCTTTCTAAGCATACATTTTGTATTAAAATCCAACAATCACAATAGCAATGAAGCTCTTATTAGCTTGTTGGACCAAGTAGATGAATCCTTCTAAATTCAGCTCTGTTAAGGGAACTTCCTCTATCATATTAGTGCAGTCGTCAGTCGATAGCATATCTAATTTGTTAGTCCCAAGGCGTGGATATAGATGGAAAACATGAATTCAGCAAGCCTACACAGTGGGTGCCACAAATGAGGAGTTTAGCAAGCCTACACAGTAGGAACCACAAATGAGGAGTTTAGCAAGCCTACACAGTAGACGCCACAAATGAGATAGATCTCAAGAACAAAGTTAGGCCTTCCTACTCAGTAGGTACCTTAAAACCTGAAGAACGAGTTACAGAGAAACAGAAGAAGAAGAAGAAGAAGAGGAGGAGGATTAAATCTGCTGGGGTGTAAAAACACCGTTGCTCAAAGCAAGATTCGCCTCTATACGATCCGCTTCCAGGAACCAGCAAGTTCAAGAGAACTTCTGGAACGCTCGTCAGTCAATATTTGTGACTTGAATGGGCTTCCTGAACTTTACGGACTCCCTTAACTCTCTTCTTTGGTGCATCTTAGAAAGGAGGCAAGGGGGCTCTATTTATAGAGTGGAGTGAGGCCTCACCATCTCTCATATCCGATGTGGGACTAAAACACCAATACTCTAAAATAGAGTTTGATGTTTTACATCATCCCACAATCAACATAGTCGAGTGCTAGCCCACGCCTTCCCCCCGAACACTCCCATGCATGCACGAGACAACCTGGAGTCCGTGTCGAGTTCGAGCCCGCACAACAAAAATTAACTTACGTCCTTATTGAAATTAATCATTTTCCTCTTAGTAAAATCACCCACATGGTTCCCTCCTTAGGGTCACCATCCTATGTGCATATCCCAACAACACATACTCATATATATGTTGAGATAACTCATGGTGCTTTTCCAATGTGGGACTAAACTTTACAAAGCATGTTGAGAGCAAGCTCTCTTCGTGTCAAGGAGCAAGAGCACCAACAATCCCCTACATATCTCATCATATATATGTGTCTAGGGTTGAGCGTTCACCACAGTAACTGTCCATTTTGCATTATGATAGATGTCGCTGACGACTTGAATCTTCCTGCATGGGTTAAATAACAATGCAATACAAGAATGTACTATGCCTTGAATTCTGCACCACAATTGTAATTCTTTCCACTCACAAAGTATAGTTATATGTGCTTCTGGGTGCACATTAAAGGCCATGTGCTAGCCTGGTTTCGGTGTATGTATTTTAGGCGTCTACAAGTTTACCCTCAAGAGACGGCCTGTATCTCTATCTATACACTCTAGGTGAGTTCTTTTAAAGAGTCCTTGGCATGAAGCCTTGCGCTTCCGTGCGATGCTACGCCGCTATGACATGGCTTAAAGCCGAGGCTTTATCCCTAACTGGGTACCTCATCGTAGAGTCATACTACTGTAGCATGAGGTCACAAGCCTCTTTGTAGTGCCAAACTACCCAGCAAGAAGCCTTGCGCTTCCATGCAGTATTACGTCGCTATGACATGGCTTGCGAAGCCGAGGCTTTACCCTACCTGGTACCTCTTCATGGTGTTATGCCACTGTAACATGAGGACACTGGTCTCTTTGTAGTGATATCTACCACTCTTTATTTATAATATACAACATTAGGCTACCTGCCTATAAGCGGTGCTACGCCGTAGTGACATGGCTTGCTAAGCCGAGGCATTACCCCTATCAGGAAACCTCATTGTGGTGTCACCCTACTGTAGCATGGAGTCCATGAGCTCCTTTGTAGTGCTGCGCTACCGTGCTTCCTTTAAAGCACAACAGACATTTACTCTGTCAGAGAACTCATTAAGGCGTTTAAGCTATACTCTCCACAGGACATATTCTCCGCAGAGAACTATAGTAGACAATAGTGGTTATAGGTTCGTATTCCTTCCATGTCCCTCAAGACTATGTACCCACTGTTACCTGATATTTTCCCAATCAGTGGTCCTCCCTTGAACCAAAAGCTAGATGCCTAGTAGATTTCTCTTTGAACTAATAGCATAAAATTTTATGGTAGGATTACACAGATACAATATAAGAATGCCTTCAAGCCCATTTTTCTTGCTGTGGCATCGACCAGCTGGCGCTTGAGGCCCTTTGTGAACGGATTCGCCAAGTTCTCCTGACTCCAAACATTAATTACAGCAATAGTTCCCCTTTTAATGAGATCTTTTATTGCTCTGTGCTTCAGCCGCACAGTTCTCTTCTTTCCGTTGAAGAGGTCATTTGATGCTACTGCTGTAGTCGCCTGGTTGTCACAGTATATCGGTACCGCCGGTATCTGAGCTCCAACCACTGGAAGATTATACATGAGCCCGAAGCCATGCTTCATCTGCTACAGCTTCTAGTGTATAGAACTCAGATTCCATGGAGGAACGAGAGAGTATAGTCTGCTTCTTCGACTTCCACGATATAGCAGCTCCATCCAAGGAAAAGATGTATCCACCTGTGGATCTCTCGCTTCTACCTCTGAACACCAACTAGCATCACTGAAGCCTTCCACTACCGTCGGATACCCATTGTAGTGCAGTGCATATGTCTGAGTCTTCTTGAGATATCTCATCACCCGCTTTACAGCTTTCCAGTTCTCAATGCCTGGGTTGTTTGTGAACCGACTCAGCATTCCTACGACGAAAGTTATGTCAGGACTTGTGGCAGTAGTTTCGTACATCAAACTCTCGATAACGTTAGAATACTCCAGCTGCCTGAGGCTTTCCCTCGAATTTGGCTTCAGCTTCTAATCACACCTGTATGGCGTATCGATCCCTGGAAGATCCTGATACCCTTAGCATGTGAGCATCTTCTCAATGTAATGAGATTGTGACAGCGCCACTCCAGTGTCTTTTCGGATGATCTTATATCCAAGATGATATCTGCATCCCCTAAGTCCTTCATACTGAACTTGGTTGAGAAGAACTTTTTTGTCTCCGTGACTTGTATATATCCGTTCCTAGGATTAGCATGTCATCCACGTACAGACAAACGTTGACTCCTCTTCCATCAGCAAACTTCGTGTAAACATACTTGTCCGTCTCGCTAACTCTGTAGCCGTTTGATCTAATAACTTGTCAAACTTCTCATGCCACATCTTGGGAGCTTGCTTCAAACTGTATAATAATTTCACCAACTTGCAGACTTTATCTTCAAGACCTTTGATGATAAATCCATCTGGTTGTTGCATGTATATCTCTTCGTTAGCTCGCCATTCAGAAATACTGTCTTTACATCCATCTGATGTATTACCAACTTATGTATTGCTGCTAGAGCAATTAATATTATGATGGTGGTCATCCGCGCTACTGGAGCGTATGTGTCAAAGTAGTCTATCCCCTGTTTCTGAGAAAATCTCTTGGCTACCAGCCTGGCCTTAAACTTGTCAATAGTTCCATCTGCCTTCATCTTCTTCTTGAAGATCCATTTACATCCGATGGGTTTTGCTCCTTCAGGTAGATCTACTAACACCCATGTGTTATTGGAGGTGATAGAGTCATACTCGTCATTCACTGCCTTCTTTCAGAAGATAGCATCTCTGGTCTTCATCGCCTCATCATAGGTAAGCGGATCTGCTTCTACATGATAGGTGACAAAGTCATCTCCGAAGTCCTTTGGTCTCCTCACTCGCTTGGCTGACGGCTCTTTGAGTTATGGTTCAAACATTGTTTCATCAACAATAATTTTTCTTGGACTACGACATCGTTGGAAACCTCAGCTTCCTTTGCACCATCATTATTCTCCGAAATATCTGCGAGAACAATATTTTGTGCCTTGCAAACTTGTTTTCAAAGTACTCCGCGTTACGAGATTCGATGACATGGTTAGACTCCAAGTCAAGGAATCTTCGAGCGTCATCTTCTCGGCATACCCCAAGAAGATCGTCTTCGTAGTCCTTGTTCCGAGTTTCTGAATCTTCAGATCCGGAAGTTTACGTATGCCAAACACCCCCACACTCGAATGATATTCAAGTTAGGTCTGACTTTGAACCAGAGTTCATGAGAAGTAATATCAGAAGTGGCATACGGTACTCTGTTTAGAATGAATGTGGTCGTCAATGCAACTTCTCCCCAAAAGTACTTTGGAAGATCCGCAGTTAACAACATTGAGTTTATCATCTCTTTCAACGTTCTGTTCTTTCTTTCTGCTACTCCGTTGGACTGAGGAGAATACGGAGCAGTAGTCTCGTTGATGATTCCATGTTCTTTGCAGAACGATGTGAAATCATGAGATCGATATTCTCTGCCTCGATCACTCCTCAACCTCTTGAGTTGTTGTCCAGTTTGCCTTTCAGCTTCAGCCCTAGACTCCTTGAACTTCACGAATGCTTCATCTTTTATTTTTATCAAGTAGACGAACGTGTACTTTGAGAAGTCATCGATGAAGGTTATGAAATACTGCATCCCGGCCTTCGTGGAGAATTGTTTGAAGTCATAGATATCGGAGTGCACCAACTCCAGAAGATCTGTGCTTCGATTGACCCGATGAAAGGATTTCTTGTGATCTTAGTCGGAGCACACACTTCAAATTTCTCCACCTTTCTCCCACATTTTGAGATAAGTCCTAGACTAGACATTTGTTTATCCTTTTACAATGGACATGTCCTAGTCTATTATGCCACAAACTCAAGAGTATAAGCAGAATTAGAAATTGTATTATTGTTCTCTGACTGGGTTACAAGCTGGAGTTTAAACATTCCTTCGATATAGAAAGCTTTTCTGAAGTACATTCCTTTCAGGGACATCACCATCTGGCCAGCATTGATGTCCATCCTCAGGCCTGCATTGCAGAGCAGGCATCCAGAGATCAGGTTCTTGGCAATCATGGGAACATGTTTCACACCTTGAAGCGTCAGAGTTTTCCCGATGTCAGCTTCAGCTCCACCATCCCAGTCCCTTGAAACTTCTTGTGTCTGGTTCGCCACCATCACCTTCTCAGAGGTTTGCTGGTATGTGGTGAACCATTTCTTGCTTGAGCAGACATGGCAGGTGGCACCAGTGTCTACCCACCAGTCAGAGTCAGCCCCCACCGAAGTGACCTGAGCAATTATAGCAATACCGTCAGTAATCAATAAACCTTATTAGGCTCACCTTGCTATGACTGCTTGGGCTTGGATCTACATTCACTCTTGTAGTGGCCCTTCTTGCCACAGTTAAAATAAGTCACATTGGACTTGGGCTTCTTCTGTTTGAAAGACGGTCCCTTTACTTTCAGATTAGTGAAGTCTTTCTTGTGGTGAGAAGCCGTATGCTTCCCCTTGGAGTTTCTATCTGCACCAGATTGGCCTCGGCCAAAGCGTCCATCTTTGTTGAGAACGCATCTCGTCCTCAACGTGGATTTCTTGCAAGAGATCTTCCAGACTGATCTCGAGTTTCTTTCAATGCATTCTTGCATAGAACGATTCCATCCAGCAGGAAGTTTTGAGACGATCCCTCCAACGACAAACTTGTCGACGAGGGACATCTTTTCATCGTCCAGTTTTGACGAAGTTTCAGAAACTCATTCACTTGAGGAAGCATCGCCTTCTCGTCTTCAAAGAGCCACTTGTGATATTTTTCGACAAAATATCTTGCTCCTATTTTTGTCTTCCTCGTACAGCTTTTCCACAGACTCCCATATTTCTCTGGCACTATCCTTCTTTGAGTAGGATTCTGTTAGGGAATCCTCCATAGCATTTAGGATCAGAAGCCTACAAATGCTATTCTCCCTTCTCCATTTGGCTGAAGTTAGTAGCCGCAGTTATATCAGCAACAGACTAGTATCTGGAACAGTAGGTTCCTCTTCAAAGAGCACGTGATCAACGTCTCGGAGTTGAAGGGTGAGAAAGACCTTCTTCTTCCAGACTTGATAATGCTCTCCATCAAACTTTTCCAACTTGTAGTAGTCAGTTTGGAGGAGTGAAGCATTAATGTTTTCCATCGTACTAATCTTGCTTTGAGATTGTTAGTCCCGAGGCATGGATATAGATGGAAAATAGGAATTCAGCAAGCCTACACAGTAGGTGCCACAATGAGGAGTTTAGCAAGCCTACACAGTAGGTACCACAAATGAGGGAGTTTAGCAAGCCTACATAGTAGGTACCACAAATGAGGAGTTTAGCAAGCCTACACAGTAGGTGCCACAAATGAGATAGATCTCAAGAACAAAGTTAGGCCTCCCTACTCAGTAGGTGCTTTAAAACCTGAAAAATGAGTTACATAGAAACAGAAGAAGAAGAAGAAGAAGAAGAAGAGGATGATTAAATCCGTTGGGGTGTAAAAAACACCATGCTCAAAGCAAGATTCGCCTCTATACGATCCGCTTCCAGGAACCAGCAGTTCAAGAGAACTTCTGGAACGCTCGTCAGTCAATATTTGTGACTAGAACGGGCTTCCTGAACTTTACGGACTCCCTTAACTCTCTTCTTTGTGCATCTTGGAAAGGAGGCAAGGGGGCTCTATTTATAGAGTGGAGTGAGGCCTCACCATCTCTCATATCCGATGTGGGACTAAAACACCAATACTCTAAAATAGAGTTTGATGTTTACATCATCCCATAATCACAAAGTCGAGTGCTAGCCACGCCTTCCCCCCGAACACTTCCATGCATGTACGAGACAACCTGGAGTCCGTGTCGAGTCCGAACCCGCACAACAAAATCAACTTACGTCCTTGTTGGAATTAATCATTTTCTTCTTAGTAAAATCACCCACATGGTTCCCTCCTTAGGGTCACCACCCCATGTGCATATCCAACAACACATACTATATATGTTGAGATAACTCATGGTGCTTTTCCAATGTGGGACAAAACTTTACAAAGCATGTGAGAGCAAGCTCTTCATGTCAAGGAGCAAGAGCACCAACATAATTTCTTTCACTTTTTTATAGTAATGTACTACTCCTATAGGTAATTGCGCTACAACTCCTATTTGATTGGTTATTGTTTTTTCTCCTCTTAAGTATAGGAAACCTGTGCAAAATGCACTTGATTTATTATTCATACCTGGTCTAGCGACGTCAAGGAATTTGAAGACTATGCTCAAAGACTTGGCGTCACTATGTACCTGAAGTCACTCAGAGGTTTGTGACTGATGGAGATTAGTTCATAATGCCGATAACTTACGGGGTATGTAACTCAGAACTTGGCGATATAGAAATACTCTTCTTGTGATGCAACTTTTCATTTGTTTATTGGCCACATGTAAAAGATTTTATTTAGTTAGTTTGCACTAATTACTTGTAAATGATGTTATGAAGACATTTAATAATCTACTTCTGTAGGACATAAATACTTAGGCTTTGGAGAATTCCCTTTTCTAGTCCAACCTAGCGGATTCTCTCTTTTGCTTGATTGATTGCTATTTGGAATGTTTACTGCTGAAAGTATTTTTGAGTTAGTGTAAATTCTCATGTGTTATACATGAATTTTGCGGTAACTATTTTCAGATTTTTTTGGTCGAGTCCGGCCACAAAAAGAATAATTTTATTGTTTTTTACCACTTTTCACACCTTCATTTAGTTTCTTATTTGTTATACGTTTGTTGTTATACTCTTATGCTTGTCAATGTGGACATTATTCCAATTCGAACTATGTTCCTCTGTATTCATGATTTTGTGACTACTACATAGAAATGTGTTACTGAAGCAGCTTTCAAGAATATAACCCATTCCAAGTGTACATTAGCTCCTAAGTATAAGAATGATATTTTTTTACCAAACTTGATTTCGGTTCTTATTATGCTTCTTCAGTCTACTGCATTGTTGTACCCAGTTGTGGCAACCAACAAATGGCATTCTTATGTGGCCAATGAGACAAATGATAGCAATTCCGAAGAATCAACTGCATGTATTGCTTTGTCAAAGAACAATTCCTATGTTATGTCTGCATCTGGTGGAAAGGTTTCTTTATTCAACATGATGACATTCAAGGTCCTCAACAACATACACGCCACAAAATTTTGTTATATTATTTCTAGTTCCCTATTGCA
>JANAVB010003400.1:19647759-19830259 GCA_029216955.1 Iris pallida | reverse complement strand
CCAAACGTCCCGACGCCGATTTCCTACGGTCCAAAGCCCCCGATTCCTTGCTAGCTAGCCTCCAGCAACTTCTTCTCCTCCCAAGGATCGCAACAAAATTTGTTTGGTGCAAATTGGATGAGAGATGGAGAAAGGGGGCTACTTTGAAGAAAATGGAATTCTAAGATTTTGCAAAAGACTTGGTGGCTACAAGAGATGAACATATAGAGGGGGGGGGGGTATTTGGCCGGCCATGGGCTGCTGCTAGGGTTAGGTTAGGGTTTATGTATGGGCCACAACTCATCTTAAGTCCATTAGGAAGCCCTTTTAGCAAAAGCCCAAAAAGCAATATATTTAAATAGCCTAAAATAAATTTAAA
Organism: Iris pallida; assembly: GCA_029216955.1. Lineage (NCBI taxonomy): Eukaryota > Viridiplantae > Streptophyta > Magnoliopsida > Asparagales > Iridaceae > Iris > Iris pallida. The sequence continues at coordinate 19,829,901 of JANAVB010003400.1, read as the reverse complement.
AGTTTTCTAATTGGGATTTAATCTCAAAATTCAAATCTAAATGATAATTAAGTCTTCTAATCATGGTTAGTCTCTAAACATGGTTATCTAAGGTTAAAACAAAAGAACCACTATCACAAAAAGCAACAATTAAAATATTAATAAAATAACTTAAAAAATTACACAATTACCAAAATACCCTTATTCTAGAAAAGTAGTAGTTACAAATCTACCCTCCTTAAAATAATTTCGTCCTCGAAATTAAAGGTTGGTAGTGGTAGTAAAACAAGATAGAAGGTTTAGGCGATATCTTAGGCACGATCAAGGAATGACGAGTTTTGCACGATCGGGACAAACATTTCAAAATTATTCAGACATGATGAGTGATTTTGGCATGATAGAATTATGATATGAATAAAATTATATGTGCACGATTTAGAGGCAAGGTAAAATGTATAGTTATGGTTGTTAAAATTATGATCAAGGGATTCAAAGTCATCTTATTCATGCTAGGTCATCTAGGCACGACTAATCACAAGGAATTTAGATATGATTTAGGAAATCAAATCATGGTTGGAAAGAATTTAGGCACGAGTGTTTAAAATCCAAAGATGAATAAAATCGAAAGTTAAAGCACGAGTGGCAATAGCATTGAAATACAAAAAAATTTTAGTCTCGATACGATCTAAGTTGAACAATTCCTGGTAAATCAGGATTTGGGCAAGATGCAGAACAAGGTCATCGAAATCTGAGCATGAGCATCCAAGGATGGAAATCCAGATCACAATTAAATTTAATTCAATTGGGTACGACCTAGGATATTGGTATGTTAAGAAAGATGACCAAAGTCGATTAGTCGCGATCAAGGAAGTTAGGGTTGAACGATATTGAAAACTTAAATGATGATTCAAGGATGTGGAATAAGTCAATTTTCCTCTTTTTGATAGGAAAAGCAAAAAAAATAAGGTTTCATAGGGAAGTCAAGTTAATCATCTCTCTCAGATACTATCAAGTTTATCAGAGCATCATTTGCCAATCATATCTTTTTCTCACAAGTCCCAATATGAAAATCAACCTTCATATGACTACCACCAAAATTATACCCTTCCGTCATGAATATTGGACCTTGTCATGATCACCATAGGCTTAATTTCCTAAATTCTAAAACATTACTCATGAAGCATACCCATCTTATTAGGAATCAACACTAACCACTTAATTATCATAAATCTAAATTCTTCCACCTTGTCCTAAATTGGATCCGAAACCTCTAAATCAGTTTTATGAAATCCTGGAACTTGTCCAAATTACTCTCCTTGTATTATTCAAATCTAAAACCACTAGGCCTTACAAAACTTATTCTCCATTATGAAATCAACCTTCATATTTCTTTCAACATACACCTTCAAATATTATTCTCCTTAAATTTAAAATTTTCATAAAATCTCTAAATTTTTATAACTCAAAATTCTTGTATTCCCTCTGTTCCTAGCCATTTTCTTACAATATCTTGTTAAATTTTGTATCGTCATCGAATACAGTTAAAATCTCTTCCCCATTACTAAATCCCTAAGTTTAACATCATAGCCTTAAAGTAAAACGTCTTAAGAATTAATAACCGAAAATTATCCAGTCCTCAAAAACTAGTCGATCTCGAATATCATCATCCTCAAAAACTAGTCGATCTCGAATATCATCATCAGTTATGAAATATATCTATGAATTATTTATACCCAAAATATTTCTCTACGTGTGACCGTTTCTAAATTGATAATATAAATCTCTTGATTTCATCCTCAATCTCAGTCGTATCTCTATCCCAAATCTGTATCAAGGTCCATCATATTATATTCCTACCAAGATTATCATAAGATAACAAATCAAGTCCTTTCCGAGTTAGATACTTTACGCTACTTCCTCGTCCTTTCCAAAGTGAAAAAAATATAGAGATTCAAGGATATCAAGTATAGCTGATAGAAATAGTTACGAGATAGGTGATTGATGTAATTGGGACAGAGTTAATTAAGATAAAAAAATGGTAATACAAGAAATAATGGCAAGAAAGAAATAATAATAAAATCTGTTCTTGCTCTTCTGTTCAAAAGAAATAAACCAATTTAAGATGTAATCTAATACCATACACGTCTTTCTGAAATCATGTTGTCAGAATTTTGCCACGCCAGTAAGCATAGCTGCAATAAACGATAGAGTCTGTAACTAAGGTATGCAACCTAAAATCATGTTATCTAGAATTCTTACCACGCCAACCGGTATGGCTGCAAGAAAATCTAAATTTTTATAACTAGGATAAGTATATCTAAAATCAGCCTCTATATCCTTGTCATATTAGCCAGTATGACTGTAATAAATTCTAAACTCCATAAATAAGGTAGACATTTACCTTTCTCACTGTCTTTATTAAATTGTTATCAGGTTATACCTTAAATAAAATATATTTAAATACAAAAATCAAAATCAACAATGAACATCAAGATTCAAAATTCAATAATGAATCCATCAAAATCAAATTCAATAACAAAGAGTAAGGGTGAATCAAAATAAGGGAAAAAAGTTTCAAATCGAAGCTCAAAATAAGATTCTCAAGGGTCGTCCTAGGAATCTCTTGAGGAATTCTAACAGTGATTGAGTATCCTCTTATGCTAATACCTTACTTCCTATACCCTATAGCAGGCTCACAGTAGTACAACTAAGTCGTTGTGCTACTACGATATCACACAAATGCGAATCTCGACCTGCATGGGCCACCACTAAAAATGTGTCATGACCCGCACCTAGTGTAGGGGTACGAGAGGTGGGTACGTCCAACCTACGCCTCAGTGTCGGCAGTAGAACGCTGTTCTAGGTCAAAATCACAACTAATACTATATGATATAATCTCTAAACGGAGGACAATCTCAGAAGGATACAATCTCAATCACAAAACTAGAGGTAGATAATCAGCACAATGAAATAGATAACATCCACAAGAGGGATACAACCAAAAATGAATAAGTCAAGTGTTTAACAACACAAAATCTCAATATCTAAAATAAAATACATCTCCAAGACAAACAAGAAATAAGATAAACAAAACTTTAGACATCTACTCCAAGCTCTACTAGTGTCCTCTAGGCTAGCTGTGATCCTCCAAGTTACCGGTAAAATTTATCAACAGGTCCAATCAGGACAGAAACGAATACATATCTCTCACACAATTCATATCATGATAGGAAATGTAAAGCAAGCTATAGAATAAAATACATAAAACACTATAAGAAATAAATTTGAAGAGCAAAAGAGATATATAGTAAAATGGAAATATAAATATAGAAAAATAAGAACTATAAGTAACTAAGTGATTTAGAGCACAAGATGGTTATGTGAACGGCTTGAATTTGCACATGATTACGCTACAGAGTTTGCACATGAGCACCTACTTTGGAATTGTTCACATGACCACTTCTACTCTCCCATACCCCAATCAATACACAAGGATCTCGACAAGTTATGTTATTGCACATGAAGGTTTATACATGAAGCTCATGAGAATATGAGTGTACATGAATAATTTACACATGAAGCTCATGGATCATGAGAGTACATGAGAGCACATGAGTGTACATGAATAATAAGAGTCCATGGAATACATGATGTTCATAAAAAGCACATGACATGATGTATTTGATGCACCCAAGGGAAATAATATCTCATGTAAAGATCCATATATTACTAATCCGTGATAACATCGTGTCAACATCAAGTAAATTAGTCTATAACAAGAATATAATTCCTAGCAAGTATGAAACGGTCAAAAAATGTACTCGCCTGCTAACCTGAACAGATGATGAGAATAGATATCCAAACTGGAGTCATAGTGTCCTATTTAGAGCGACACAGGTTACAAAGTATCTAACATAAAATAAAAGAAGTTTACAATACACTCTATATGATTCTAGGCCATTCTAGGTCAAAGTTAACTCCTGTTCAACTCTGGTCAACCATTCTAGTCAAACTAGGTCAAACCTAAGTCAGCTAGTCCAATGTTCTAAGTTTAAGTCAAACTTAAGTTCATAAGTCATTTTAAGTCTATTTGGGTCAATTTCAGGTCAAGTTTGATCCATAGTTGACTTTGGTCAACTTGATCAACTTGCTCGTCAAACCTTGCCTAACAAGGCCTATAGATCCATTCTAAACTAACTCACTAACCATAGCCTAATATCTTATATCACTATCAAATATACATATGCATATATATATATATATATATATATATATATATATATATATATATATATATATATATATATATATATATACATTCAATTCAAAAATATAGACTATAGGATATATATATATATATATATATTATATTATATATACACATATATATAATATATAAAAAAAAATATATTATATATTATATATACACATATAAATAATGGGAAAGAAAAAAAGTGAAATAGGCACATATATATAATGGGAAAGAAAAAAAATGAAATAGGCATGTGTGTGTGTGTGATGCTGCTGGTGTAATGGGGACAAACACCAACCTGAGAAAATTCCCAGGAAAACATAGCCAATATATATATATATATATAAATATTTTTTTTTAATATATATATATATATATATATATATTTTTATATATATATATATATATATATATATATATATATATATATATATATATATATATATAAAGGGAAAGAAGGAAAGAACATGTGTGTGTGTGTGTGTGTGCTGGTGAGGGGACATCAAGGTGTGAAGCCTCAAAAGCCTCAACAACCAATATCAATCTCAATATATATATATATATATATATATACACCGATACATATAAATATACATATATATACACATAGATAATTAGGGAAAAGGTGGCCCATATGTGTGTCAACATGTGGGGGTGTGAGTCGTGTCCACAAAGTGTCAAAATCGTGTCCAATAACCCGTGTCAGGACTCAACTCAAAGTGTCAAAAATCTGTGAAGGTTAGGGCTCGTGCGGCCATGTCGAAGGGTCTAGGATACGACACTCGACACAATGGACCTCGTGCTCGTGCACATAGCTAGGTGGGGTCTAGGTCTAGGTAGTCGACACCCTGACACGTGTCCACGTGGTGTCCACGTGTCACACGAACAACGTGTCGGGGAGGGCTGTGCGCGCGTGCACGATGTCAACCGAATCAATGCAGGTGCGATATCTTCTTGCACACTTAACGAAACTTTGTTAAATTTCACGAGCACGTGGGAAGAGGTTGCCCCCTCGTGTCCACAAAATTTTATGCCAAACCGTGTCATATCCATCGAGTTATGACACTCAGGATGCAGGACAGTGCACGTACTGTGCCCGGGACCTCGTGCTACGTCCATGTGTCCTGTTTGGACACAAAAACTGTCAAAAAACAACAAAAATATAAGTTTTGGAAACCCCTCATATAGGGCTACAAGTATATGAAATTTGTTTTGAAAAATAACAACTTTTATTTCTAAGAGGCATTTCATCAAGCACATGTTAACATACACCGACACACATCCGATACATATATCAAACGGACACAAAATCTAACCAAACTACATCTACAGGTCTAGGGACCTAGATGCATGCATCAATGAAGAAAAATTAGGATTTAAAGGAGTTTAAAATCATTTACCTATTGAGAGTCAAAATCTCAATGCAAAAAGCCTCCAGACGTCCCGACGCCGCCCGATTCCTTGCTAGCTAGCTTCCAGAAACTTCTTCTCCTCCCAAGGATCGCAACAAAACTTGTTTGGTGCACATCGGATGAGAGATGGAGAAAGGGGGCTACTTTGAAGAAAATGGAATTTTAGGGTTTTGCAAAAGGCTTGGTGGCTATAAGAGATGAACATATAGAGGGGGTGCTGCTTGGCCGGCCATGGGCTGCTGCTAGGATTAGGTTAGGATTTACGTATGGGCCACAACTTATCTTAAGTCCACTAGGAAGCGCTTTTAGCAAAAGCCCAAAAAGCAATATATTTAAATAGCCTAAAATGAATTTAAAAGTTTCCTAATTGGGATTTAATCTCAAAATTCAAATCAAATGATAATTAAGTCTTCTAATCATGGTTAGTCTCTAATCATGGTTATCTAAGGTTAAACAAAAAGAACCACTATCACAAAAAGCAACAATTAAAAATATTAATAAAATAATTTAAAAATTATATAATTACCAAAATACCCTTATTCTAGGAAAATGGTAGTTATAGGCCCCCTCCTGCAATGGCAGCACCCTGTGCGTGGCCACTCATACGTGCAGTGGCGAGTGTCATCCCATGTATACGATTATGACCGTCGAGGCAGCGCTTGCCGCATGCTGCCCATGGATGTGGCGAGAGCCCTGACGTCGTGCACTCCACCGCGAATGTCCCCGACTTGGCCATGTCCTTCCTGACAGTCATTGCAGGCAAATCGTGCGATTTGGGAACGATCCCGTCGAGATGCGCGCAAAAATCGAAAGTCAAAACTATACTTCAGGATAACGACTTTGTACATGTTTTCTGGACAGTCTGACCGTTGGATCATCGATCAGATTCTTCTTTTTTAATTTTGGTATATACCCCTTCGCTCACTTAAAATTTTAACAGTTAATTCGATTGTTTTATAGATCAAAACTGGCCACCAAATTGACTGTTTAAATTGTATTATTTTTAGGCAGTTTTGAGGAGCCAACTTTGTGGTTTGTTTCTCCGCCGTTGTAGCTCCGTTTGACATGCCACTAATTCCTGTGTACAGCTGGTATAACCAACTTATTTTGATTAAAATTTCATTTAATTGTGAGGTCGTTTGTTTGGTTGAAATCGGCGCCAATTTGGTCGTCCGATTTCGTAATTTTCAACTTGTAAAATTCTAATTTTGGACATGGAACTCCGAATTCAAATTCTGATGCCACCAATGGACTCATGGCATTGTCCTAGCTAAATTTCATATAATATGCTGAGTTTGGAGCAACGTGACCCCGATACGTATTTCCGTATAAATCGGGTCCCTCTGTCCGAGCCAACAGGTCATTTTGAGATCGACTCATCAGAATCCAATTTTGGATATACCGTTGGGTTCATATCATCATTCTAGACTCGTGGGCATATAATTTGCTATTTTTAAAGGACTTTTATTCTGGCACATTTTTCGGTGCAAAGCAGATCCAACGGCAGATATCGTTTTGACCCGAAATTACTGTTTTGGTCCTGTGTCCAAATTGGACTTATGGATAGGCTATCCTAGCTAATTTGACCATTTTGGACATGATGGTGATGTTTGTTTCATCATCTGATGACGTATGTAGACTTTTCCTTTGTGTATCACCATTAATTATAATTAATTCCTATGTATGTTCGTACTTCAGAATCTATGCATCAAAACTGAGGTCAATAGATTCCAGTGATCTCACATCGCTAAAATTGAAAATTGACCATATGGATCACCACGATAAGATTGTTAACCTTGATGTTGATCCGCTTGTCTCGATTTACGTGTCGTTGGTTTCGTTGTACGAATAACGATGGTACAAACTTGATATTTTAATAACCTACAACTTACAATTCATATTATTGGCAATACTGATTATAGAGACTAGTGTGACCTAGTTCTAGGCGATATAATTACAAATGTCTTACTTAACCTATGGTAATACGCGACTAGAACAACCCAAGCTCTCTAGGTGGGAGTTATGAGTTATACATGTACTTTAGTGTGTGATATATGTTGTTTGTGATTAGGATTGAAAGATATTTACATGGAGTATGGTTCATTAGATCATGGATAGTGGAATAGACATTGGTATTGCAGTCTCAGCACAGATTGGACAAACTCCAGGCAAGTATACCTTGCCAACTTGATTTATAGTATCTATATGCTTATATTCCTTATCAGTCGTTCATACTGGATATATTGTACCCGATTTACCTGTTCATCATGAGTACACTGCCATGATTATACCAGCTGACACATAGACATGATTCACAGATTCATACTGCATGGCATATAGGTGACTCGTTTATGATCTCTGGATATTTACTTTTATAGACTTATCATTTGTTAGAGTCCGACTGGACGTGTCGTGGATGCAACACGGACAGTATAATTGGACGGGGAGGGCAGTCAATAGGCGTATGAGCTACTTTCCTACATTATTACCATTGCCTTTTACCCAGAGCCTCGGATATTCATAGTTACCACAGTTCCTTACCGAAACTGCAGATTTTTCATATTTACCGGAGTTTCCTTACCAGAGTTTCGGATTACACCGTGATAGCTCATGCGTATGAATGGCGTCCTCAAGTGTATTCCACATAGACTAGATAGTCTGCTTAGTAGTAGAGTTACTTGATCACCTGTGTATTACCCCGATCACGTGTCTATTTTCTGTATCACATGCTACTACCTACACATGATATCTACTGTACTTCATAGCGGCATGTATATTATGTACCTTGCTATATCCCGCTGAGGACCTGGTTTCCTTCCAGGTTGGCTGAGAAGGTTTATAGAGCTCCTCGCTGGATTGTTGTTGGTACTCATTTCATATCAGGTATTCATTCTTTCGGAGTTATATATTTTATTTTCTGCTATTAGTATCTACTTAGTAGCCTAGTGTTTATAGACTCATACTATTCTATTCGAGTCTACTCGGGCAAGTATTATTATTGGGCTGCAGACTAGTATTCATATTTTCCTTTCTATATGCTTCTGTTATATGGATTGAGATATAGGGATGATATAGTGATATTTGCACCATTTTAAACAACTTATACGTATTCTAGTCGAACTAGAGTCTGGTTGAATACGTAGCTGGCCTATGCCACGTGGCTCGGTCCCGTGTATTTTGGGACTAGGTCATGACATAAGATGCCTGCAAAACCGAGTCAGAACATATCTACATCTACTGACTATTTTTTGATACAAGTTTTATTGGACAACATCGATTTATCAATCGATACACAGATCCAATAAATGCTCTGATACCAATTGATGGAACTGGTATTTGTAGAAGCTTAAAATATTCCAAGATAGTGCATAGAGCTATTCACAAATGGCGTTGTAATTCATTCATCAGATGGTGCCCAACACCAATTCATGCCAGTTTCAGATCGCGCGGGCTGCCATATGGCAATTTTCCTCAAAAAGCTAAAATGTCAGTCATGATGACTGACAACAAGTCAGTCGATGAAAATCTCTTCGAATCCCGAGCGTACAGCGCTCGAGGAGATTTTGTCAGACTCTTCATAACGACGGCCGTTTATTTCTTCACGCCATTCATCAATGGTGCAAAGTGATTAAGCTCTTCACACTCGGTGCTTTCCACAGTTGGCGCCAACCAATAGTTGGCACTAATCAATGGTTTGCGCCATTCATGTACTGGCGCTAATCAGTCAATTATCATCCAGAAGTAGTTAGATGACGTAGCATACATGCCATTAATCTCGAAGAACGTACATGCAGCACTGCCTACGACTAAGCGTAATTCTCTCACAGAATGCTACGCGTCATATGCAGTTAAGTTAACCGTTCGCGCAACTGGGTCACTGCGCGCCAACGAGTGCATCATCAACCCTGTTTTCACTGCACGCCAATCAGAGTAACCACATGACAGTTATTTCCAAAACTCTATAAATATCGTTCAAAATCACTCTTCAAGGCGTCACTAATGATCATAATCGCCTGAGAAGTTGCTGCAGCACGTTCAAGAGCTTTTCTCCTCCGACATCGCATAGTCCAAGGGTTAAAGTGATCGTCTTCTGATCAGATTCCTATAGTTGTACTTCTCCAAAAATTAATTGTACTTTTCTTCTTTTCTTACTTTATATTTAAACTTTTGTTTTTTCCAACAAAATAACAACTCTGCTGGGGATGACTTTCTCTTCCGATGAGAAGGTGATAACTCAATGTGATATTGCGTTGGTCGACACGACGCAAGAGACCTTGGTCGTCGAATTTGACCAAACTGCTTATGAACAGCTGATTGACGCTGGAGGTGCTAAGTGCGCCACCACTGATGCTACCCAAAATAAGACGCACACCATTTGGATTCCAAAGTCCAATGTCACGCCAGTTGTTACTGCTGCTACTCAAGACAAGGGAAAGTGCGCTATGGCCATTCCCCACTCTTCTCCAGTCATGGACTTGGTAGAAAACCCACTTGATTGCGCCTCAGCGCCAATCAGTGCCAAAGCTGCATCTTCGAACTTGAACTCTACTTCCCAGAAAGTAGATTCTATTCAGAGTTCACTTTCTTCTGCCCATAATTGTCGCGCCAAATGCATTATGCCAATTCGTACAGAGCACCAAGGCATCTTGCCTACTCCACAACAATCTGATTGGCGCCAGGCTGCTCCGTGCCAATCAGGCCAGCGCTATAGCTTCCCTACCCTGCGAATATCAAGGACAGGACATGAAAGATTGCAAGTGTCACAGACCAACAACCAAGTGGGGCCATATGCTGATATGTACGCATATCTCAATAGGTGTCGAACAGAAATGAATCAGATGGCGTGCCAGAAGACTCCAGTACAGTCGGCACCAATCACTAATTCGCAGAAAGTGAAGGCTTATAATGTTGGCCCATTGGTCATGGTCAAACCTAATTTTAATAATTGATCAAACTCTGTCTCGATATAAGGGCTGCTCAAGTTTACTTAGACTCATGGACACTGCCAGAGAACTGCTACCCATTCTGTTTAAGACCAAAGCTGTGTTTGCCACTCGAGTCTGTATTTCCTTTATGCAATATATTTTTTACATTTCATGATTCTAGGAATACATTGTACACCGTGTCGTACTGGCAAATAGGCTACCCTAAAAATATTTTCAAAATATCCCATGTTTTGAAAAACAGCCCTCTATTTACAAAAAGCTCCTAACTGCTTAAAACAATTTCAAAAATCTCAAAAATCATTTTTGCAAAAACCTTACAAAACCCTGACAGAACTCGGCCCGAGTTCGGCCAGTGAACGTTGCTTTTTGAACTTGGTCCTCCTGCAGTTACGGATCTTGTTGAGATTTTCTCATAAAGTTCTGTCCGAATTCTGCCCGAATTCTGACAGAGTTCTGCCTTTGGAAAAGCTATCAATAGAAAAGGATTTCGATCATTTCAATTCACTCATTCACTTTCATCTCTTCTCTCTAAAGCCTACTGCTCTCTTCTAAAGTGTTCTGAGCTTTAATCTTCAAATCCCAAGCCAGTTACAATCCTCTAGTCGATTTGCCAGTGCAGTACGGTCTAGAAGCTTCAGAGCGATTGTAATCAGAGGCTTGATTGAAGAAAGGCACTTCACAATTGAAGTTGGTCGAGTACTTCGTATCAAAGCTCGCGTTTGTAGAAGTTGCAAGGACTTCGTATAAAAACTTACGGTATTTTCCAATAGTGGATTGAACTGTAAGCTAGAGTTCTTTCGACTGGAATAGTCCTCATAAGAGGGAAACCAGTATACATCACCGTCTTTGCGTTTGCTTTTCGATCTCTGGTTTTACATTTATTTACTTGTGATATATCTCTGTGATCTTACTGCTAACTTTTTAAATTAGCAATATTTTGTTGCCTACTCTATTCATCCCCCCGTCTAGAGTATTGTGCTTTACGATTCGTTCCTAAAATTAGTATCAGAACGGGTTATACAGGTAAAACAAGGTAACATTGTAGTTATATTTTTTATATTCTTAACTGTTACATAGATCACAGCACAACACGTGTCAACTATTTGATGGTACAAATTACACCTATTGGAAAACACAGATGAGTTTCTTCTTGAAATCTCTAGATTTTGACTTATGGCTTATATTTATTGATGGCTAAAAAAAGCTCCTCGTATTCTTGTTGAAGATGTTTTGGTTGAAAACCCCCATGATAAATATACTGAGGATAAAAAGAAAAAGGCCAGTCTTGACGCACGTGCTATTAACACTTTATTTTGTGCTTTAGATAGGATCGAATTTAATAGGGTGTCTACTTGCACAACATCAAATAAAGTGTGAAAACTTCTCGAAGTTACCCACGAAGGAACAACTCAAATCAAGGAATCAAAGATCAACAAACTTACTCAGGAGTATGAGGCGTTTAAGATGAAACCAAACGAATTTGTCACCCAGATGTTTACGAGATTCCTAGATATTGTAAATCCTCTGTCATCATTAGGCAAAGAGTACAGTAACCATAAAAAGATTCGTAAACTGCTACGAGCTCTTATAAAGAATTGGATTCCAAAGGCTACAACAATCATTGAAGGGAACGACCTTACAACCATGTCTATTGAAACACTCATAGGTAAGCTACTCACTCATGAGCTGAAACTTCAAAACTTTGAAGATGCTACACCAAAGGAGAAGTCAATCGCTTTCAAAGCTCAATATAGAAGAACTGTCGAAGATAATTCCGACGACAGTGACGGTGACACTGAGGAACAAGCTCTTACGGTGAGAAAATTTAAGAAGTTCATAAGATTCAACAGAAGAACGAAGGACTACAACAGCAACAGCAACATCAATAACAATGAAGAAGATTCTATCTGCTATGGCTGTAAAAAGAAAGGACACATGAAGAAGGACTGTCCAATAGCATTATCATCAACCAGAAAGAGCAGCAAATATGACAAAGGCTACTGAAGAAAACTACATCCCGAAGATATGCTAATACAAGTATATGGCATGAAAGTGAAGCCAACGACTCAGAAGATGAGCAATCAGATGACGCTGCAAATGTATGTTTGATGGCTTACGATAGGTAACCACTAACCCCCTATTTGATACTTATGATGATTTTACCTTTGAGCAACTAAGAAAAGCCTTACTGACCTCTTAGGGGATTACAGAAAACTACATAGTAAATACCAGACCTCTAAGAAGGTACTCAAAGAGTACAAAGGTGAAATAGGAAAACTTACCGACCTACTAGATAAGGTTAGAAGTAGTAATAGCTCTAGTGAGGTAGGTGAACTTTTATCTGTTAAGCTGTTATCACACGAGACCCAAAGACTATCCGAAGAGAAGGACAATACCATTACCCAATTAGAGGAATACTTACTTAAAGAGAAGAAAAGTCTCCAATAAGCTATTGTTAGAAATGATGCACTCATTGCTAAATATAGCTTGTTACATGACACCTCCAAAAATTTGGAAATTAGGTTAGGAAAACAGCCTGAAGTTTCTGCTTCCTACCCTAACACATGTTACTTACCGAATCATCGGAACACGGTCAAACCCAATACTATCAGACCTAACCAAACCAAACTTCTGCCCAAAAAGACAAATAGGCATGCATTCTTTTACACTAGAAAACCTAGACCTACCAATAATGCACAACACACTGCATTCAACACTCAACATGCTAGATGTCACTATTATGGCACCATTGGTCATATTTCTTCTGCATGTAGAGTTAGAAAGCTTGTTGATTTGAAGATTTGTGTATGGATACCAAAAACTAACATTACAGGACACTACAAGAAATGGGTACAAAAGTTTTCATCTGTAAATTCTTTTGTAGGTGAAACACCCTTTACATGCTAGAAGGAAATGGATCCTCGACAACAGTTGCTCACGGCACATGACCGGTGATGCTTCATTATTCGTAACACTGTCGAAGAAGAAAGAAGGATACGTTTTCTTCGGTAATAATTTGAAAGGGTACATAATTTGTATAAAAATATTGGTAAGGCCCCCTACCCTGTGATTAAAAATGTCTGTCTAGTTACCAAGTTAAAACATAATATGCTTAGCATAAGCCATTTAGCTGACCATGGTTATGATATTTAACTTCGTCAAAGACAAATGTACTATAGTTAATAGCTCAACTGGTAGTACTATCTTTGAAGGTATCAGGGAAGACAATATATATGTTTTCTATTTGTTAGAAGATGCTAACAAAGCAGGTAGATGCTTGATAGCCAAAAGTGATGAGAGTCAACTATGGCACATGAGACTCGGTCATGCAAACATGGACACAATTTCAAGATTATCCACAAAAAAGGTGGTACGATGCTAACCGAACATTTCTTTCAAGAAGGATACGGTATGTAGTGAATGTGAAAAGAACAAAGCTACTCGATCCGCTTTTAAGTCCAAGAACGTTGTAAGTACCACTAGACCTCTACAATTACTGCATATGGATTTATTTGGACCTAGTACAATTGCTAGTCTAGGTGGTAAGTTATATGCATTTGTAATAGTAGGTGATTTCTCTAGATACACGTGGGTATATTTTCTTGCACGTAAGAACGATGCATTATCAGAATTTGTCACCTTTTGTAGGAAAGTTCAAAATGAAAAAGGTTTCATGATTACTCGTATTCGAAGTGATCATGGCGGTGAATTTGAAAATGCAGAGTTCAAGCAATTTTGTGACACACGCGGTTATCTGCATGAGTTCTCTTGCCCTAGGAATCTACAACAAAATGGAGTTGTGGAACGTAAGAACAGGACTCTATCCGAAATGGCTAGAGTTATGTTAAACCAGTTTAGTCTACCTAAATACCTATGGGATGAAGCTGTCAATACAGCGTGCTAGGTTCTCAATAGGGTTCTAATTTGACCTATATCGAAGAAGACTCCCTATGAGTTATGGTTTGATAGAACACCCAATGTTTCTTATTTCAAAATATTTGGTTATAAATGCTTTATTCTTAATACTAAAGACAATCTATATAAATTTGACGGAAAGACCGATGAAGGTATCTTTTTAGGTTATGCGACGAAGAGCAAAGGGTACAGAGTCTTCAACAAGAGAACCATGATCATCGAAGAATCTATAAATGTTAAATTTGACGAACTCAATCAACAGTCAGTCGATGATGATGATGAAGATATAAGTACACCAAGTACAGCTCCTGCAGAACCTTCACACAAAGTACCAACTGATTCTCCAAGCAAATCATGTACAAAACCAGAAGTCGAAACCAGCAATCTAGAGAATATGCCAAAAGAAATGAGATTTTTGGCAGACCATCCAAAGAACTTGGTAATTGGTGAGATTACCAGGGGTGTAAGTACTCGTTCATCTAGTAATGATATAGCTTCCTGTTTTGCTTTTATTTTATAGCTTGAACCCAAAAATATTGAAGAATCATGTAGTGATAATGTTTGGTTAGATGCTATGCAGAGAAATTGAACCAATTTGACGGAATCAAGTTTGGGAACTTGTTCCTAAGCCTATTGATCATCCGGTCATTGGCACCCGCTGGATATTCCGTAATAAACTGAATAAGAATGGTTTAGTGACTCGTAATAAGGCTCGACTCATAGCTCAAGGATACAATCAAGAAGAAGATATCGACTATGATGAAACCTATGCCCCAGTTACGAGTTTAGAATCTATTCGCATGTTATGTGCATTGCATGTTTTTATAACTTTAAATTATTTCAAATGGATGTCAAAGTGCATTTTTAAACGATTTATAAAAGAAGAAGTTTATGTAGCTCATCCTCCAGGTTTTACTGATTTCAAAAATTCTGATTATGTTTTCAAGTTGAAGAAAGCCTTATACGGTTTGAAACAAGCCCCTCATGCTTGGTAAGATCGTCTAAGCTCTTTTCTACTTGACAACGGTTTTATAAAAGGGAAGGTTGATACTACACTGTTTATAAAATCCTTTAATGACAATCTTCTTTTAATTCAAATTTATGTAGATGATATCATTTTTGGATCTACTGATGAATCTCTCTATCAAGAATTTTTAAAGTGTATACAGAATGAGTTTGAGATGAGCATGATAGGAGAACTGAAATTCTTTTTCGAACTGCAAATCAAACAAACCAACAATGGAACATTCATTAATCAAGCCAATTACACAAAAGAATTATTAAAGAAGTTCGATCTAGAAGCAGTCAAACCACTTGGCATTTCGATGGCAACTTCGACTAAGCTTGATATTGATGAACAAGGCAAACCGATCAACATACGTAAGTATCGAGGTATGATTGGTAGTTTACTTTACTTAACTGCTAGTCGTCCTGATATAATGTTTAGTATTTGCTTGTGTTCACTTTTCAGGCTAAACCTAAGGAATCACATCTGTGTACGGTTAAGCGTATCTTTCGATACCTTAAAGGTACTTCTTCTGTCGGCTTATGGCATCCCGAAACCACGTCATTTGACCTAACCGGTTATTCGGATGCTGATTTTGTTGCATGCAAAGTAGATAGAAAAAGTACCAGCGGTACATGTCATTTCCTAGATAAAGCTCTAGTCTCTTGGTTTAGCAAGAAACATAATTCTGTCGCATTATCAAAGACTGAGGTTGAGTATATTGCCGCAGGACGTTTTTGTGCACAAATTTTGTGGATGAACAAACCTTAGAAGACTTTGGTTTACTATACACACACATACCCATTTTCTGTGAGAACACTAGTACTATCAATTTGACTAAGAATCCTGTATGTCACTCTCGCACTAAGCATATCGAGATTCGACATTATTTTCTTAGAGATCATCAATAAAAAGGAGATATAAACCTTTTCTACATAGACACAGAGAATCAATTAGCTGATATCTTTACAAATTTTTTAGCGGAAGATCGCTTCAATTATTTACGTCGAGAATTAGGAATTTTAGATATCAATAATATTAATTAATTTTGTTTTATCAATTATTTTTCAATACTCAAAAACTGTTTTTGAGACAAGCCTACAACGGGTCTATCTGTCACCACGACTACGGTCGAAGCGAAGCGGTATTTAATTGTTCCCCGGTGAACTCCCGTTAGCTGGGACAATACCCCTACAGCTAATCTGAAACAGTTACTGTGTAACAAAATTTAATTTGTAAAATAATATTAATTCTATTAATTAAAATCTAAAATTACTAAACTTGGTATTAAATAATTGAAAGGGGATGATGAAAAGAATGTGGCCTGCAATTTTTTTCTTTAAAATTCATCAAAAGAACCCTAGGCGAACTCGGCCCTAGTTCGGCCAGAGTTCTGTTGGTGGTATATGTTTTTAAGTCAGAACGCGAGGCCCCCTTCTCTTCATCTCTTCCAAACTCCTCTTTCGAACAGCAGCTGCCACCCGAGCCCTTTCCAAACCCTAGAAACTCTCCAACCCATTGCTTCTATTCTACTTGGAGATTTTAAATCCAAAATTTGGATTCATGCGGAGAATCTCGATCTCTACCACATACTCAATTCTCGGAAGGTATAACATTCTCCTTCTATTTCTTTTAATTCATTAGTTTCAATTCAATTTTGGGGGAAAATGCCTAAGGGATTCACTCCATCCAAGAGGAAGAAGACAAATGCCAGTGAAGAGGCATCGTCTTCGAATCCACCAGAGGATTCCCTCTTTTCCCCGGTCCAATCGGTCGATGGTGCGTTCAATAAGTTTTTTTTGAAACTCATAATCACTCATTGTTATGGTACGCTGACTTTGCCATGCGTAACATATGCACTGGAGTCCCGATTAAGTGGACTGTGTTTCCTGACCACCGTCTATTGTTTGAGGCATTAGGGTTACACCGTCTTGTTACCCTCAAATATCCTATAGCTACTAATGCCCTTTTACTGTTCTACTACAAATTTGTTTTAGACACTTTCTCTGTTAGAATTCGTGTCGGCGGTATCAACATCGAGTTCGATGATACCATCTTAGCAGAAATCCTTGGTGTTCCTAACGAAGGTGCCCCGCTTGATGATATCATTGAGTTTGATTTCCCCGATGGCACGACTCCTATCAGTTTCAAGAACGGCCTGCGTGCACCTGCCTGTGTTCGTTCTGGTAAGTTCAAGGCTGCAAACTTGAACTTATTTAACTATAAGTTGCATCACATCATCTATTCCACTATTCTTTCTAAATCAACTTCAAAAGATGATGTTACAAATCTTGAACTGTCTGCCCTCTATCATATCATCAAGGGAATTCTATTTTTGGTTCCCAAGATTATCATTTAGATGAAGAGACGTTGTCGTAGAAGAGATTGAAATCTCTCTTATGCGATGTTCATCCCACGCATCTTTCAGTATTTTGATGTTGATGTTTCCAATTGTGCTTTGGACCCTGAGCCCAAGTTTCTTCAGCTGTCACGTCGCAGTGCAGCCGCTCCTCCTGCACCTCCTACTACCCCTGCTCTACCTCCTCAGGCTTATCCTATGTCTTTTGAGGGTATTCATCAGCATCTCCCTGATCTGCGGACATTCATCACTGACACATCCAGGAAACGTGAGTTTCGTGATGTGAGTCAATTCCAGGCACTCGCCAACCCTTTTATCGATCTCTGTTTCGCCCAGACTGGACATTCTGCCAGTTCTCTTCCCGAAGATCCAGCTGTCTTCGGCTACCGCTATGAGGATGAGGTGGTATACACTCTCTTTCAGCCTGGTAACGCATATGACTGGTACCGTGGTTCTGGTGCTACTCCATACCATTCTGGAGCAGGCACTTCTGGAGTTGGTCCATCCGGACATGGTGGCCGTGCTGGCACTGCAGATGTTGATGATGATGATTCAGAGGATTTGTGATCTAGATGCATTGTATTTTGTCTACATCTCACTTTTTGAGACTTTGTTATATTTATGTTTACTTGGAAATGCTCTGACATTCCAAGATATCATTTGTACTCTATTTTTTAGTTTATTTTGCACTGAGATTATGATTGACTGAGCTAATCTATGGTGAACATCCTTTTATGCTTTGCTTAGCATATTTTATTTCAGTTTAGCATTTATTTCTTGTTATAGCAATATCTCTTTATGCTTCAATATAAACTGCCTGTGAAATATTTATTTTTCTATATATTATATTTGTATTTCTTCACTGATTGTTCCTTATACATAAATTGCGGGGGAGCTTTATCTCTTTGCAATTATTTTGCTAAGTGGCAACGGGGGAGAAATATGATCTAAAATCTTTGGAAGGACAAGATTTTTTTTTTCAGGATACAGTAAAATTTTGATTCTCTTTCAAATCTTATTGATCATGATGTTATATCGGTCAAGGTTTGTCAATTATCAAAATGGGAGAGATTGTTGGCCCATTGGTCATGGTAAAACCTAATTTTAGTAATTAATCAAATTCTGTCTCGATATAAGGGCTACTCAAGTTTATTTGGACTCTTGGACACTGCCAGAGAACTGCTACCCATTTTGTTCAAGACCGAAGCTGTGTTTGCCACTCGAGTCTGTATTTCCATTATGCAATGTATTTTTTACATTTCTTGAGTCTTGAAATACATTGTATACTGAGTTGTACTGGCAGATAGGCTACCCTAAAATGTTTTCAAAATATCCCATATTTTGAAAAATAGCCCCCTATTTACAAAAGCTCCTAACCGCTTAAAACAATTTCAAAAATCTCAAAAAACATTTTTGCAAAAACCTAACAAAACCCTGACAGAACTCGGGTCGAGTTCGGCTAGTGAACGTTGCTTTTTGAACTTGGTCCTCCAGCAGTTACGGATCTTGCTGAGATTTTCTCATAGAGTTCTACCCGAATTCTGCCCGAATTCTGACAGAGTTCTGCCTTTGGAAAAGCTATAAATAGAGAAGGATTTCGATCATTTCAATTCACTCATTCACTTTCATCTCTTCACTCTAAAGCCTACTGCTCTCTTCCAAAGTGTTCTAAGCTTTAATTTTCAAATCCCAAGCCAGTTACTATCCTCTAGTCGATTTCCCAGTACGGTACGATTTAGAAGCTTCAGAGCGATTGTAATCAGAGGCTTGATTGAAGAAAGACACTTCACAATTGAAATTGGTCGAGTACTTCGTATCAAAGCTCGCGTCTGTAGAAGTTGCAAGGACTTCGTATGAAAACTTGCTGTATTTTCCAATAGTGGATTCAACTGGAAGCTAGAGTTCTTCCGACTGGAATAGTCTTCACAAGAGGAAAGCCAGTATACATCGCCGTCTTTGCGTTTGCTTTCCGATCTCTGCTTTTACATTTATTTACTTGTGATATATCTCTGTGATCTTGCTGCTTGCTTTTTAAATTAGCAATATTCCACTGCCTACTCTATTCACCCCCTCTAGAGTATTACGCTTTACGATTCGTTCCTACATATAAGTGCCAGAACCCACTCACTTATGCTAATGAACTTAGCACTGCTCTGTACACGCAGGAAACACAAAAGCTTAGGAATAGGCATCATATTCCTAATTTAATAAGGCAAAGTATGCCTCCTTCTTTTTCTTATCCCTACAATGTAATGAGGCAGAGTCTGCCTCCTCCTCATTCTCCTTCTTCTTATCATGTACCTGATCTCCGTGAACTTATTGTACAAAAGTGGAAGACGACGAGTACATCTTGCACATCGATGACTCCATAGACTGAATATTACTGTAACTAGTATCATAAAATTGTAATCAAGTGCTGCTACAAGACAGCCAAATGGTCTATGTTTGACCGCTTGAATTACCCTGGATTTCCTAGAATGATCTTGATAGTTGACGATAATATGTTCACATATGACAAACGCCACTATCATTTACATGAAGTCTACGTCAAGTGATGTTGCAAACTAGCAAAATGGGTGGTGTTCAACTGTTTGAACTACTCTCGATCTTCCAATCACTCCTGATCTCCCAATGTGATCTTAGTGGATGAAGATGAACTGCTATTCACTTAAGTTAACATGGCATCTCGTGGCACTGGGGGTGGAAGACGCCCGAGACGTAATTCGTCACGAACTTTAGGGCGACAAATCCGCAGTCAGATTCCAGACTCTACTGAAGGGGTCTACCAAAATACAAGATCAAGAAACCGAGATTTCCGTAGTCAAAGGAATCTTCCTAATTCCAACCGAGACTTCTTCGATCTAGGAATCTTCCTGATTCCAACCCTGGAAGTATCAGTCTGCTAGACTTCAACATTGATAGCGAAGACTCTGATCAGACCATCTTATCTACTAGCTCATCTTCTGAATCGAGAGAAGTGTCTGCTTACGTCACAAACGAAGAGCAAGACGCTTCCAGTTCTGCTAGTCAAGAGCAAAGAATCGCTGCTCAGGAGGCCAACCTAAAAGACATGGCTGACATGGTTACAAGAATGCACGCGGTGATCATGACACAACATGCTATTCCACCGGATGTGAATCCAATTCCAACCCAGAAACACACAGCAGGCTCCGTGCCTATCAACACTGGTCTTGGAGCATAGCCTCTTCCAAACACTACCATCCCGGACATTATACACCTTCAAGCACAGGCTACTCCAAGGAATTCTGTTGCTGGGGGTGGTGCTTATAACGTAGTTCCACCTCCTAATCCTTCGAATCAATCTGTTGCTCCTCAAGCATCAGGAGATCCCCTTGAGGCAGTCAAGCCTCTGCAAAATCAGTTTGAAGCTTTCAAACAGAAGAAAGGATTATAAAAGTTATGGATCAAGCAACCCTATCCTGCAGAATGGAAGGAAGTTCCATTCATGCCCTAATATAAGCTGCCGATAATAATCTATTCGACGACAGCACATCACCGAGTCAGTATATCAATCACTATGAGATGATGACTGATCACCTCCAATAAAATGATACTCTACTTACCAGAGTCTTCGTCGGATGCTTAGCGGGTGTTGCCTATGACTGGTACCGAAGTCTACCAGATGGTTGCATAACATCCTTCGCAGCATTGAAACAGATGTTCCGGGAATGATTCTATAAAGGAACTCACGACATGACCATGTCTGCCCTTGCCAAAATCAAACAGAAGCCCAATAAAATAGCTGAACGTTTAATCGAACGCTTTCGACGGGAGGCACTCAAAATGCCTCTAGGGACTCCGGACACATTGACGATAGATACAAACAAATCAAACTTGTTACCTATCGTTAGCATGTGGACGGGACCAACACAATTTCAAGATTGGGGTTCCTTTATAGTAAGTGCCAAAGCAGCCGAGGACAGTGCTGAGAAGTTCAAGCAACTAGGCATTCCGATGCCTAATATGGATAAAGATAAGCACCTTACTACCAGCAGCGGTAGTCACCAAAACAATCATAAAGGCAAAGAAGCCTTAGCCATCAATATAAGTCAGTCAGCACCTACAGCAATAGCACCTCTACAGAGGGCAACACCACGACCTAAGGAAGAGTATTCTTTCGATGACGACGACATCATGAGCATCTTCGATTGCTTGATCAAAAGAAATAAACTTCAATTGCTGGAAATCAAACGGCCAGATGAAGTAGGTAAAATTGACAATCCTAAATATTGCGTGTATCACAGGTTTCTGGTGCATCCAACCAGGGCATGCTATGTGCTCAAAGAAAGATCCAGGAGTTGATCAACGCTAAAGCAATCACCCTCCGAAAGGATGAGAAGACGGTGACAGCTAATGTCTTCTGTTTACAATACAGAGACTTCGCTCCTCAGTTAGTTCCCAACGGTGTTGTCACGATTTCGAAGGCAACTATAGATATTGTCAACCTCCCGCTGACACGAAATGACGGTTTGGTTCCACTATCAACAACCAAAGGCAAGATCATGTGGGTCCATCTAGACCTTGTTAGCAAATTTGAACAGAAGATGTTTGTTTCTTCTGTTAAATTAAAGAAGTCAGCCAACTACAAATCATGTAACATGACTTCAAGTGAGTACTCCTCGCTTGATGGCCGTGTTCCTTCTTTGAAGACTACTTCTATTCCGACAGGATCTGTATCTTCTTCAGAGACTACTCCATCAATATCGAAAGTCAACTATTGGCCCAAATTCTATCGATACAGTCAGCAATCTCGCGAGCTGATGATAAGGATGGGATATGACTTTCAGAAAACCCCAGGCCTGAACAATGGAAAGGGGTCTCCAATACCCTTATCTTTACAACTCCAAGATAACAGGTCTCGTATTGGATTGGGATTCGGGATATATCACACAGTTCCCCATCAGAAAAAGAAATCCTCTAAGAGCAAATCACGAGTGAAAACCTGTAACATGGTTTCTCTCGCACCCACTCCCGAAGAAAAATTCTTAATCGGTACTAGATCTGGTAGTCTCTACCTTAGAGATTACCCAAATAGTCAAGAGAATGAAGTTGTCACACCCCCTCATGTTTTTGATGCTCCTCCAACATCAGCTCCACCAGCTGACTCGGGTCCTTCTAAGTCGACAGTAGCTGATAAAGGCAAGCCGCAGGTTCGCTTTGATAAGAACCTGAAGAAGACCCCAATGCAGGGCCTTCAGAAATCATATAACCACTACCAAAATACAGGCAAATAGCGACTGAAACTTAGCGACGGCGTAATCAGTCGCCAACTACCGACCAACAAACGACTTACGGGCGACGAATTTTTTTACTTAAATTTTTTATAAGTTTAGTGACGGATCAACGACCATTTAGCGACGAAATATGTCAACCGACTGATTAGCGGCAGATATATGCGTCGCTAAGCTGCTGTAAATGTCGATATTTCCATGTAGCGACGGCTTAGCGACAAAAAATTTTCGTTGCTAATTTGCTGTAAAAATTCGATAGTTACTTAAATTTCAAAAATTTCCCAATCTCTCTCTCACTCTCAAAATCCTTCTCTCTCCTCCCCTCTCTCCCTCCCCGACCGGCGATCAACCCCCCCCCCCCCCGACTGCGGCCCTATCCGGTGACCCCCCTCCGGTGGCCCCCTCCGGCGCCCTCTCCCACTCCGGCCCCCTCGCTCTTCTCCTCCTCCGATCGAACCCCCTAACCACCCCCTCTTCTCCTCCTCCGTCGATCCCCCACCTTCGGCGACCACCTCCCTCCGGCATGCTCCCCCACTCCGTCCCCCCTCTCCTCCTCCTTCGAAACCCCGTACATCCTTCCTCTTCTCCTCCTCCTCCGACGTCCCCCCTTCTCCGAGATCCTCTGCGTGACCAACCTCTTCAAGGTCCGAAAACCTAAACCCTAATTTGCATTTATTTTTATTTATGCTTTGTTTGTGTTTTCTCAACATGTTATAGGATTTCAATTTCAATTTCGTGTTTGAAATTTATCGGTATAGTAGTGGGTATAGTAGATAAATAGAAATTTATCGGTATCATAGTTTTAGAATTTGACGGGACACGGACACGAAATAAATAGGTGTAGTAGATTTAGATAACATATTATTTTATGAAATCCTTTATTGAAAAAGTATACATAGGTATCTTACTAATACCATTAAGATTCCCAAGAAGGGATATGAATTATTTCGACTATCAAAAAGTAGATTTAGATAACACATAATTGAAAAAGTAGATTTAGTATAACATATTATTTCGACTATCAAAAAGTATACATAGGTATCTTATTGAAAAAGTAGATTTAGATAACACATTATTTCGACTATCAAAAAGGGGGGATATGAATTAAATGAAAACATAAAATATTCAAAAATGAATGATAAGATCATCCACGAATCGACCATTCAAATTCGATTTACGAATTTAGAAAATTATTCACTCATAGAAATAAAAATGATGGATCTTGCTAATAAGACAATCACAATTAGGACCCAGAGAAAAGTCAGAATATGGTTCTGATGGGTGGTTTAACAGGATATGTTCCAATTACAAGATTTTTTTTTATTAGGTACACTTTCTCTTTGTGGTAATCCACCTCTTGCTTGTTTTTGGTCCAGAGATGAAATTCTTAAGGATAGTTGGTTATATTCACCAATTTTCACACTAATAGCTTCCTTTACTAAGGTAATTGATTGATCAATGCGATATATACTTGAGTATCAATTTGATACTTGAGTATCAACGTGATACCTAATTATACTAGGTTTGTTTTATGAGTGAATGTACGTGAGGTGTACGTCATACCAAGTTATACTAGGTTTATTTTATGATACCAAGTGATATATAGCATCTTAATTCTTGGTGCAGAATCATTCACGTGGATTAGAACAATGAGTCGATACTTACTTGACCGTTCGTGGATGTACAATCGGCAACATGAGAGTATGATTGGCTTGACGGACGATTTCAAGGCGGGCGTTGAGCAATTTCTCATATATGCAAGTAGCCATGCCGATTTCATGGACGAAAGGCGCATAAAGTGCCCTTGTGTCAAATGTAAGAATATATCATTTAGAGAGGTGTCACTCGTGAGAGAGCACCTTTACAAGAAGGGTTTCATGCCGAAATACAACGTGTGGATTAATCAATGAGAATCTCCGGTTTCGCAATCTCAGTCCTTCTTCAATACCGAGGTAAGAGATTCTACTCTCGGAGATCATTTTGAATATCGGCAACCAACAAACTTGGCACGTGAGATGGTATTAGATTTTGCTGTGGCACGTGAGGATCCGAATCCTGATGTAAAGGAGTTCTACGATATGTTCAAGCATGGTGATACTCCGTTATATCCGGGTTATGATTCTCATTCGGTATTGTCGGTAGTGATGCGGCTGTTGAACCTTAAATCTGATTTTAACTTACCATAAAAATGCTATGACCGAATAATTCAGCTTGTAAGAGAGTTGTTGCCAAAAGGATCAAATAATTTGCCTGAAAGCTTCTACAAGTCAAAGATGATGATGCAGAAACTCGGATTGGGCTACCAGAAGATAGATTGCTGTCGAAATGGTTGCATGCTATACTACAAGGAGAACAGTGATAAAGACAAATGCATTTTCTATGACGAGGACCGGTACAAGCCAATCCGGGGCAAAGGAAAATCAATTGTCCGGATGCAGATGTGCCCGTACAAGTACATGCAGTTCTTGCCAATCACAAAGAGGTTGCAGAGGATGTATATGTCTGCAAATACTGCACAACACATGACATGGCATAACAAAGAACGGAAGATAGATGAAGAAGAATTATCTTATCCTGCCGATGGAGAATCATGGAAGCATTTTGATCGGTGTCTTCCTGATTTTGCTGCGGAGCCTAGGAATGTTCGATTGGCTTTATGTTCTGATGGATTCACTCCATTCGGACAGTAGGGATGCAATATTCTTGTTGGCCGATGATTTTGACCACGTACAATCTACCACCGTGGATGTGCCTAAAAACTCCTTACATGTTCCTCACACTTATCATACCCGGTCCAAAAAATCCAAAGAAGAACATCGATATCTATTTACAACCGTTGGTGGACGAGTTGAAACAATTATGGCAGTTTGGCGTCCAGACGTTTGATATATCGATGGAGCAGAACTTTCAGATGAGGGCGATGCTCATGTGGACCATCAACAATTTTCCATCTTATAGGATGTTATCGGGGTGGAGTACTCATGGTATTATGTCATGTTCGATATGCATGGGGAAAAGTAAGGCATTCTGCCTTCAGAATGGAGGAAAGGCATGTTTTTTTGATTGCCACCGCCAGTTTCTTCCTTCGTCACATTCGTGGAGAAGGAACAGAGATGACTTCAGGGCTGGTAAACGGGAAGTATCTCTTCCCTCGTTGAGATTAACGGGAGATGTAGTTTGGGAAGAGGTTCGAGATTTACCGACTGTCATAGAAAATTCGGGATCGGGCCATCACATTGAAGGCTTCGGACAACATCACAATTGGACAAAACGGAGTATCTTTTGGGATTTGCCTTATTGGTCAGACAATCTCATAAGAAACAATCTTGATGTCATGCATATTGAAAAAAAAATTTGACAACATATTTAATACTGTGATGGATATTAAGGGAAAAATGAAAGACAATATTAAAGCAAGAAAGGACTTAGAAATTATTTACAAGCATCCAGAGTTGCATCTGTCGCAAAGGTCCAATGGTAACTGGGTGAAGCCTCCAGCACCATTTACATTGAGTAGAGATGATAAACTAATAATATGTAAACTGATTTCAAAGTTGAGATTTCCTGACGGTTACGTATCGAATCTGGCGAGATGTGTCGATCTCAACGAACGCATGTTGATAGGGATGAAGAGTCATGATTGTCACATTTTCATGGAGCGATTACTTCGTATCACTTTTAGAGAGATGCTACCTTCTCATGTGTGGACTCCGCTGGCCGAGTTATCTATCTTCTTTAGAGATTTGTATTCAAGTAAGTTGACGGTGCAACATATGCTAGAACTTGAGGAAAAAGTTATAGTGACGTTGTGCAAGTTAGAAAGGGTGTTCCCTCCCGGCTTCTTTGATAGTATGGAACATTTGCCGATTCATCTTGCATACGAAGTACGTGTCGGTGCTCCCGTCCATTATCGATGGATGTACCCATTTGAGAGGTATAAAATAATCTTCTAATTTGTATTTTTTATTTAAATAATTCTAATATTCAATATATTTCTTATAGATATCTAGGTCACCTGAAGAAGAAAGTGGGCAATAAGGCTCAGCTTCAATATGCGAAGAGTACATCATTGAGGAGGTTTCTAACTTCTGCTCGATCTACTTCGATACTCATGTCCGAACAAATTGGAATAGAGTGTCGAGGAATGATGAAGGTGATATCTGTAGTGCCCCGTCCCGCTCAGTCAATCGGAGGAATCGAAATGTCGACGGCGTTCGGACTTAGCCTTGCAACGGCTGCTCGAAGACATCGCTCGGTCGAGGCGACCGCTCGCTCAGGTGGGGTAGTTTCGGTGAACTTGCCTCGTCTTAGCCTTCACATAATAAATCGTGTATTTTTAACTTGCACAAGTAGGCTTAATAATAAAAGACGAATCCACATAGATAAGGGAATAATCCCGACGGGTTGGATTGAGTTAGAATATGGAAAAGTCCAACGGTCGGCTTAGAGTTGGTGCACGGCGTGCTTTGAAAATGACATTCGATCCTTCGTCCCGTGGCTTGGGAGAAGGAAAGTTGGTTTGAGTTGGCGAATTTATGAACGTAGCCTAAGTCATAGGCGTCGCCCGTATTAATGCTTCGTAAAGCATGCACGGTCCCATCGTCCAAGGCTTAGCATAGCCTTGGCTTGGTCGTTCAAAAGTCGAACGCATGTGCGGCACGTTTTCGCAATACGAGGCTTGACTGTAATGCCCCAGAACCAGAATACTGGAGAGCGGGGGCATACATAGCCAGTTACGTATAATGAAATAGAATCCACCTCACTATACGGTCACGGCTGTCTAGATATATGAGGGTTTAACTATAATCCATCAGTCCCCTATGGTCAATAACAAGCCTAAATGTCTCAATCTCAAGCAAGCAAGTAAAGTTACAAGATGTAAGATCACCAAATATACAATGGTAAGGCGCCCAAACATTACATATTCAGCTGATCATAAAGCTAGTCGTTACAAAATGTGATAACTAGTAAGAGTTTAGTCATACATGATCAACCCTACGATCTGTCAATCATGTTACAGCCCGTAGGCAGACAGCAATAAGGTATGTAATACGAGCTAACAGGTGCTCGCCGGCAAAATGCCTCAAAATGAAAATTTTACAATGGAGTGGGAGAGCCAAAAAAATAAACCCACTCGTTGCCCTGGTTACGCCTGGTGGTCACCATCGGGCTGGAAAGTCGGTAGATCCTCTAGAGCTGCTCTTAAATCTGGCCATACAAAACCAGCTGGGTCAGATCCCAGAAAGAGCAAGTGCCACAAAGGAGGCTTCACTTAAGATCTAAAACCAGCATATCAGAAATAAATATTAAAAGTAGTTACAAAAGGGCTTGATAATAAAAGAATAACAACAGTCATAATAGAGTACGAGGGAACCATTCAAGTAGCCAGGTCACAACCCTTAAACCAAATAAGGACCGGGGTTGTAACCCTTCACCTGAACAGAACTCTGTCTTCAAATCTTGTTGGTAAGATAAAACATAACAAGCATGACATGGGGTGCAATAAGACAATAAACGAAGAGAGGACTCAGAACTGCTCCGGGAGTCAGGTTACAACCCTTAAACCAAACAAGGACTGGGGTTGTAACCCTTCACCTGAACAGAACTTAGCCTCTGATCTTTATTATTAAAAGTGACGATCATGCGATCAAGCGTGCAATAATCGAGCACTGAAACTACACCACACAATCGCTCCCGGCCAATCAGTGACTACGGCTTTCTACATTAGCTAACTAGGGTTATCACAAGCCTTAGTTACTAGCAATATGCAGTGAGATATTCCTCCAGCCACAAGCCCTGCAGCTAATCCAGGTTATCCAGGCGACTTGGGTTCATTAAGCAGTGCCTCGTTCTTTTCCATATATCAGTGAATCTAGACTTGTGTCCTACTCGTCGGCAGGCTGCAAGTCCAACAATGGTGGCCGGGATAACGGGATCGCCTGTAATTGGGGAAATCTCTCATGACTACTGAATTATTCTAGTTATTAGCCTTAGCCATTTACAGTAGGTACCCCTGACCGTGGTACTCAGGGATCCCTGTCCTAGACATGATGCAAACATTACCGGTTCAATTGTACAAACACAATCATCCACGGTGTCCCGGCCATTCAATCTTGTCCTACATGCTAGCCGTCGCAACAGCCTTCGGGATATATATGTTAGGGTTATATACTAAAAGCATCACTTTTGTAGTAACCTTATTTTCTTAAATTTTGAATGAGAATCATACGGGCAAATGTTTGCATATTGTATTTGTTGCAAGTGTTAATGCAAATGTCTGATATTCTATATTGTAGATAATATGGTGTGTGGTGTCACACAGAAGATCATATTATCAGTTTCCTATGGAGTATATAAATAGTTCACAACCTAGATGGACTTGGACAATCTATTGGAAAGGTTGTAGTATAATCTGGTATTAGTCTATCTTGACTATAGGTTTACACTAGTACACTTTGTGTGTATTGAACATGACCACTTGAGGTTGTTCTCTTTATACTGACTACATAAGAGACAAACACCTCTGTTATTATGGATGCTTGTGCTCTTAATCCGGATATAATAACGGACATGTATATGCAGTGTGCATTACTTTGACTCATAAAAGAGTGAGATTCATTATGGATCAACAACCTCTATGAATTGGGTAATAACATTGTATGTATGATGGGCTGTTGATTATAAATGGAATCCATGTCCGATACACAGGGTTGATGATGTCCCCTTAAGGAGCTCATAAGGATTGTCATGTAAACCCTGCAGGTGGATTATATCCGATATGACAAATAAAGTTGAGCGGTACTACTTAAGGATAAAAGATGTCGAATCAATATAGTTGTCAGTAACTTAATTTGATCGACAGACATACGATATCTTAACATGGGGAGCCAAACGAGCATATAATAAAAGGAGCCCACAAACATAATTTAGGATTAGGAAGGTAGTGCAACAATAGCTCATTAGTGGACCGAGCTATTGTTAATGGGCCTGGATTGTGTGTTCGGGCTGAACACGGGATATCCAGATCCGTTAGGAGGCCTAACCCTAATTTTTCCTCATGGTCCCTGTCGTAGCCTATATATATCCTCTATTCTCTGGCCGCCAGATTACTGATTAGAAATCTGAAACTTTCTCTAAATTCGTGATTCACGTAAGGAGAGAAAGAGAGGGCTGCCAAGGAGAAGAAAAGGTTAGGAGATCGTCGCCCACACGACGTCCAATTTGAGGAAGGAATATGTGTAGAAGATCTTGGGGTCGTCCGCTCGAGATTGCCAGGAATTACTTGTCTCATTTTTACCGCAGGTATAATTCGTGAACCCTAGTTTCCGCCTATGAAGGGTTAGAACACGTATTAGATCTGTTTAACTTTTTATCGATCAATACGCACACCAAAGGAAGGGTCCTGGGAATCCCCAGTTCTATCAATATATTATGTCATGTTCACTGTCAGGAGTGCGCCACGTCGGGCCACTATCATGTCATGTCATTTGTCAAAAGTGCACTACAACGGGTCACCATCGTGTCAGGGAACATATTAAAAATTAATATGGCACAAGCATACATGTAATAATTAAATATTAGCAGGGGCAAGGGCTGTGGAGGAATCATACGGCTCAGAAAAAATTTGTCGCATGAAATTGCCATGCGGCCAGCCAAATAAATGTTATCACTATACAATATACGGCCAAGAGTTAAATAATTGAAGGGGCATATGCGGCCAACCATGTAAATGTGCATGCGGCCACAATTTAAAACCATACAATAAAGCTAATGGCCATGCGGCCAAAGCAAATGCATGCAAGCAATTGCATATGCGGTCATGCACGCAATTGGCCATATACGGCCAGCCAAATAATTGGCCATATGCGGCCATGGAATGATTGCATATACGGCCAGCTAGTGGCCATGCGGCCAGCTAATAAGCATGCAAGCAATTGCATGCAAAGGCCATGCAAGCAAAATACATGCAGCAAATGCATGCAAGTAAAAATGCATGCGGCCATGCAAATTAAATCCATGCGGCCAATGCATGCAAATGCAAGCAACAAATCCATGCGGCTAATGTAAATTAAATCCATGCAGCCAATGCATGCAAAAATGTATATAAAATAGCCATGCGGCCAAGGCTAGCAAAATGCATGCAGCAAATCCATACGGCCAATGCAAACTAAATCCATGCGGCCAATGCAAATTAAATCCATGTGGCCAATGCATGCAAAATGTATGTAAAATGGCCATACGTCCAAGGCTAGCAAAATACATGCAAGCAAAAATGCATGCAAGCAAAATGCATACAAAATGGCCATGCGGCCAAGGCTAATGGTATTTGCATACGGCCAAGCAAATAAATGCTCATGCGGCCAAGCAAATAAATGCTCATGCGGCCAAGCAAATAAACACTTGCATGTGGCCAGCAATTAATTAACGGCCATGCGACCAGAAATCTATGCTAAGCAACAGCTAGCAAAAATGTAAATGCGGCTAAGCTACTCAATGTTGCATGCGGCCACAAGTGCAATTAATGGCTTCCACAGAGAACAAGTTCATGGAAAATACCATGGCCTCCATGCTCCACCAAACAACAATAGAAACCCAAATCCAGACTCCCATAGGTCAAATTTGGGTAAAATAGAATTCTCTACAACATGGAACCATTAATTAGCAAAAATATGCAGGTTTGATAGATCAAAACTCATGAAAACTGAAAATACCACAAAGCTAGATTTACAAGAAATTAACCACGAAAATGAAAAATGATAAGTACTAGAGTGGGTTAGAAACACGTGAAAAAGATAATGGAACAATAAAAATAGAATTCCTCCATGAAGCAAGATGCACTTACCTAAACCTTCCTGGTAGGTGGAGAGTAATGGTGAGGAAGAGGAAGAGTGAATGAGGAGAGAGAAAGAGTGTTGGGTTAATAAATGATAATGGTGGTGGTAGGTAGGGGTTTGGTTCACAAACCGAATCAAGCCAATCAAGCCGAACCGAATCAAGCAATAAAATGCCAAATAAATCATGCGAGGAGACATGCAATACGAGTCAAAATACGTACACGTATATCAAAATACGTAATACGAACCATGGTCATTACAACTCTAGCCACCTTAAAAGAATTCCATCCTCAGAATTTAATCAAGAGGCTAGAAATGCAAGGACAAGCTATACTAATCACAGGCAAGCTATACTAGTCAAGTAATCAAGCAATTATTCATGCAAGCAAGGAATCGAAGACATGAGACATAAGAAAGATATTATACCTCACGAGTCAAATAGGTCGGGATATCGCGATCGGATATCATCCTCACGCTCCCACGTTGACTCACCCAAGGAGTGATAACCCCAAGCAACACAGACTAACTTGATAGTCTTGTTCTTGAGTATCTTCTCTCTTTGGTCCAATATGGATACGGGCCTCTCCTCATACGAAAGGTTGGTACCAACAACCAATTTCGAATGATCCAGGATATGACTCGGGTCCGAGATATACCGTCGTAATTGGGATACATGGAATACGTCATGTACCTCACTCAGAGACGGCAGAAGAACGAGATGATAGGACACATCTCCTACTCGTTCCAGAATATCGAACGGCCCTATATACCTAGGACTAAGCTTTACCCGTACGCCGAAATGAATGACGCCACGGTTAGACGAGATCCTCAGGAATACATGGTCGTCGACAGAAAATTCAAGGGGACACCGATAAGAATCGGCCCAATGGTGCTGACGATCTTGTACAACGCAAAGATGATCTCTGACTCTCTTGACCACCTCGACTGTCTGAGTGATCATGTCTGGACCAAGCATCTGCCTCTCTCTAACATCGTCCCATGCTAGTGGGGATCTGCACTTCCTTCCATACAGTGCCTCGAACGGTGCCATCTGGATACTAGCTTAGAAACTGTTGTTGTACGAGAACTCCACCAGGTGTAGGTGATCTTCCCACGAACCAACGAAGTCGAGTGTACAAGATCTCAACATATCCTCAAGAGTCTGGATCTTGCGCTCTGACTGACCATCTGTCTGCGGGTGATAAGCTGAGCTGAACTGGAGGTGAGTTCCCATACTCTTTTGTAGACTACGCCAAAAGTGCGACGTGAATCTCGAATCTCTGTCCAAGGTGATACTGACTGGTACTCCGTAAAGTCTGACTATCTGCCTGAGGTACATCTCTGCTAGTTGAGCCGTCGACTGACCAACTCTGAATGGAAGAAAGTAAGCCACCTTCGTGAGCCTGTCAACTATAACCCAAATAGCATCTCTAATGGTCTGGGATCGAGGTAATCCAGTCACGAAATTCATGGTTATATGCTCCCACTTCCATTCTGGAATCGACAAGGGCTGAAGAAGTCCAGCTGGCCTCTGATGTTCAGTCTTGACTTGTTGGCAAACTAAACACCGATAGACAAACCGAGCTATCTCCCTCTTCATGCCATTCCACCAAAAGTATTGACGGATATCACGGTACATCTTCGTGCTACCGGGATGAATCGAATAATGAGAACAGTAAGCTTCCGCCATGACCTCCTGTCTGATATCTCCACTGGGTACACAAAGACGCTTACCATGTCGAAGTGTACCGTCTTCATGAATGCATAATTTTGGTCGTCGTCCTGCTTCACATTCTGCTCTAAGCCACTGAAGCTTAGAATCGGAGGACTGAGCTATCATGATCCTCTCAACTATACTGGACTGAACTTGCATGCTGGCCATCAATTCCACATTGGTAGGAAGGATAACTTCTATATCCATCTTCTGAAGATCTGCTAACAACTTTGGTTGCGCTGTCAGAAAATAAACTTCGGCTCTCCTGCTCAATGCATCTGCAACAACGTTGGCCTTCCCAGGATGATACTGTAGGTTGACATCATAATCTACAAGCAGCTCTAGCCATCTTCTCTGACACATGTTAAGATCCTTCTGAGTGAACACATACTTCAGGCTCTTGTGGTCGGTGAAAATCTCCACCCTATCTCCATACAAGTAGTGTCGCCAAAGCTTGAGTGCAAACACTACTGCTGCCAGTTCCAAGTCATGGGTCGGGTAATTCCTCTCATGATCATGAAGTTGTTGTGACGCATAAGCTATTACCTTTCCATGCTGCATCAAAACACATCCTAAACCTCTGCCTGAAGCATCACAGTACACTGAAAATCCTTCGGTCCCATCTGGAAGTGTGAGAATGGGTGCCGTCATCAAGCCTCGCTTCAGCTTCTCAAAAGAATCCTGACATTCTGCTGTCCAAGCAAACTGTACCTCCTTACGGGTCAACTATGTCAATGGCGCTGAAATCCGAGCAAAGTCCGAAACAAATCTCCGGTAGTAGTCGGCCAATCCAAGAAAACTGCGAACTTCTGCAACTATGCTGGGTACTGGCCATGTTTGATGGTCATGATCTTCTGGGGATCCACTTCTACTCCTCCTCTGGTGATGATATGACCCAAATATGAAATACGATCGAGCCAGAACTTGCATTTACTGAATTTGGCATACAACTGGTGCTCTCGGAGAATCTGGTTGACAACTCTGAGATGTTGCTCATGCTCCGCTTTACTCTTGCTATAGACCAGGATATCGTCTATGAACATGATCACGAACTGATCCAAATAAGGCATGAAGATACGATTCATGAGGTCCATGAATACAGCCGGCGCATTGGTCGCTCCAAAGGGCATAACAAGTAACTCTTAATGCCCATATCTAGATCTGAAAGCTGTCTTCGGGATGTCCTGCTCTCTGACTCTGATCTGGTGGTATCCTGACCACAAATCAATCTTCGAGAATACTGCCGCTCCTCTGAGTTGATCAAACAAGTCATCTATCCTTGGGAGAGGATATATGTTCTTGATTGTTACTGAGTTCAAGGTACGATAGTCAATACATAATCTGGACGTACCATCCTTCTTTTTCACGAGAAGCATCGGAGCTCCCCAAGGCGATCCACTAGCACGAATGAATCCCTTGGTTCTGAGTTCTTCAATCATTTTGTACAATATCTCCAATTCTGACGGCGCCATCCTGTAGACTCTCTCTGACACTGGTGTTGTCAAGTCGATAGTAAACTCGATCTCTCGTTCTGGCGGTATTCCTGGAAGCTCTTCCGAGAAAACATCTGGAAATTCTTCGACTACCCGAGGTAACTGTACTGCTGCTACGGCCATCCGCAATATTGGAGGAGAAGGTTCAACTTCGCCTCGAGAAAAGGAAAACTCCGGCTCGCTTGGAATGCTAAAAATAACTCTGCCAATATGGCAGTCTATCCTAGCATACTGGTCCCTCAGCCAATCCATTCCTAAGACCACATCATAATCGGCCATCAAAAATTCTATCAGCCTAACGGGAAACTCTCTACTGCTAACCACGACCCGACACGAGGAAAATACTCTATCTACTTCTAAAAGACCATTACCAGTAAGTATATTGAGCCTTACTGATAATGACTCGGGCTCCAGTCCTATCCGTGTCGCGAATCATGCAGACATAAATGAATACGATGCACCAGAGTCAAATAACACTGAAGCCGGAAAGGTGTTGACGAGAATAGTACCTACCACTACCTCACCTGGCGCCACTCCTTCTTCTCCCATGGTTAAAGCCAACACTTGACCATGTCCTCTGGGTGCCAGCCCTCTTTGCTGGAATCCTCTCTGCCTATTCTGAACTTGCGCCTGGGCATATTGCTCAGGCCTTTGCTGTTGAAAAGCTTGGGTCTGCGTCGGCAACGGCCTCGAAATAGAAACTGCTGCTGGACTGGTACTGGGGCTGGTCCCCTAACAGATGAACTGGTCATAGCTAGTGATGAGTCAGTCCTGAACGGGCAGGACCCTACCTTGTGGTCCGACGCTCCACAAAGCAAACACAATCCTCGAGCCTTGCGACATTCTGAAACAATATGTCCAGGCTTTCCACAATAAGAGCAGCCCATGGGGGAAGACTGCCTCTGCTTCTGCTGCTGAGGATACGTCGAGGTTGAATGTTGAACCGACGTAACTGAAGCTGTCCTTCTCGGAGCTCCAATGGTCAAAGCCCTAGCTGCCGGGGCTGGGGCAGACGACTGATTCATCTGGCCGTGAGATCGCTTTCGACCTCAGGTCCTGTCCATAATCCTCTGGGAGGTATACTCATGCCTCCTAGCTGCCCTCAATATCGCATCAAAAGTCTGATGCTCAAACTGCTCCACCGCCAGCAAAATCTTTAGGTGGAGTCCCTACTGAAACCACTGGACTCTATCGAACTCGATCGCCACCAAGGTGGAAGCAAACCGACTAAGCCTGGAAAACTCGGCCGCATACCCATCGACCGTCCTGTCCATCTGCTTCAAATTGGTGAACCTGGTCTGTAGATCATACCGAACTACAGCATCGAAGTACTTGGTCCAGAATCTCTCACGAAATACTGTCCAGGCAATAGGCGCCACTAGTCCAACGGCTTACGCCGCCCACCAGCTGCGGGCTAGATCCAATAACTGCAGGCGTACCACGGTTACCTTCTCATCTTCTGGGGTCTTTGCTGCCTCCAATATCACCTCTGTGTCCTGAAGCCACGCACCAGCAGCGATAACATCTTTGCTACCATCGAAGAATGGAGGGTTCAAGCACTTGAAACTATTTGCTGCATTGTTCCTATGATGTCCACCTCTGCCCAGAGCATCTGCCACTGCCTGATACAAGGCCTCTCCTCGTCGATCCTGCGATGCAAGCAACTCCCTGATAAGTCCAACCAAGGCTTCATCATCTTGCCCTACGGGCTGGGCTGGCTGTACTGGGGGTTCTGGATCTCCGGGAGGCATGACCCGGGAGGCTGCTCCTGAGTGCTGGGCCTGATCTTCTGGTTGCTGCTGGTCCACGGGAGGTGCTTCACCTTGCCGATCGGTAGGACCAGGAACAATACCGCTGAAGAAGACGACATAGGGAACAATAAGGAAGGACCAAGACAGATCAACGATACAAGCATGTGATCAGGTCAAGAACCTCAGGGATTAGAAGATACGAGCAGAGATCAAGGACAAGTGCTGATTGAGACATCTATTCGGTAACCCTCACATATCTTGATTTATAAGACCTGCATGGGCCACCACTTAAACCATATAATACCCCAAAATCAGAATACTGGAGAACGGGGCCATACATAGCCAGCTACGTATAATGAAATGGAATCCACCTCACTATACGGTTACGGCTGTCTAGATATATGAGGGTTTAACTACAATCCATCAGTCCTCTATGGTCAATATCAAGCCTAAATGGCTCAATCTCAAGCAAGCAAGTAAAGTTAAAAGATGTAAGATCCCAAATATACAATGGTAAGGCATCCCAAACATTACATATTCAGTTGATCATGAAGCTAGTCGTTACAAAATGTGATAACTAGCAAGAGTTTAGTCATACATGATCAACCCTAGGATCTGTCAATCATATTACAGCCCATAGGCAGACAGTAATAAGGTATGCAATACGAGCTAACAGGTGCTCGTCGGTAAAATGCCTCAAAACGAAAATTTTACAATGGAGTGGGAGAGCCAAAAAAATAAACCCACTCGTTGCCCTGGTTACGCCTGGTGGTCACCATCGGGCTGGAAAGTCGGTAGATCCTCTGGAGCTGCTCCAAAATCTGGCAATACAAAACCAGCTGGGTCAGATCCCAGAAAGAGCAAGTGCCACAAAGGAGGCTTCACTTAAGAGCTAAAACCAGCATATCAGAAATAAATATTAAAAGTAGTTACAAAAGAGCTTGATAATAAAAGAATAACAACAGTCATAATAGAGTACGAGAGAACCATTCAAGTAGCCAGGTCACAACCCTTAAACCAAGTAAGGACCAGGGTTGTAACCCTTCACCTGAACAGAACTCCATCTCCAAATCTTGTTGGTAAGATAAAACATAACAAGCATGACATGGGGTGCAATAAGACAATAAACTAAGAGAGGACTCAGAACTGCTCCGGGAGTCAGGTTACAACCCTTAAACCAAACAAGGACCGGGGTTGTAACCCTTCACCTGAACAGAACTTAGCCTCTGATCTTTATTGTTAAAAGTGACGATCATGCGATCAAGCCTGCAATAATCGAGCACTGAAACTACACCACATAATTGCTTCCGGCCAATCAGTGACCACGGCTTTCTACATTAGCTAACTAGGGTTATCACAAGCCTTAGTGACTAGCAATATGCAGTAAGATGTTCCTCCAGCCACAAGCCATGCAGCTAATCCAGGTTATCCAGGCGACTTGGGTTCATTAAGC
The DNA here is from genome assembly GCA_029216955.1 of Iris pallida. Taxonomy (NCBI): domain Eukaryota; kingdom Viridiplantae; phylum Streptophyta; class Magnoliopsida; order Asparagales; family Iridaceae; genus Iris; species Iris pallida. The sequence goes on along the minus strand of JANAVB010003400.1, from coordinate 19,791,535 downwards.
AGTGCCTCGTTCTTTTCCATATATCAGTGAATCTAGACTTGTGCCCTACTCGTCGGCAGGCTGCAATTCCAACAATGGTGGCCGAGATAACGGGATCGCCTGTAACTGGGGAAATCTCTCATGACTACTGAATTATTCTAGTTATTAGCCTTAGCCATTTACAGTAGGTATCCCTGACCGTGGTACTCAGGGATCCCTGTCCTAGACATGATGCAAACGTTACCGATTCAATTGTACAAACACAATCATCTACGGTGTCCAGGCCATTCAATCTTGTCCTACATGCTAGCCGTCGTAACAGCCTTCGGGATATATACCATGTCATGTTCACTGTCAGGAGTGCGCCACGTCGGGCCACTATCATGTCATGTTATTTGTCAAAAGTGCACCACAACGGGTCACCATCGTGTCAGGGAACATATTAAAAATTAATATGGCACAAGCATACATGTAGTAATTAAATATTAGCAGGGGCAAGGGTTGTGGAAGAATCATGCGGCTCAGAAAAAATTTGTCGCATGAAATTGCCATACGGCCAGCCAAATAAATGTTGTCACTATACAATATGCAGCCAAGAGTTAAATAATTGAAGGGGGCATATGCGGCCAACCATGTAAATGTGCATGCGGCCACAATTTAAAACCATGCAATAAAGCTAATGGCCATGCGGCCAAAGCAAATGCATGCAAGCAATTGCATATGCGGTCATGCAAGCAATTGGCCATATGCGGCCAGCCAAATAACTGGCCATATATGGCCATGCAACGATTGCATATGCGGCCAGCTAATGGCCATACGGTCAGCTAATAAGCATGCAAGCAATTGTATGCAAAGGCCATGCAAGCAAAATGCATGCAAATGTATGCAGCAAATGCATACAAACAAAAATGCATGCGGCCAATGCATGCAAATGCATGCAGCAAATCCATACGGCTAATGCAAACTAAATCCATGCGGCCAATACATACAAAAATGTATGCAAAATGGCCATACGGCCAAGGCTAGCAAAATACATGCAGCAAATCCATGCGGCCAATGCAAATTAAATCCATGCGGCCAATGCAAATTAAATCCATACGGCCAATGCATGCAAAATGTATACAAAAATGGCCATGCGGCCAAGGCTAGCAAAATGCATGCAAACAAAAATGCATGCAAAATGGCCATACGGCCAAGGCTAATGGTATTTGCATGCGGCCAAGCAAATGAATGCTCATGCGGCCAAGCAAATAAATGCTCATACGGCCAAGCAAATAAACACTTGCATGTGGCCAGCAATTAATTAACGACCATGCGGCCAGAAATCTATGCTAAGTAACAGCTAGCAAAAATACAACTGCGGCTAAGCTACTCAATGTTGCATGCGGCCACAAGTGCAATTAATGATTTCCACAGAGAACATATCCATGGAAAATACCATGGCCTCCATGCTCCACCAAACAACAATAGGAACCCAAATCCAGACTCCCATAGGTCAAATTTGGATAAAATAGAATTCTCTACAACATGGAACCATCAATTAGCAAAAATATGCAGGTTTGATCAAAACTCATAAAAATCGAAAATACCACAAAGCTAGATTTACAAGAAATTAACCACGAAAATGAAAAATGCTAAGTACTAGAGTGGGTTAGAAACACGTGAGGAAGACAGTGGAACAATAAAAATAAAATTTCTCCATGAAGTAAGATGCACTTGCCTAAACCTTCCTGGTAGGTGGAGAGTAATGGTGAGGAAGAAGAAGAGTGAATGAGGAGAGAGAAAGAGTGTTGGGTTAATAAATGATGATGGTAGTGGTAGGTAGGGGTTTGGTTCACAAACCAAATCAAGCCAATCAAGCCGAACCGAATCAAGCAATAAAATGCCAAATAAATCATGCGAGAAGACATACATTACGAGTCAAAATACGTACACGTATATCAAAATACGTAATACGAACCATGGTCATTACATTGACGCAGCCTTTGCTCATCGAGTCGTTGTGCGTTTAAGTCAGGAAAGTTATGTTAGGCTATCAGAGTGGTAGCAAGCACGGTCCTACGAGTTCTACGGTTGGATATAACCACATAGTCTTACGGTCTCAAGGCCCGTCATATAAAGTATGACTTGGGCGATAGCGTCGCGTAGAACGTAAGTCGATTTAAGGCACGATGCACGGACTTAGTGTTTAAGGCATGAACCACGGTTGATTTAATGAGTTCTGGAGAAAGGACTATCGAATAGGCATTCATGAGTTGAATGAAATGATATGGTAACATGGAAAGAATGCTCGCGACCGTGGGTCGTCGAGGGGTCTCAAATGGTAGAAGTCTTGATATTGGTTTTGAAAGAGAGGGTAACACTGAAAGAAGGATGACTGTGTGAGACGTCAGTTTGAGTCGAGTCTTGCATGGTCATTGGATAACTTGTCGACAAGGGCGATTTGTTTCCTCCGACGACAACCCGGGGCCACGGGACCATTCCGACCTAGGAGGAAACCGAGGGTGAATGTGAGCTGGATAGCTGAGCCGAAAGGCAAGTATTCGGTGGACGCTCATTGGGGCTAGCTACTTGCGATGACCGGTCCATCCTATACTAGCTATGTGTCCAAGATAGCTTGTCATGCTAGTGACCTCATATAGATGAGTCGGTACGGGCAGCAATCCGCGAGTGTGCCTTTGGATTGAGTCGAGTATTGAGTGCACTATATCAAGGAGTCGAGTTGAATGTGTGTGTACAGTTAGAACACAATATTGGGCCTAGGATTTGGTTGCAACGTAGATGACGTACTTCGACACGAGATGTGGCGTCGGGTCTTATGTTGTCGGCATATAAGTTGCATATTTATGATTGAGTTATCTTGAGTTTAAGTCAGGAGATGCCGCAAGGCAAAGTCGGTCGAGTGACATTTAGTCCACAAGTCCTGATTGGGTCAGTTGGTGATTGAAGTAGAAAGGGCTATGAAGCGGCGATATGGTTTAGTCACTCTGAGTTGCGAGGCACGACACGATGGATTCCTAGCACGATAACATGGAAATGGAGCCTCATCGCGTAGTTGCGTCTCCAATTTTGGCCGAAAGGCAAGCACGAATTGATAGGTTAATGTTTGACGTTGTTGTTGCAAGCACGGGATGGTCTAGAGACACAAAATAGGCCAAGGCATCGGTCCTAAAATAATCCTAAGGCAAGAGTAGAAAGACAATCAAAAAGGTTATGTTACACAAAGTAAATGAACGTGTCGGTTTTGTATGGGTGGGCGAGGAGCTCATTCCACCAGTACAGTTGAGTACTGATACCCACATAGTTTTTATGTGCAGGCACAGGTAGAAGATCATGGCACGGAGCTCGCTTGGATGCGTCGAGGCATAGAGTTCCTTGTTGATTCGAAGCGTGCGGCCGTATGGAGTCAAGACTTATATGGGACATAATGTATGGGCATCGCCTTCCAAAGCATCCGCTGGTTCAAGACATGTATTGAGAGATGAGAGAGAGCTGAGTGACTTGTATTGTGAGATGAGTGAGCTAGAGTGAGCTTGTGAGACTTGTAATTTTGGCCTTGTGCCCCATTGTAACCATTGTTTCAATATCAATAAAAGAGTATTTTGCTTCAAATTTTGCTGCTATTATTCAATGTCTCTGCTTGGGACTTCTGTGCGACGACCCCATCGTAGCCGCTGAAATCGGTCGTTATGGAACCCGCCTTACATGAGCGCAACCTAGGCTCGTGCGGTATCACGCCTTAGCGAGGACGATCGCTCCTACGGGAGCGGGGCGTGACATAATAGTATCAGAGCACGGCTTTACGTCCTTGGACTATCGATTGAATTCTTTAACTCCGTTATTTCCGCAAACTCTGAATTGTTGCTTCCGCAAAGTTGATATCGTTGGTGCGCTCTCTCTCAAATGTTCCATGGGATGTCCATACAATAAGTCTAACTATTTTGCAAAACATAGGAGAACAGTTTTTGATAAAACGAAAAGATGGTTCGCATAAGCACGGTTGGCTAAGTCAGGCTGGGCATATACACCAAAGTTGCATCGACCTTAGAAAAGTCGAGTGCAGGATTTGAATAGTGTCGAATAATAATAAGTTGAACTCGATTGAGTAAAGTGAGATAACTATCGATAAGGGTGCTATCGAGCGACGATAATATCGGTATGATATAGATGAGCGTGCTTAGAATTAGAGGAATGGTTCAAACGGGATTCAAAGAAGTTAATTTTGATCCGAATGATAGTTTTGAGGATTTGTCAAATGACTTCTTCCCTGAGTAGTGTATGCGATAGACTCAGGGATGTCGATCGATCGATTGAGGATATGGGGGTATCGGTGAGTCTATCAGCAAGCGTCGCGTATATGCAAAGCCTTAGATCAAGTACGATTGAGTGAGTTGTTGTATTAAAGTTTGATATGTGGGTTCGAACAAATTAGAAATGACACGCACGGAACGTGCACGGGATTGAGGATTACGTAAGTATGAAACGCGAAAATGATCGAGTAGATGAAATCGAATTGAGGAAAAAGTTAAGGTGTAGCGAACGGATGACTTAATCGAAGAAATTGATATGGGTCGTATATAAAAAGTTAGCACGACAGATAGATAGCGTGCATAAAAATTTAAAATTTGAAGTTATGCAATGACTCTAAGGATTGGATTGAATGTTGCTCGATGATTTGAGTTAGCAAGGAATAATACGAATTGAGGAAACACGTTGGTCGATGACTTAAGATAAATGGATGAACAATACGTGAAATTGGTTTGAGAAAATTGATGTTGTGAATGATTCGAGGGATAATGATTGAACTTGAATGTCGAGGAGATTATCCAGTCGGATGATAGCATCATTTGCACGATTCGAAATTGGTTACAAAGGAAGATCGTCAAGTTACGCATATCGTCGATGGTATTGAGGCATATCAAAGATCAATATGCGATAACTCGGGGGTACTCTGACTCGACGAATGACGATCGTGTAAATGTTATTGTTCGGTTGAATGCTATACTTAGGATTTTGATTGAGATGAATGTTGGATGAAAATGATCATGTCTTGATGGTTACGTTGATAGCCACAACGTCGACGATCTTGTCTTGTGCGAGTGCAACTCTAGCCTCGCACATGCGTTGCGTCGGATTTGGGGTGATCGTTTCGCGTGAGCGCTGACATGGTGATTCATGTCGCAGGAATGATCGAACTCGGAAAATCAGGATGCGGCAAGTTTCATTGTCTTGACTTGTCGGTTTGATACGAAGGAAAATTTGAGGACGTTAGGACTTGTGATTGATGAATGAAATAAACTTAAGGATTGAGTAGGTCCAATCCGTACATCGAGAATGAATTAGTCTAGACTCGAACAAGAGTTACGTCCCGATGAGGATGATTATCCCGCAGGAGCGTGTATGGTGATTCATGACCACCGTAGATAATCTGACTCACGTGAGATCGGAACGCAACGTATTATTAAGACAGATGACCTTGTGATCGATTTCGTGAATTGGGATAAATGACTTAGGGAGTATGGAATGTGAATTATGGCTTAGCGATGAATTGTGTCGTAGCGTGTTTGATTTGAAAGAATTGATAGACGGATTATGTCGAACGTGTTCGAAGAGATAGACTATGTGAAATGGCTTATTGGTCGAGCGATATTGATGTATCGAAGATTTGGTTGAGTGAACTTATAATAGGATGGCTTTGCTGAATGACTCGGACCCAGTGTGACAAACGTTCGGATGTGTATAGGAAATTTATGCTCGAAGTTTAGAAATCAGAGTGATACGAGCTTGGGTAGAAAACCCCCGTACTATCAACTTGGTTTGACCTTAGGATGGGGTCAGTGTTGATATTATTGTTTGGGAAATATGATTCCAATACTGACAATTGACTTTAGCCTGGAGAGATGGCCTAGCGGCTAGGCGAGATGTCCACGTCACGAGAGTTAGCATCGATACGATTGATTTTTGGGATTGAGTGGATGAATCAATAGGTGGGATTGGATTCACTATCACAAGGCTTGGTTGAAATACATGTATTTCGGGAACGCCTGGATGTGTGCACGATCCAAACTAAGTGATACGTTGAATCAAATGAGACTTGAGGAATAGAAAAGTGTCAAGGATTTTGAAATTGTATTAAAGGAAAGATTGATAGTAGCACGAGAGTGGCTCGGATTCGGGAAATGCATAGGAGAAATGTGTGCGAGACTCTTTGAACGTTCGAGTGATAAGTCAATGAGTAAGTACTCAGTTAGTTTCGAGGACGAAACTTTTTCTGAGTAGTGTATGATGTAGTGCCCCATCCCGCTCAATCAATTGGAGGAATCGAAACACCGACGGCGTTCGGACTTAGCCTTGCAACGGCTGCTCGAAGACATCGTTCGGTCGAGGCGACCGCTCGCTCAGGTGGGGTAGTTTCGGTGAACTTGCCTCATCTTAGCCTTCACATAATAAATTGTGTGTTTTCAACTTACACAAGTAGGCTCAATAATAAAAGAGACGAATCCACATAGATAAGGGAATAATCCCGATGGGTTGGATTGAGTTAGAATATGGAAAAGTCTAACGGTCGGCTTAGAGTTGGTGCACGGCGTACTTTAAAAATAACACTCGATCTTTCATCCCGTGGCTTGGGAGAAGGAAAGTTGGTTTGAGTTGGCAAAGTTATGAACGTAGCCTAAGTCATAGGCGTCGCCCGCATGAATGCTTCATAAAGCATGTACGGTCCCATCGTCCAAGGCTTGGCATAGCCTTGGCTTGGTCATTCAGAAGTCGAATGCATGCACGGCATGTTTCCTTAATGCGAGACTTGATACAGCCTTTGCTCATCGAGTCGTTGTGCATTTAAGTCAGACAAGTTATGTTAGGCTATCGGAGTGGTAGCAAGCACGATCCTACGAGTTCTACGGTTGGGTATAACCACAAAGTCTTAAGGTCTCAAGGCCCGTCATATAAAATATGACTTGGGCGATAGCGTCGCGTAGAACGTAAGTCAGTTTAAGGCACGATGCACGGACTTAGTGTTTAAGGCATGAACCACGGTTGTTTTAATGAGTTTTGGAGAAAGGACTATTGAATAGGCATTCATGAGTTGAATGAAATGATATGGTAACATGGAAAGAATGCTCGCGACCGTGGGTCGTCGAGGGGTCTCAAATGATAGAAGTATTGATATTGGTTTTGAAAGAGAGGGTAACACTGAAAGAAGGATGACTGTGTGAGACATCAGTTTGAGTCGAGTCTTGCATGGTCATTGGACAACTTGTCGACAAGGGCGATTTGTTTCCTCAGACGACAACCCGGGGCCACGGGACTATTCCGGCCTAGGAGAAAACCTAGGGTGAATGTGAGCGGGATAGCTGAGCCGAAAGGAAAGTATTTGGTGGAAGCTCATTGGGGCTAGCTACTTGCGATGACCGGTCCATCCTATACCAGCTATGTGTCCAAGATAGCTTGTCATGCTAGTGACCTCATATAGATGAGTCGGTACGGGCGGCAATCCGCGAGTGTGTCTTTGGATTGAGTCGAGTATTGAGTGCACTATATCAAGGAGTCGAGTTGAATGTGTGTGTACAGTTAGAACACAATGTTGGGCCTAGGATTTGGTTGCAACGTAGGCGACGTACTTCGGCACGAGATGTGACATCGAGTCTTATATTGTCGGCATATAAGTTGCATAGTTATGATTGAGTTATCTTGAGTTTAAGTCAGGAGATGCCGCAAGGCAAAGTCGGTCGAGTGACATTTAGTCCACAAGTCCTGATTAGGTCAGTTGGTGATTGAAGTAGAAAGGGCCGCGAGGCGGCGATATGGTTTAGTCACTCTGAGTTGCGAGCCACGGCACGATGGATTCCTAGCACGATCACATAGAAATGGAGCCTCATCGCGTAGTTACGTCTCCAATTTTGGCCGAAAGGCAAGCACGATTTGATAGGTTAACATTGTTGAGTCGACGTTGTTGTTGCAAGCACGGGATGGTCTAGAGACACAAAATAGGCCAAGGCGTCGGTCCTAAAATAATCCTAAGACAAGAGTAGAAAGACAATAAAAAAGGGTTATGTTGCACAAAGTAAATGAACGTGTCAATTTTGTATGGGTAGGCAAGGAGCTCATTCCACCAGTACAGTTGAGTACTGACACTCACATAGTTTTCATGTGCAGGCACAGGTAAAAGCTCATGGCACGAAGCTCGCTTGGATGCGTCGAGGCACGGAGTTCCTTGGCGATTCGAAGCGTGCGACCGTATGGAATCAAGACTTATACGGGACATAATGTATGGGCATCGCCTTCCAAAGCATCCGCTGGTTCAAGACATGGATTGAGAGATGAGAGGGAGCTGAGTGACTTGTAATATGAGATGAGTGAGCTTGACTGAGCTTGAGAGACTTGTAATCTTTGTCTTGCGCCCTATTGTAACCATTGTTTCAATATCAATAAAAGAGTGTTTTGCAATGACTTGTGTTTTGCTTCAAATTTTGCTGCTATTATTTAATTTCTCTGCTTGGAACTTTTGTGCGACGACCCCGTCGCAGCCGCTAAAATCGGCCGTTATAGAACCCGCCTTGCACGAGCTCAACCTAGGCTCGTGCGGCGTCACGCCTTAGCGAGGACGATCGCTCCTACGGGAGCGGGGTGTGACAATATCAATACACCGAACGAAGGGATTCGTATAATCTTCAATATGGAGGGAAAGTCGACAAGTACGACCAAATTACGGTGGTTGGATGACGATGAGTTTGAAGCCGCACATCGGTATATATGTCTCAATAGCGGTATCCAAGAGATGGAAGATATTAAAAAGTAAGCGACACCATTTAGTCATTCTAAATTCGATATTTAGAAGTGTGCTAACATTTCTCCCTATTATTACAGTACTTTTAGAGCTGAGATTTGAATGGAAAGACCTGATATTGATGATGATGATCTTGCTAGAGAGGTCGATATGAAGTTTTCGTCGTGGTTCCGAAATTATGTAAGGATTATAATCATTAGCCATTCTAAATTCGATATGTTACTACCCACACTTTGTCTAATGACTTTTCTGATACTACCCACACTAGGTCTTCCGTCCTGGTACACAGTTGCAGAACAAAGGGCTAAAAACAATTGCTATTGGACCGAGCAAGAAGGCAAAGTGTTGGAGCGGATATACAATCAATGGCTTTAACTTTAGAACTACTGATAAGCCTATCAATCATTCATTTGTCGATGATGAGGCTAATTATACCAAAAATTCGGGAGTTTGTGTGAGAGCCTCAGTTTACGATGCCGATCCCGAATTCGGCTACTACGGTATTCTAAGAGATATCGTAGAGATTGAATATTTTGTTGATGCGAAAATTGTGCTTTTTAAATATCATTGGTTCGACACAACACCCAAGCAAGGATGTAAGATTGACAAACAATTTGGCTTTGTTGATATAAAACATGAAAAAAGATATGGAGGTTTTGAACCATTTGTGTTGGCTAGTCAAACCGTTCAAGTGTACTATACGAGTTACCCTAGCCGACGGTGCAGTACCCTGGATTGGTGGGCTGTATGCAAAACCAAAGCAAGAAATACATATAATATTGGGGATGTAGCCTACCAAGAGGAAGAGGTGGTCAAGCCTCAACCAACATATATAAGTTTGGCTGGTGTTGAGGAAGAGGATTTAGAAGATATAGAGCTTGCGGTAGATGACATTATGGAGGTTAACGTTGATGAAGAATTGGAAGATGTTGAGGAAGAAGTATTGGAAGATGAAGATGAAGATTATAGTGATAGTGAAAATAAAGAAGCAGAAGAAGACACTTCGGAATCAAGCGATGATTCAGAAGACTCTTGGGAAGATGAATCAGACTAGTACGTACGTTTTAATTTAATATACGAGTTCCATTAGTATAATGTCATGACAGTAGTTTTTATTTTTAACACATCATCACTTATTATTTCTTTTAGATTTTTCTATGGTGCCGAGAGGTCGACGTTCACGTTTGTAGCTTGGATCTTCATTAAGTCCGCCGAGAGGTCTTCATCATGCCCGCCGAGAGGTTTCCATCACGCCCAACGACCTAGATTTACTGTACCAGTACTTTCTTGTATTATAATATTTTGGATATGTGTATTAATATTTCTTATATTAAAACATTATTCGTATGTGTGTATGAAGCTAATTTTGGATATGTGTGTATGTGTTGTATTAAAACATTTGGGATACGTGTGCATGAAACTAAGAATTTGCAGGAAACACAAATACTGATACATGTGTCTACTGTAAAACTATCGACAGGGATAAGGACTGCTGGAAACACGAATACTGATATTGTATTTAGAAACTGTTTATATGACTGTATATTGTGTGTGTAACTGTCGACAGGGATGTGGAGTGCAGGAAATACAAATACTGACATGCAATATTGTATTTAGCGACGAAATGGCGACGGAACGGCGACAGAAAACCTGGAACATTGCAGGCTAGCGACGGAACAACGACGATTTTTTCGTCGCTACATGCCTGGAAAATTTACTTTGCAGGCTACCGACGGAATAGCGACGGTAGTTTTCGTTGCTAAGGTTCTGGAAATATTATATTCCAGTATAGCGACGGAATAGCGACGTAAGTTTTACTTACTATTCCGTCGCTATGTGCCTGTCCGACACTAAAAGCGTATCGGAAACATCTTAGCGACGTAATATTTCTTCGTTAGCCCGTCGCTACTCTCATGCTGAATTACGCCGCTGTGACGTCGATAGTTCGTTGGTAACTATAGCGACAGAGCTTCCGTCGCTATTACGTCGCATTTTCCAATAAATAGCTTGTCGCTAAATGCGTCACTAATCAGTCGCTATTTTCGACAAACTAGCGACTGATTTAAATTAGCGACACGTGATTTTCCGACAAACCATTTCCGTCGCTGATATGTCGCTATTTGGCTTTAGCGACAAAAAATCGACTTTTAGCGACGGATTCTGCCATCGCTAAAGGCCTTTTTTTTGTAGTAAACTTTGACATGTTGGCTCAACTAGCCAATACTCCAGCAAGACTATCGATCTTTGAGCTCCTTCGTCTCTCGAATGAAACTCGATAAACATTAAGCAAAGCCATGATGCAAGCCGATGCTTGTCTTGCACATCTCAAGAAGTCTGATGAAGAGCCAGTAGCTTGCCCTCAATATCATACTGTGATGGAGATCATGCGAAATATTACCTTCACCCAGGATGACATGTTGTTGGAGGACAATCGGTACGATCAACCTCTTTACTTCACTGGGTACGTCGACACGATGAGGGTGGATCGCATCCTTATCGATCCCGGGTCCGCACTCTGCATAATCTAAAAGACTTTGCTGGATTCTCTAAAGATTCCAATCCACAATCTCTCAGCAATGGTTACAACTATTCTCTGATTCAATTCTGGGAAGAGTAAACAGCTCGAAAAGATCCGCTTGAGAGTCCAAATTGGCAATCTCCGTACAAAAGTCACCTGCTATGTGATTGACAACTACGTCTCCTATAATCTATTACTAGGAAGGTCGTGGTTGCATGAACATAACATTGTGTCATCCACTCTTCATCAGTGCTTCAAGTACGTGGATGATAATGGAGAGATCAAGAAGGAAATTGCTGACCTGAATCCTTTTTGGGTTTCGAGGCCTACTATACAGACTCTAGAATGTACAAAGAAGAGTACATAAAGGTAGTGCTGGCCATGGACACTGAGGACGACCAAAAAGATGACTCGAACGACGTCTTGGTGATTCCAGTCAAAGGACGCACCTCTCATCCTTTCTCCTCTCAGATGTTAACAATCACACTTGTTCCTCCTACTGAAAAAGTGGAGCAAAGAAATCTCACCTCTTCTGAGCCTCTTGTTATCGACCTTCGTTATAACAAGCCTACTGTTTCCCTTTCTCCTCCTCTAGTTATCGACCTGGCAATATTTCCTACCAAGGTTACCAATGATGTTGTAACTGTTGAGACTAAAAATAGCAATAAAGTAGTGTCTCCTTCGTAGTACATTGATATCAACTTTTATACACAGTATTACTTAGAAATTCTGGACAAGTTCGAACCTCTCACCTTAGGAGCAATTCAACCTTTTCAATATGAGATAGAGTACGAACCAATGCAGAATTTATTCTTAGTAGTTCCTCCTCGGAAAGATGATGAGCATCAAATCTTCTTTAGCAGAGAACATAATCAAAGAATTATGCTTGACAACGATTCTGAAAATGACGATCGTGGAAGAATACAATTGCGTCGTTATAGTCAGCAGTCTAAAAACATCATTCAAAAAATGGGTTATAATTTTGGGTCTGGATTGAATGGAGGCAAAGGTAGTAGTACTCCTATTCGAATACATGCTCCGAAAGGAAAGTCATCGCAATACTATAACAAGACCAGACATGGGTTAGGCTAGATTACGCTGAACACAACCCTAGATAGATCTGAATCAGACAAAGAAATACAATCTTATTCTTCCGATTATGCTTCACGGGACTCAGACACCAGCATAGGAGAAGTTCATCAACTGACTCTATCTGTCAATATGGTGACAATTGAATTCCTAGAAGATGATGAAACTGATGACCTTACTGAGGCTTATAAAGAAGGGCCTTGGACACAACAGATGGATACTAAATGGAAGCTTCGCTTCGAACAGCATGAACCACCCACTGAGGATGAGCTAAACCAAATCGATGTCGGAGACGAAGCTTCTCCAAGGCCAATCTTTATCAGCAAAAGTCTCCCTGAAGCAGACAAACAAGAGTTGATCCAGCTCATTAGAGAAAACATTGACGTATTCGTCTGGAGCTATGAAGATATGCCAGGACTAGATCCTCAAATTGCTACCCATAAGCTCAACATTTTACCAAATGCTAGGTCGGTCAAACAACAGCAACGACAATTCCATCATGATATGATGGATGCCATAGAAGCCGAAGTCAAGAAGCTCATTGCCTGCGGCTTTGTTAGGGAGGAACAGCATCCCGATTGGGTAGCTAATGTCGTCCCAGTCATGAAGAAAACTGGAAAGGTTTGAGTCTGTATTGACTTCAGAGATCTCAATGCAGCTTGTCCCAAGGACGAGTTTTCTCTTCCAATCACTGATGTCATGATCAACAACACCTGCGAGTTCGAGCGAATGTCTTTCATTGATGGATTCTTTGGTTATAATCAGATCAGGATGAATCCCGAAGATGAAAAGCATACATCTTTTTGTACTCCTCTGGGAGTCTACTGCTACACAGTCATGCCATTTGGTCTCAAGAACGCTGGTGCCACCTATCAGCGAGCTATGAGTACTATTTTTTGGAAACATTTACGGAAAACAGTCGAATGCTATGTCGACGATATTGATGTCAAGAGTCATCTAAAGGAATATCACATTCAAGACTTAAGAACTATTTTTGATCTAATGCACCAGCATCAACTTAAAATGAATCCTACCAAGTCATTTCTAGGAGTCTTTAGTGGCAAATTTCTTGAATTCATTATTATCTCTAAGGGTATACACGTTGACCCCGAGAAACTCAAAGCCATTCAAGAGATGCATCCTTCACGCAACCTAAAAGAGCTACGATGATTCCAGGGACGACTTGCGTATATCAGGAGATTCATCTCAAATCTCTCTGGACACTACAGATCGTTCACTAATCTAATTAATGAAGAAAGGTGTGTCTTTCATTTGGACTGACGAATGCCCGCAAGCACTCGAGGACATTAAGCGGTACTTGTCGAACCCTCCAGTCCTAGTTCCTCCAATCACAGAAATACCCTTCCTGATGTACGTTCGAGCAATGTATCACTCTCTGGGTGTAGCTTCCTTTCCCGAAAATTTTTGAAATATTTTATTATTATTTATTTTAATTAAATTGTGATTTTTAGAATTTTGGAAATAATTAATTAGTTAATTATTACGGTATATAATTTTAGTCATGGTTAGAAATTGGAGTACAAGGTGACTAGAAATCGTGGCACGGATAGTGCAGTGGCGTGTTTCGACTAGTGTATTAGCCCTGGTAGGGAAGACCTGTCCATCGGTGTGTCCTAATTAGGAAAATCAGGCCAAGTTATGACATAACCATTATAAATAGGTTAATTATTTATTATTATTATTATTGACGTTTAAGTGACCCGGTGGTACCAATTTTAGTTCAGACTGAGCCCAACCCCATGTGGACATGTAGTGTGTCCAAAGACATCCATACAGATGTATATATTAACGACAATTATATTGGTATTCATGTTTTGGTCGAGAGAGTATATTTTTAATATAATGGTGAAATATGTTAAATATATTTTTCCTGTTTAAATTATATTTTTACTTTGAAAATAGGATAATGACTTCCTTAGATTGAAACTTTAGTTTTAGGATTTTATATTATGAATACTTGTATGTATAGGTGGCACGTTTGTATTAGGCTTTATATAAATATTTATAAGTCAATATAGTTCTGTGTAGATAAATGTTGGTAGAATGAATAAATATATGTAGTACAACCATTGGTTATAGAAATTCTTTATAATATTGAATTCCTGGTATTTATATAAACATTTTGTGTATACAGATGTATGTGTGTACATATGTATATATATGGGTCACTATATACTCAGTTATATATATTTACATATATATATATTTATATATATATATATATATATATATATATATATATATATATATATATATATATATATATATATATATACATTAAGTAAATATATACGGAATTATACAAATAAATAATATATACGTGTATATGTGTATGTATATAAATATATGTGTGTATGTGTATATATAAATTTTTTTTTGTATGTGTATATATAAATATATACATGTATGTATACATATATGTGTATATATATATATATATATATATATATATATATATATATATATATATATATATATATATTTTATTATATATATATATATATATATATATATATATAAATAATAGCTGCTATATAAAGAAAAAGAATAGAAAAAGAAATAAAGAAAGAGCAAAGGGGCAGCAGCAAATCCCAGCCAGGCTCTCAGCCGAGCCCAGCAAGACGGCCCGCCCCAGCTGCAATTAATTCCAACCCACAGCAAAGAGGCCCAGCCCACTAGTCCCCAGCCTGAGATCCTAGAGCCCCGATCCTGTTCGAACAACAGACTACTCGTATATAATGATCGATAGGAGTTCGGGAATTCCTCGAAAAACCTAACCTATCGTACCACCACTCAACCACGAGGGCGACGACGCGACCACCTCCGCGTCACCGCGAGATCGACGCCGTCGGCGGGCCGCCGGACGGCCGCCGGGCACAACAGAGAAGAGCCCCTGCAGTAGCAGCAGTCGCACACTAGTGCACCGATTTCCAGGTCACTTTCCTCCCTCCATGTTTGATCATCTTGCAATCTACCAAATCCTACGCGTAGAAGATATAACCCACTCGAGATCCCACCAAGGGGATTTGAGGATAGTGTCACAACCTGGCCAGAAACTTGATGCCAATATCGGCAAAACCCTGTCCCGAAATAGGACTTATGACAGTCCATGCACCTATATTAAGAGATCGATTCGGATCGATCTAACACCAGATTATAAATTGTATTTAAATAAAGTTTTAGAGTGCATGACCAGGATTGAAACCCTTCAGATAGAATTATTTCTCATCAATTATGCAAGAAGTTATTCACCCATAAAAACTAAGAAAATCTATTTTTAAAACAATAGAAAAATTGGAAAAACTTTCGATACGACGTGCGTTCCGCCAATCCGGGCGACGTGGTCGTGAACCAAAAGCATCAAAAGGTGTGTAACGGCTTCGTGGACGTGTGGGCTTTGACGGAATTCAAATTGGTCGTGTGTGCGCGACGAATTTGATGCGTATCCGTCGAAATTCACCGTATTGACCTCTGTGCAAATTCCCTAATTACTTTGTACACGCTCGTCAGATCGAGACGAAACTTACACCAACAGGACCGTATCATTTTTCTGGTCCTGTATGCCAAGTTTGGTCCGATTCTGAGACAGTGGATTGGATCATCGTTTTGTGGGCCCCACGGTCCGATTCAACGGGCGATTTTGTGCACGGCCCGTCGGAATCCAACTTTGGACATACGGTTGGGTTCATATTGGAAAACCGAACCTGTTGACATATAGTTTGACGACTTTAGAGACCATTGACTCTGGCACAATTTTCAGTGCAAAGCGGGTCCAACGGGGGATACCGTTTTAGCCCAAAATTACCGTTTTGCCCCTGTGTCCAGAATTGGACTTAAGGACAGGCAATTCTAGCTAAATTGACTATTCTGAAAATATTGGTAATGTTTATTTCAGCATTTGGAGACTTCTGCATGTGTTGACTGATTGTGGCTCATTGAGTGGTATAGTATTATTGGTTTCACCAGCTAAGGACCTCAGGCAAGTACACTTTCTGATTGCTTTCGATTCATAGTGGTCTTTTCATTTGATGCTTATACATATGTCTTGCTGTTTGTTGACACGCTCGTCACACGAAATAGTCGGAAGAGAAAATATCTTAGTAGACATGTGGACTACCCAGAACTATCCTCCGTGTCTTTCGTGGAGAATAGCAGCTGCACACGACACGCGCAGGTACCGAATTTACCTCCTAGCCGTTCACATGTCGAAACGGATATTTCACACCACATAGGTAGTTATCTTTTTTTTTTTTTCTCCACCGTGCCATGTCATCAGTACCTTCTAGTTTTCATCTCTCATATGTTATTTTCATGTCTTGTTAATTCTATTGTGTTTCGCATTGCCGTCGGTTTGTGTGCTTGTTCCATTCCTGACTGGAAACCAACATTTTTTAGGTTTAGCCGCGATCACTCTTAGCACTAGGGAGGCATGGGTATGCTGATGTTAACCTCGAAATAGATAGCAGATGTATCATTTTCATAAATTGTGAGAACATTGTATTCTCTTTAATTTTAAATATTGTAAATGTTGTAATAAATTTAATAATGCGAATGAGCAATAAAGTTTATTTTGAGCAATTACTTCTTACGGGCTTGACAGTGTTCTACCGCCGACTCTACGGCGTAGGCTGGCTTGGACACATCTCGTATCCGAAAAACGGGTACGGATCGTGACACTGTGTGCCCTCCTAGCCCAGAAGAACAATGAAGGCCATGAGCAAGCAATTTATTATCTCAGTCGCACAATGATCGATGTTGAACATCGATACAGTCCGGTGGAAAAAGAATGCTTAGCCTTGATGTTCGCTGTCTAGAAGACGCTTCATTACATCACAGGCCAGACTATCCATGTCATCTCCAGAGTCAATCCTCTACGGGTTCTGATGAAGAAGCCTAGTACACTTAATTCTAGACTTGCTACATGGGCGATATTTCTAGCACAGTATGATATGGTCTATGTCCCACAAAAGTCTGTCAAGGGTCAAGCCCTAGCTGACTTCTTGGCTGCTCATCCAATTCCTGAAACTTCAAAACTCTATGACAAAATTTATGATGAGACTCTAGAGTCCAACATGACTTCAGAAGGAATACTCGTTTGGCATCTATTCTTTGATGGTGCATCTAGAATTAGACCTAACGGTATCATCATCGCTAGAGTAGGAATTATCCTTGTATCCCCAGAAGGGCTAACCATTCAAAGAGCCTACTCTCTGGACGAGCCATGCTATAATAATGTTGTTGACTACAACGCTTTACTCATCGGTCTCCAGTTAACTAAACATCTGGGTATCGACTATTTTGAAGTATACGGAGACTCTAAACTGATTGTCAACCAGGTTAGAGGTACGTACGAGGTCCGACATCAAGATCTCATCCCTTACCAAGAAGCAGCAGTCAAGATGGCTACATTATTCACAGGTTTCTTTATTAAGCATGTACACCGAGCATGCAATACAGAAGCCGATGCACTCGCTAATCTAGCAGCAGTACTAGCTGTTCTTGTAAAAAGGCAACAGTTAATCGTCATCGCTAATCGAGAATTATTCTGTATCAAAAATAATCTAAATATTGAATTCAGTAATACGGTTGAGATTTGCACTACAATCGAGGATTGGAGAATCCCCTTTATCGACTTTGTAGTGCATGACATCCTGCCAGAGGATCCTAAAGAAGCTACGACAATTCATCGCCGATCACTCTGATTATATTACAATCACTTGTCCAAGACTCTTTATCGTCGATCATTTAACAGTATGCTCCTGCATTGTCTTGCGGGAGATGAAGCAAAACAGATATTACATGAAGTTCACGACAGTGTCTACGGTGCACATCAGCCTGGTCCTAAGCTACAAAACCGTATCATACGCATGGGATACTATTGGCCCACTATGGTGGCAGATGCAATTGAATATGCAAAAAATGCCAGGCATGTCAGATCCATACAGATTTTATCTACCAACCATCAGAATTTTTTGTATCCCACTGCAACATCTTGGCCTTTTGAAGCCTGGGACATGGATGTCATTGGTCCTATCAATCCACCATCATCTCGAGGACATCGGTTCATCCTAGCTATAACCGATTACTTCTCAAAATGGACAGAAACTATTCCTCTAGCCGAAGTCAAGGCAAGCAGTGTTATCAGCTTTATCAAATATCATGTCATCTATCGATTCGGAGTTCCTCGAAGAATTATCCATGACAACGGACCTCAGTTCGTAAGTCAAGTGTAGAAGAATGGAAAATATGGGGTTCATGCGGATCACAAATTACCGCATATATACTTTGGGCCAAACAGGTCCGCATAAAGGAAAGCCGCATGACAGATTCAATGCCTTATGCGGCCCATAGACAACCTAGTGCAGAAGAAAGATATGCGGCTAAGAGGATCAGTTCGTCTGATAAAGCTGACAAGTTCTGTCAAAACTGAGAAAAATGACAGCTCTGATACTTTGACAAAAAAGATAAGACGTCAAACGTCACCAAAAGCAAGGTTCATACATTTTTCATGCGGCTAGAAGGAGTTTCACCTAAGTCGCATGAACCTTATGCGGCTCAGACATATGCGGCCCCAAGTCTCCGAACTTCATGCGGCCAAAGGCGACTGCGACCCAAGCCGCATGAGCTTTATGCAGCCAAAATACAGAATCTGTGCGGCTTAAAATCCTTAAGCTGTATGCGGGCTAAGGAAGTTTGCGACTTAAGCCGCATGAGTCTCATGCGGCCCCACATGGTCAAAAACTGTGAGACTCATGCGGCTCAAAATGATTCATACGACAGAACACGTGGCAGGCTGACCAAGTCTTAACTACCCAGATTTTCTGTAACAAAATCCTAACAAATCGACAGATGACGGCCAAAGAGCGGGTCTTCACGTGCTAGTTTGCTACGTGGCCACATGCAATCTATGCGGCTCAGTATACATACAACTATAAATAGCAGGGTGCCACACCCCTGCAAAAGGCGGGCAACCTTCGAAAAGCAATTTCTTCAAGAGCTAAGGACTGCGTCAGATAGTCCAAGGAGTAAGGCAGAGTTGATAGCACTTTCCCGAGCCTCTACCGTCACCCCCCCAGAATCAAAACTAAATAATTGTACTTAGATTGTTTCCTAGGATTTCTTTGTAGGCTTTTCTTTGTACAAGTGAGTTTGCAATCAATTTCAGCATTTCTGTAATACCTGTCTTTGATTTTTTTATGGCAAACACAATGGCGACTCTGCTGGGGACGTCCTTCTCCTCTGATGAGAAGTTGGGGACACAATCTGATGCGTCCAAGCTTGGCTCTACGCAGCAAATGCATGTGGTTCATTTCAACCAACAAGCCTTCGAAGAAATGCTCTCTGTAGGGAGCGCCAGCCTGTCTCAGAAGCGAGCCAACCCAAAGAGAACTCGTAGGACGTCGGTGCACAGAACTATTATCCCCGACCAAGTTCTCGAAGAAGCTCCTTCTACAGCCCAAGACGATGACCAAAGCTCTCATACGGCTTTGTTTTCGACCGCAGAGGACTCTACTGTCCCAAAATCCAGCAGAGGAAAATACTACGATGCTGAGTTTTTGGGGGCATAAGGGAAATCCATGCGGACAAAGAAGAAACCGCATAAGAGAGATGGGCAGTATGTCCATGCGGCAGCCAACTCTGGCCGCAGGCAGATAACCCATACGACAGCCAACTCTGGTCGCAGGAAGATAGCCCATGCGACAGCCAGCTCTGGCCATAGGAAGATAGCCTATGCGGCAGCCAGCTCTGGCCGAAAAAGATAGCCCATGCGGCAGCTAATCCTGGCCTCAGACAAGATATTTCATGCGACCTTGTCAGAAGCTCTGTGATCAACCGCCTCTCATGCGGACCCGACGCCATGAGGCCCATTGAGAATGTGGGATGTATCAATCTGGACTCTTTTTACTATGCACTAAGTCAAAAAAGTCTAGGGCAGTGTGGGCCGAACAAGCCCAGTCAACTGTCCAAGTTACTAACTGTCAGCGGGCCCCGTTAACTGTTATACGGGCTCCTGATGGAAAGTTGTACAGAACCACCCGCGTCTAGTCCCCCAGGGCTAACGGATGGGGTGAGTCTTTAAAGTCTCCCTCCAACGATCCAGAGCAAGTATTGTTACTAGCCACAGATCAGGGAGGAAACATGATACCTAAGTACCCGTGCGCTCGGGATTCCCGAGTCCACAAGTTTGGTGCAAAGGTTGATCAGCTTGCTACCGACTTGCGTGAGGTGATTACTCACATACGCAAGGTGGCAGCATTGGCATGCAATGAGTCTCTCTCGAGACGTCGTTGCACTCGAGTCATCATCAACTGCTGCGACAAATCAGCAGCACCTGAAGGTCGGCAGTCAGTTTTTTGACGACTGCAGCAACCAGCACTTGTCCGACAACAACTCAAGAAACAGGTGTAAATTCTGGGGGACAAGAAGTTTTCTTTCGCCTCCTATAATTCAACTCAAAAGGTTCCTCCTGGCAAGGGAGGAAAGAAGACCGGCTTTTCTAGCCCGGCAATCTGGACCAGTATTGCAAGGAGACCCTCATCTAGAGGGTTCCCACTGACAACCACAGGGGATGTCTATTTAGGCACTCGATCCAAAAAGAAGCTTCCAGCACCCGGTGGTGCACCTTCGGCCTCCTTGAGAGTAGATGAAGCTGGGGGTAGCAGTCCCCTCAATATATGTGATAATCCGGTGTACCAAGAACACATACAGGGGGTAAAGGTCCCCCAGAACTGTGCAACAGACTTGGATTTCCCTGAGGACCACCACCCTCACCAAGATAATACGGCTTCCTGTACAGGAGGTAGCACCCCTTCCGAGTCCGAGGAGGAAGACATTCCGATATTCCCCGATGATTTCTCGGCACTGGGGTATAACACAGAGAGCACCTCTACTACAGTCCCTTCCACCTCTACCAACGTGCGGACAGTCTTTATGGCCGACGATGATCATAAAGCGCCTTCTGATCGACAACATCTAAAAGTACTTAAAGCCATGCTCCTGTCCTTGGTCAAGTCCGTGGACGAAATTAAAGCCACCTTGCCAACCCAATCGGCAAGGATGCCCGGACAAACAAGCTTGGGACCCACAATCAATACGGACTCCAACATGACCGCCCCTCATTTGGGTGATGATCCCTAAGGAGCATCCATTCCTTCAGCTGCAGATGAAGCCAAGGAGGGAAGTCCAGGAGCTTCGGGCAATGTTCAATGCCCGAGACTCCTCTCGGGACCTCAGAATACGGCAGCCATATCCCATTGCATGGAGAGATGTGCCTTTTCCACAATGGCACAAGCCATTCCATATCGATTCTTATGATGGAACGACCTCTGCTAGTCGATACATGACTTACTTTGAGGTCACAACCGACCACTTGCTGTATAGTGACGCCATCCTCGCGCGATTATTCATCGGAGCATTGGAGGGGATCGCGTTCGACTGGTACCGTAACCTTTCTGACAACTGCATCCATTCTTTTGACGGCTTCAAGCACATGTTCCTGGAAAGATTCTATGAAGTGGGGTATAATGTAACGATATCATCTCTCATGGACGTCGTTCAGGGAGAGAGAGAGCTAACACGGAACTATATCGAGCGGTTCCGTCAAACCGCAATGAGATTGCCCCAAGGCAATCCTGAGAGGTCCTTGATTGAAATCTGCCAGAAGAAGTTGCTTCCCGCAATTAGCCTCTGGATGTGTGACGATCAGTTCAGGGATTGGACGACCTTCATCATAAGTGCTACTAATACAGAGGCAAAATTGAAGAAGGATCGCCAGTTGGGATTACACATCCCAGATGGAAGGATAAGAGCAGACATCTTGGTTCCACCTCCAGCAACAACAACAGTGGCACCACCTCCAACCGGGACAATAAGGGCAAACAGGCCATGGTCGTTGATGTGACCTAGAAGCCCGAACTAAAACAGGCGGAAGGTCCGTGGCCCAAGGTGAATTACTCATTTGAAGATGGTCATGTCAAACCTATCTTCGATATGCTCTTGCAAGGGGGTAGGATCCAGCTCCCTCCACCAAGGTGCGAGCCCCGAGCGGCAGAAATAGAGGACCCAAAATATTGTCACTTCCACCGCTATGTCCATCATTCCACTCATGACTGCTTCCTGTAATGCTCCAGTCCCAAAATACGTAGGACTAGAAACGTAGACATGCCAGCCGTATAATTAATATACGTAAGCTGTAAAATACAGTAGAACCATGACTAATCTCATCCACACAAAATAAATGAATAAAAGATATCATATAATGATAATGAATTATCTTGATACAATATGTTGGGCGAAGACAAATCCACTACCAACAAGTAAAGAAAAAAAATACATGAGAAAAGAAATGATTTTGGCGAGCGAAGCGAAGACGATCCAAGCGCAATCATCCTCGAAGAATTTGAGATGGTCACGGCTAGAGCTAGAGCACCTGCGAAAGACAAGAGCACACACCTGGCGAGATAACCAGGTCCTCAGAGGGACGTAATAAGACACATAATATCATGCCATATAAACTGAATAAATATTGCTCAAATAAATAACTCAATTGAATTATAATATGGTCTAATACACACATATTGAACTAGCTTACCATCCCCCCAACCAAACAAGGACAGGAGATGGTAAACTAATTCATGGTGACGTATCTTTCCATGCTATGAATCCAATATGGTATCCGGATCCCAACAAAGTTCAATACCTTCTCATCGAAGTAGTAAGTCACACCTACAACCAAACAAGGACAAGATGTGACGAACTAATCCGCGACAAGTTATTGTTCCAAGCCACGGTCAGATACAAGTACCCAAACCAAAAGTACTCGTACCTAACGGATAAAGGTGCCTAACCGTTCTAAGTAAAATGTGGTTAAGAACAATCCTTCCTACGCATGGGCCCTGGCTAAATAGGATCGGCGTAGTCCCCCTTGGGGCACCAGAGGCCCAATCAATAAGAGCATAACATTCTGCAGAACGTCAGTGGCCATCAGTAATCATGGGTAATCTGACCCGCGTCTCCGGCGGAGCTTACGGGTTACAAAAGGGAAAGTGCATCGAAGCCCATACGCTAAGGAATTGTCCTCCCCACCCAATGCCTATATTGTTGTATCCACAACATAAAACCTCTATAACCGCTAAGTCAAACTAAGCATGCAACCTTTATTAGCGGTTATTCCTATCGTACGGCTTATACGTACCGGTGGCCAGCCAGTCACGCATGTCCGTATTCTACATGCGACACACAACTTCGTGGTACAACGTGTCAAGGCCAATGAATGCAACACATAAAGGTGGTCCCTTAAATCTAGGTTTAATGTGTAAGAAAACTAATACATAGCAGGAAATATAAATAAACAGTAAGTTCTAACAGGTTATGCCATGTATCACAATTTATTTTGCATAAAGAAAATAATGAATAATTCATGAAATATGAGTTAAAATAAATAAACAGCAAATGGCAAGGTGTCTTGCCTGGTAGGACGCCTGGTGCGCTGCGATGATCAAGGTGGCATAAACTGTGACTTTGGTGCAACAACAATACAAGGTGACCTCAGGTGGCACGGACGGTTCCATTGGGTGCAGAAGGGTCAAATTAGTTACGTTCGACATAAGGTAGTCTAGAATTGGCGAAGGAATGACTTGGTTATGGACAGGAAAAATATCTAAAGAATGGGTTAAATAATATATATGCTTTTATAAAACTTTTCTTAATACTTAAAAAATAGTTTTATTTAGTAAAACAATTAATTTAATTACTTAAAAATCCAAAAATCTTTTTAGGGAGAAAAATCTAAGTTTTGACAAAATACTATTTCTAAGTATAAAAACGATATTTTATATATGAAGATATTTAGGTACTTATTCAAAAATAATAAGGAGTATTTAGGCCAAAACTATAACTTGTCAAATAAATTTATATACATATAATTCGAGAAAATATTTTAGAGTCAAAATTTACTTTGAAATTAGCTAAAAAATATTTGTAAAATTTTCTAAAATGATAATAATAATGCAAGTAATAATATTTAGCAAGACAACAAAATAATAAAAATAACATTAATATTAATAATAATAATAATAATAATAATAATAATAATATATCTACATATTTTGACAATTACTTATTTTTATATAAAATACTTTAATGACACCATATAATAGATATACCTAGTAAAATATGGAGACTATACTATATTTTGTAAATTACAGGAAACGTAATAATTCTAATCAATTATCTTCTGTTTTTACCATTAAAAAAACAATAATAATAAAAACAAAAACAAAACAAAAACAAAACAAAAACAAAAATAAGAAAAAAACAAAAAAAACAAAAAAAGGCAAACTCAGCACAGCTCAATGTGCTGTGCTCCCTCAAAAGTAAAAAGAACAAGAGAGGGAGAGAGAGAAAAGTGAGGGGGGAAGTGAGCGAAGAGGGTTAAAAGAGTCGGGGGGAGAGAGAGTGGCGGAACGGGAGAACGGAGACGAGTGGCGAGCTGCGAGTTCGATCGGGCGGAGGAGAAGTGAGGGGCTGTGGTGGCCGCGGCCAAGGAAGGCAGCGGAGCTTTTGGGGATGCGGAGGTTGAGAGAGCGGGCGAGGATCGAGGCTCAGGCGGCCAGGGGCACGGCGGAGGAAGCGTCCAGGCGGTGGCGCGCTGGAGGCGAGGGGTTCCGACTTGTGGAGCCGGGGGACAGCAGCGGGGATCGGCGTTTGGGGGTGGTCGCAGCCGGGGCTGGGTCGGCCGGCGGGTGCGCGGATGAGTACACCGACGCACGGCAGCTCCGGCGAGGAAGGCTGCGGTGGCAGCGACCAGAGGTGGGGAGCGGTGGTGTTGCGGATCCGGAGAGCACTGCGCGACTCGTAGCGGAGGGCGTCGGTCGGCGGGCGGAGGTGAGTTTAGGGTTAAGTTTTATTTTCCCTTCCCTTCTCTGGTGTCGTGGTGTGGTGGTTGGCCGAGAGTCGAGGAGGGTTAGCAGAGTGACGGTGACGGATTTAGGGGTTTTTGGCTGTGTCGTGGCGGAGGTTTATGGCATTGGAGGAGATTGCTGGTTTAATGGGCGGCTGCGGGTGGCTGTCTTGGTGGTGGAGAAGGTCAGTTGGCCGGAATGATGAGGGCGACGAGGATGAGTGGCCGGACTGGAAAAAAGCTGTGGTGGGTGCTGCAAAGGGTGGTGGTCGAGATGACGGTGGTGGTGCCGTGGGAGCTATCGGTGGTGACGGGTATATGTGGTGGGGGTCGATGGTCGCTGGGAGCGGATGGGGGTGCTGGTGGTGGCATGACGGTGTTGCTCTGGTGGTGGTCGAGGGGTGTTGGCGAGGCGGGAGGAGGCTGGCCGGTGCCGGAGCGGGGACGGGATATCTGTGATGGTGGTGGTGAGGGTGGAACGGGGCCATGTGGCTACGGCAGAGGTGAGGCCGGGATTCGGTCGGTGGCTGGGCTACGTGTGGAGATGGCCGCTGCGAGGGCAGGGTTGTCGTAGCAACGTCGGTGGTGGCATGGCGGTGTGTCCGGATTTGTCGGACACGATGAACAATGTACTTATACAATATGGAATATAGTGGATGTGAAAGGAGGACACCGATACGATGCACGTAGATTTGTGGAGAAAATTTTTGTGGATGAATTTGTGAATGGTAGCAATTTATGGATGAGTACCTGCCTATTTATAGGATGTGGAAATTTCCAGTTGGATAAGGATTAGAATAGTTTAAACCCAATTAGATAATTCAATCTATTAATTTAAATTAATTCAATAAATTCAAATCCAAATATAAATTATTTTAAATCTAGATAATCAAACTCGAATTAAATATAAATTCTGTCCTAAATTTTAAACTATTTAAAATCAAATCCATAAAATTTAATAAAAGATTTAAATTGCCACAAAAAAAAATATTTTCCTAAAAATACATATAATAATGTATTTTCGTTCTCTTAATAACTTTTAGATAATATGCACAAATATTTTTTTACATAATTATGTTTTTCTAGTATACAAAAATATTATTTATTGTTAATAACTTTTAGAAATAAAGTAAAAATAACAAACTTAGAATTTATAGCAAAAATAATTATTATATCTATTATTTTGAAATAGAAAACGTTTTTTCTAAAAATATGTACATTCGCACATATTCGCACTCGTCGAGTAATTAAGAAAATGAAATTTCGTGCGCGACGTACAATGCAACTACGCGACGTACTATATAAAAAAAATTGGTATCAAATTAAAATAATAATAATAATAGTAAAAATTTAGGGGTTTTATACTTCCAATTAAAGCGGTACATTCAGAGTCTTATCGACTCCAAAGCTCTGTCGATAGACTTTGAAGAGGTTACCGTGGCGACAAACATGGTGTCGATTCAGTTCGACGACTTCCCTCCAACAAGCACTCCAGACGGGATAATACATGTCCCTCGGGCAACGATGGAGGTTGCCAATCTTCCACCCGTTCGGAGCCAGACATCTGGATTGGTACCTCTCACCACATCGCGAGGAGAGATCGTGTGGGTGTATCCAGACCTAGTGCCCGAAGTTACTCAGGAGGTGTCATCTTCTACCAACAAGAAAAAGGGCAGGAAGTCTAGATCCTGCCATACAATTTCAGCCGAAGCTGAAGAAGCTGCAGTCGTTGTTACCCGGTCTAGAGCACAAGTCCAGCCTGCACGGGATAATTCAGTCAAAGATCCTCAGCCGGCAACATTGCCTCCCTCTGATGTTCCAAGGCCATCTCAGCCTCCACTGGCGGATAAGTCCAAGACAAAGGAAACCCGCTTCGACAGGCCACTCCATAGCGATGTACCTCAGGGATTGGCGAGACCTTACAACTTTGACATATTAGCACAATTGGCTAATACGCCAGCAAAGTTGTCGTTATACGAGCTCCTAAGGCTCTCCGAGGATCTTCGTGTAGCATTGAGTGAAGCACTCCAAAATGCTGACGCCTACTTAGCTCAGGTCAAGCCTCCAGGGGAAGACCCGCCAGCAGATCTACAGGGCAGCGATAGCATAGATGCAATGCCCAACATCATATCTACTCCACAGGACATGTTGATCAAGTCCAATTTGCATGATCGCCCCTTGTACTATACTGGATACATAGGCAACATCAAGGTGGATCGGATGCATATCGACCCTGGCTCGTCAATAAGCATCATCCCGAAAAGCTTGTTCCAACTTCTTGGCATCCCTATGCATCGGCTAGCGGCGACCAACACTGCCATTAGCGATTTTAACTCGGGAAGGAGCTATCCCCTAGGGAATATTCGATTGAAATATCAGATTGGTGACCTGAAGACGGAGGTTACCTGCTACGTCACAGAGGTAGACACACCCTACAACATCCTTTTGGGGCGTCTATGGATACATGACTATATAATCGTGCCATCCACCCTCCACTAGTGCTTCAAGTATGTCAGTAGGCATGGCTACGTGAAGACTGAATTCGCCAACATCCATCCCTTCAAAGGGGTTGAGTCTTATTATTCTTCAGAGGCTTGTCTATATGAAGAATCCAAGAAGTACATCACTGACAAATTGGAGACCATCACAGGGCCAGAGAAACCCTGGATAATTCATCTCCAGACCCGTAAACCAGGCAAAGCTGCACCCCTTGTCGCAACTTTGCATAAAGTGGTGCCCGGTTCTCTCGTCTGAGCTGCGTAGTCGAAACCAATGGTCATCCGACTCCCAAAATCAAGAGCCAAAGCCCGTCATAGGGCCAATGGTGATCTGATTGCCAAAACCCATTCAAAGGCAATCGGAAGACACAAAGTCCCTGGCCGAGCCAATTGTCACCCGTCTTCCCAAGACGAGCTGGCAACTAAGTGCCGGTCTGACATACTCAGGCTAGCTAATATCACAAATTCAACCCTTGGTGGTCAAGTTGTCCAAGATGGCATCCCTACCTTTGGGATCGCAAGGGGTAGCCGAAGAGGACGCAGAACTCGCCAAACACCTGGTGGCACAGACGGATAGTCCCTCTCCTGATGATGTAATCTCCGTGGACAGAGTTCCTTATCTCATCAATAAAAGGCTGCCAATTGAAAAAAAATTACTACCTAGAGTGTCGAGTTATGTACATCAGGTACCTCTGAACTTACACTCTGTTCTCCCCCCCCCCCCCCCCCGAAGGGACTCGTATTGCGTCTCTACGAGTGACAAGTCATGTATATTGATACCTCTGAACTTCCACTTTGATGCTTCGATTGCCATATATCATGCCTACTTTGTTTTGTTTCAAAATCTATTACCCGCACCACCAGCAGAAGGGTAATAGGTCCATAAAACTTATCCTAATCTATTACTCGCACCATCGGTACACAAAAAGGGTAATAGGTCCACAAAATTCCCCAACGAAAGAAACAACCACGTCCATATTACCTCTGAGTTATTTTCCCGTCCATCACAAACAAACCATCCAATATATAGAACTTCCACGTTAATAGCACCTCTGAGTTGTTCTGTGTATCCCTATTAGGCCTACTCCTACCACGTTCTCATTACCTCTGAGTAGGGAGGCTCTACTTCAGACCCACATTTACCACGTCCTCATTACCTCTGAGTAAATATGTTGGTCTTCTCCCCACTTATTATCAGTACTCGCATCGCCAGTACACAAAATGGGTAAGTCCGTAAAAGTTATCATAATCTATTACTCGCACCATCGGTGTACCAAAGAGTAGTAGGTCCACAAAATATCATTCAAATCTATTTGCTCGCATTTCCAAATGCACAGAAGGGCAATAGGTCCACAAAAAGTCCCCCAAGGGGACATCCTTTACATTCACAAAACTGGAAAAAAGGGAGGGGGAAGGAAAATCCATTACTCATCAGCAACACATAACTTGGTGAGAATGCCTTCCAGCTGCGCAGTTGAGCGCTCAACTCTTAGTTTGACTCGACGTTCAGCTTCCTGGGATAACCTTTCGGCGTCCTCGAGATGCACATGAGCCTGCCAATTTTTTTCTAATTTCTTCAGTGCTCCCTCTAGAGCAGCAAAGGCTCGTGTGACTTTATCGGTCTTCTTGTAGATTTTCTCCCTCTCCTGACGAGTGGCTTGGAGCTCAGTCCCCAGAGATGTTAGCATAGCCTGGAGCTAGAGGAGTTGCTCGTTAGTTTCGGCCATAGCATGAATGGTCGTCTCCTCACGAGTCAAACAAATCTTCCCCTCTCGGCTCAGCCTGTCATATTTAAGAGACAGCTTATGGAGGTCCTTCTCCAAGGTGGGCTTAGTCGTCTCCTGTACGGCCTTCACCTTTTCCACGGCTGTTATAAGGAAAGCACGCTCCTGCTCCGCCGCAGCAGACACATCAACTTGCTGCTGTTTTTACAACTGGGTTATGTACTGATCAGCCTGTGCCAGCTTGTGCTCCAGGAGGACAGATGTCCCTTCTCCACCCGGGAGAGTCTTCAGCAGTTCAATCTGACCGCAGGCACAATGACGAGCTACGACAAACGTTGTTCCCCTCCTTAAAGTAGCCTCGACCCCCGTTTCAAATGGCGATAAAAGCTCTCGACTACGTCCCTTGACGACTCGTCCAAATTCTCCAGAGAGGACGGCGTCGATGGGATAACACCTAAGGAAGCTGAAGGCGTCTGGGAAGGAGGCATACTTGAGCTCGAAGATCCTGTTAGAAGGAAAACAAACTCTGAGCGACGAGACTCCCGCACAGCAGCAATCTCTTCTTCCGTAGCCCGAAGGAGCTGAAGGTTGGGCAGGGCAGAAAGTTTAAGTTTCGGGGAAGAGACAGTTCCAATCAATCCCGCATTTGCCAAAGAGGTTGAAGGAGCCGGGACGTCTGTGCTCGATACGGTGGAAGGCCCCTCAACTCGAGCTGATAAGGGAGAAGGAATGCTTCTTGCTTGTACCAGATCAGCCCCTGGATCCTTTGCTATTTTCTCCTCCGCGGCCACATCCACCACTGGTAGCGGAGAGGCAGGTCATGTAGGTCCAGCACAACCAGCAATTAGCTTGACACGAAAAAAAATAAAAAAAAGAAAAAAAAAAGAAGAAAATCTCCTCATTGGTAAGAAAGCGATATAGCTTACCGGAAGTGAAGGACAAAGGCTGAGGCTCGGCCGGAGTAGTCTCAGCTCCTTCTACCGCTTCCACAACTCCAAGGAGGTCAGCGGCGGCACCCGAATCATCAACACCAGCTTGTGAGGACCCCGCAACTCCAGGGTCGGGACCCAAAGAGGAAATCGCAGGGACGGCATCCGGTGATAAAAGGTTTGCTTCCTCCGATACCTGTAAAGGAGAGCCTTCATATAATATCCCAAGGACAACATTAGGGTTTGTCATGAAAAAACTTACCCCCATGTTGACTTTGGTACCACTACCCGTTTTCTCGATACCAGGCCTACGGAACCTAGCCGCAACCCGCTTCTGGGAACGAGGTCTATCAGCAACGAAAGGCTCAGGCCTGCTCCGTGTACACGAAGGGTTCGACACAGGTGAAGGCACACGCATAGCCAAAGGACTTACAGAGGGCTGGAGATCTTCAGAGTCATATTTCTCCCTCTCCGTGCTGTCAGAGTCAGAATCGGAAACTTTCTTCTTTCCCTTCCTCGTCCTTTTTCGGGAGTCCCTCAGGCGCTCCTCCAATTTCGTACCAACAATAAAACTGGTACGGGGATCAAAGTCGTTGGGAGGCGCATTCACAGATACGTGACGAAGAGTCGTCATTTATGCGATATGCCCCAAAATCTCTGTATCAGGTAAGACGAAGCTGGCCTGGGTATGGTTCGTCGAATAATAGTGCCAGGCCCGGATACAATCCAAAATGCTCCCCTCGAAACCCAGGCAAGGGTTTGGGCTATCCAAATATAATTGGCTATACTCAAATTGCCGAGAATACCGGCTAGGTTGGTATGGATCTAAGTATACAACATTTCGGTTGCGGTATACCAGATGGGAGGGACGAATACTCTGCAACCAGCAAAATAATTTTTCAGACAAAGTCTGGGGTGCAACAGCACTATCAAGGTGAACGCGTCCCATCTCCTCCTCAGTAAAAGACGGAACTGGCACAAAAAAAGAGTATCTATCCACCCGCGCGAGAGCGGCTCGGCAATCGGGAAAGCTGGTACAGTTCCAGGGCATGTCGCGATAGTGGTAGATGAAGGTATCGTCACTTGTCGCATTGCCTTCCGGACCAGGTCGCATCAAAGAGGGGCAATGCATCAACAACCACCCTATTAAATAATGATACGGCAGCTCGATTCTGTTGAAGGGTTTTGTAAGATCACGAGCGATGAATTTCGATGTAAAGGTACGAAGACCCCTATGGATGCTGCATACCATAGCAGAAAGCAGAACCAACTTGCCCCCAAAAACTAGCTTTACCGCTGGAAGGATTAGGTTGCGGCTGATCCTCTCAATCGCACCACAGCTGACCGAAACAACGCAAACCCTCAACCATATCATCAGGTATCCGGCCAAGATGGCCTTAGCAGACAGAGACTGAGTATCATGATAAAAATATCTAAAAGTATCACTCAGGCTCCCAAATCAGTCACCAGTAGCACGGACCCTCTTAGTACTTTTCACCTGAGCGTCCACCTGCTCCAGAGATTGGGGACTCCTAACAGCAACTCGACCGGACGCACTAAGGCTAAAAAGATAGCCAATCTAAGCCTTGGTATGAGGAAGGTTCCCTTCTGAACTATCGTACTTTTTCTTAGATATTTGTTGACAGGTGCTATGGTGGCATAGCACTTCCTGATATACGGCTAGGAATCTGGGATACCGCCGCTCTAGTTCATCGAATTCTTTGTTTGTCGGGGTATACTCCTCATAAGCTTCATCGCCCCAGGGTAATTTGGACAAACCATGCATCTCGTGAAGAGCAAGCCCCATCTCTCCACTTGGAGTAAAGAAGGTCCCCGTCTGGCAGTTGTACATCTCAAGCAATGCCATAAATAATTTCGTGTTCATAAACAAGATATAGCAGGAGCCCCTAATGGCGTAATAGAGGCCAATCCATCGTAGGATGTCCTCATACTCCGCCAGGATCTAAGAAGTTAGGTTAACCCATGGAGGGGAACGATGCTGCCAGTTCAGTAACGACAATCTACCTACAGGGTATGACCCTTTGCGAGCAATCCGATTCAAAAAGGTGTCAGCCTTAGAGAAAAACATATTAGGCTTCAGTTCGTTGATGAGATTGCCAGGAGCCAGCCCAATGACGGAGTAGCTCATTGATTCCTTTACTGTGACCACTGGCCTCGTAGGGTTGTTAAAAGGGATATGGCCCACAAAGATCCCCTACTGATCCAGAGTTAGAGAAGTCGACATCTTCCTCTCAAAAGGTACCATATTGAAACCAAATAAGGGAAAGTGGCACTCCATTAAGGGTATGTGAATTATTTCCTCCTGAAAATAGAAGTCCCAACTCTCAAAAGTCTCTATGATGCTCGGATCTGAAATAGTCAGGGCATCCTCGAATAAAAACATAGGCTTCAGATGAATGCCATTTAGTTGCCCGGAGTTCATCATACTAAGTAAGAAAAAGAAAGATTGGTTTCTGATCTCCCTCAACCGGTCTTCAGGTTGATTTCGGCTAATCTGAGTCGACACATGTTCGACTATCTGGTCAAAGCTTACACCCAACATAGATTGGGCAGATCCCATCACGAGCTCCCCCGATGGAGCTGAGGGCAAAGTCACTATGAAGGACAAAGAAGAAGTAAAAGTTAGAAGAAGTTCATCCCTTCAACCATACGACCTAAGCAAAACAGAACCCATGCGGCATAACGGCTTAAAGAACATAAGACGTATGCGGCTAGGTCATACAGTGCTCATGCGGCACAGTCGGGAGACACTTAGGCCACTCAGTCAAAAAGTGCCCATACGGCTCGGTCATGAGGCACTTATGCAGCTCAGTCACGAAGTGTTCATACGGCTCAGTAATGAGACACTTATGCGACTTGGTCACGAAGTCCTCCTACGGCTCAAAATATGAGACACCTATGCGGCTCAATCAGGAGACACTTCTGCGGCACGGTTATGCAGTATTCATGTGGATCAGCCCTGGGTCACTTATGCGGTTCAAGATCAAAATGAGCAGCGGTTATGCGGCCCAGCCCATGCGGCCCTATCATACAGAACACATGTGGTCCAACTGAGATAGGGCACGCATCGACTAAGCTTAAAGCACAGAAATCGATGTAACATAGGCCCGCGCATAAAACATACGATATAGCCATTGCCCTCCCACTACCTTTGATAGGGGGATGCACGTCGGAATGAATGGAAGGAGAGCCCGCCGCTCTCGACGGAGAAGCAAGTCCCTTTCCCTTGGTCGCAGCACCAGTTGACTTGGAAGCTTTTGGAGCCATTAAGACAGGAAGATGAAGACGAAAGAGAAGAAGGTAAAAGAGAAAAAAAATTCTTCAAAATAACCCCTATTTATAGAGCTTCTAAAAGAGTGCCGCTTCGATTCTCGAGATCATTAAAGATAATGATGACGTTTAGGGACTTTATCTCTAGTAACCGTCAACTTTATCTCGAAAAGAGAACCCAAATCCAAAATCGAATCAAGAAAATTAAATGCAGCAGTGACAGCTGGCAGGCTGATGGGATTTCTCTGCAGCTCGAAGTTTTCCTGCGGCACGAGATCTCTCTACGGCTCGAAAATTCCCTACGACTTGAAGACTCCCTGCAGCTTGACATATTTTCATGCTTCTTATTCAAAGTATTCCAAATTTACAATTTGAAAATTTTGAAGGGAGTCTTGTAGAAGCATAAAAAATATGGGATTCATACGGATCA
This sequence comes from Iris pallida, assembly GCA_029216955.1. Classification (NCBI taxonomy): domain Eukaryota; kingdom Viridiplantae; phylum Streptophyta; class Magnoliopsida; order Asparagales; family Iridaceae; genus Iris; species Iris pallida. The sequence goes on along the minus strand of JANAVB010003400.1, from coordinate 19,757,367 downwards.
TAAATTGCCGCATATATACTTTGGGCCAAACAGGTCCGCATAAAGAAAAGCCGCATGACAGATTCAATGCCTTATGCGGCCCATCGACAACGTACTGCAGAAGAAAGATATATGGCTAAGAGGATCAGTTCGTCTGATAAAGCTGACAAGTTCTGTCAAAACTGAGAAAAATGACAGCTCTGACACTTTGACAAAAAAGATAAGACGTGAGACGTCACCAAAAGCAGGGTCCATACACTTTTTATGTAGCCAGAAGGAGTGTCACCTAAGCCGCATGAACCTTATGCGGCTCAGACATATGCGGCCCCAAAGTCTCTGAACTTTATGCGGCCAAAGGCGACTGCGACACAAGCTGCATGAGCTTTATGCGATCAAAATACAGAATCTATGCGGCTTAAAATCCTTAAGCTGTATGCGGGCTAAGGAAGTTTGCGACTTAAGCCGCATGAGTCTCATGCGGCCCCACATGGTCGAAAACTGAGAGACTCATCCGGCTCAAAATGATTCGTGCGACAGAACACGTGGCAGGCTGACCAAGTCCTAACTACCCAGATTTGCTGTAACAAAATCCCAACAAATCGACAGATGGCGGCCAAAGAGCGGGTCTTCACGTGCTAGTTTGCTACGTGGCCACATGTCATCTATGCGGCTCAGTATATATACCACTATAAATAGCAGGGTGCCACACCCCTGCAAAAGGTGGGCAACCTTCGAAAAGCAATTTCTTCAAGAGCTAAGTACTGCGTCAGATAGTCCAAGGAGTAAGACAGAGTTGATAGCACTTTCCCGAGCCTCTATCGTCACCACCAAGAATCAAAACTAAATAATTGTACTTTTATTCACTCTTTCGTGAATAAACCTCACAGATAATAAGCCCTTAAAAATCTCCAGTGGAGTCTAACTAGATCTTATGGTACATCCTCAAAAGATTAACCCATAATATCCAGCACAACATATCATCACAAATATCATCTTTTGAAACCCAGTTGTTTTAAAGATATCCTATTCTTGAGCCCCAGTTGGTTTAAGAATAATCAAAAGATATACGAATTCACGTCCACATTACCTCTGTATTCTACTATCTGCATCAATGACTCGTCACTGATAAATGTTGTTTCAAAAATATAACATCATAACAAATGAGCAAACAAAAAGGTTCTTTATTTCTTTCTCCATAAAAAGGCGTAAAGGACTACACTTGCAAAGAAAGGAAAGCAAACTACATCTTAGAACATATAAAAAGCAACATCAAAGCAGGAAACATTGAAGACAAGAAAGATGTTTTATTCATTTGCCCAAGGATGGTCATGCTGGGGCAGGTACCACTCCCTCAACCATCGTGCATATGAAGGTCCCAACTGATTAAGTTCATCTATAGGAGCTGGGTGATTGGAGCTCCCAGTGCCACTGCCTTCTGCGGTCGGCTCTTTCTTTACGGGAACATCGACTTTAGAAATTATTTCCTCCTTAATAGTCACCAGCTCTTCCTTGACAAAAGGAGACAACACTTCCTCTTTGACGGCGATCTCGATTTTCGGGATCACCATTGACGTTGTAGGAAGGCAAAATAAAGAGTTAAAAGCATGAAAAATTATCCTTACAAGCTAAGGCATGATAGTTCTAATTCGTGCGGCATAACGTGACAATTCTAAATTCGTACGACAATTTCTGTGCACGAATTGACAAAATTGTGTTTCATGCAGCACACTTTGAGTAAACAAAGGACGCGCGCATTTTGCTTGTTCACCAACACTCTGAAAGAGGTGGCAAAGATTTTGAATAGCGCGGCACCAACCATCACTCTGAAAGAGACGATTGACACCGGCATTAGTTCGCGCCAACCATCGGATGGCGCTAACTCTCGAATCGTGCCAGTTGTACTGTTCGTCTTTCCCGACCAGTTTCTCACCTTCGAGAGCGGGGTTGGCTTCTTCTCCTCTCACGGATGGTGACACGTGTTAAGGCACCCTCAACGATGGCACATACGACGTGGTTTCGGCCACCTTCTTCTCTTTCTCCACTACAGATCTCTTGGGTGCCATAGCCGACAGTAAGGAAAGCTTCGTGAATTCGGAATGAGAAGAAGAAGACGAAGAGAGTTTGAGAAAGAAAATTTCTAAGTAAAGAACTCTCTCTCTCTCTCTCTCTCTCTCTCTCTCCAACCTGTGGGCTATTTATAGCCTAAGCTCACGCATAACAGTCGTGTGAATCGCGCACGAAATATAGGTCTGTTAAGATTATGGGCGCGCTAATTGCGCAATAACGCTTCTTATTCAAAGTATTTTTGGTAGATGGTCAAATTGCCTAAATTGGCCATAAAGTTGTGCGATATAAATAGAATGCAAGGGAACAAGTTTGAGTGGGACATGATATATCAAAATGAAGATAAACTTGTCTAGGTCAAAACTCATGAAGGACGTTCCGAGAGATTGTCATCCCTGACGCTCCAAAAATTAAAGCCACAGAAAAGTACATTTAATGTCAAACTAAATATAATAAAATTATTTATGGAAAATAATTCATTTGAGTTTTTTTAAAAGAACCCAAAAATCCAGGGGGGCTTACACATCAGCCCTGTTTTGACTGCACGCCAATCAGTGTAACCACTTGACAGTTATTTCCAAAACTCTATAAATATAGTTCAAAATTACTCTTCAAGTCATCACTAATGATCATAATCGCTTGAGAAGTTGCTGCAGCACGTTCAAGAGCTTTTCTCCTCCGACATCGCATAGTCCAAGGGATAAAATGATCGTCTTCTGATCAGATTCCTATAGTTGTACTTCCCCAGAAGTCAGTTATACATTTCTTCTTTTCTTAGTTTGTATTTAAACTTTTGTTTTTGCAAACAGTATTTCTGGGATCGCATATTGATCTATGCGACATAACCATGGCCGTGCAGCCAAGTCATCTACACATGTATCAATGACAACCCTTTAACAGAGAAAATTCCATGATGACGAATTGGTGTGCATATCGATTGATGAAGCATGAACAGGTTTAATCTCGTGATCTAACCCTCTAATGGCAGAAACCAGGGTTCAAAAATTATACATGAAGCAGCGAGGAGTTGATGACAGTTTCCAGCAATCTTGATCGATCAGCGACCTCATGATCTGCTACACTACACCAAAAGGGAAATTTTCCAACACCATTTTTTTCATTTACTAACAATTTTTTACTGTTACAAATTACAATGGTAAAAAACCGTTAGGAACATAATAAACCATTAGGATAAATAGAAAAAAAATAATATTTAATATAAATAACACTTCTTTTTTATTTTGTAACACTTTAAAACCAATGGTAAATTTAAAAAAAATTTAATAGAAAAAATATATAACTTGTGTATTTCACGTGACAGGGAAGTGTTAGGAATAGGTTTGGGGGGAACAAATTTTCATTTCCTTCTTTTTCACCCCAATGAAAAACCCGCACCCATCTCTCTCCTCTGGATGAAGCCGCAGATCTCCGTCGAGTGCGTCTATCTCTCCTCTGGTGAAGGTAAATCTCTCTCTCTTTCCTCCTCCTCTTCCTCCTTCTCTTCTCCTCTCCTCACAAAATGATTTTAGGACAAGTGACAAGTCTAATTTTAAGGCAAATTTTAGGAATAAGTTTGAGGAAGAAATATAACTCACACATGGAAACAATTTTATAGCTTGTCGTTGAAGACTACAATCCTCATAGAGATACAAATATTTGATCTACTTTTAGGGAAAATTAATGACAAAGCTACCAACTTTTTCCCATGGGGAAAACAAACTCACACATGGAAAACTACCAACCTCTCCTCACCATGCCTTCTTTGTATAACAAAGACGCATAGATATGAGCTTTGTTTATTCTTCATATTTTGTCTAATTTGTTTGCTCTGTCGCTGTCACACTCAATTTACTGTAGACAAAGTGAGGAGAGATTCTCCTCTATTAAATTCATCTTTAAGAAGAACCAAGTGATATTCTTTTTCTTTCTTTTTTTTTCAAAACGAGCCCCTCAACACATTTTTAGCTCATCTACAGTGTCTAATTCAAATAATTTTTAGTCATTTCCACAAAAATGAAGACCAATTTGAATTCAAATTGCACTTTACAAAATGTTAAAACATTACAGACCATATTACTTAAAAAGATCATTATCATCCGAGTCTTTTCATCATAATAAAATCGACTAAGAAAGATAATGTGATATCTTTGTGGTTGAGATAGTTATAAGCTTTTGAGCATGAGTTAGTAGTACATAAAATTATACACAACCAATTGAAGGTTACGTGTAATTATATATTTATATATACTTACTTTAACAAATTATACATAGTAATAAGTAGCCGATGTGGCTTTTCTACCCTTGAGAGGTATAGCTTTACAGGGTAGAATATTGCTAGCATAGACATAGCCATACAAGGACACAATCAGAATGTAGATCAATCCAATTTTTTTTTAAAGTTTGATCTTTTAAAATATATTTTATTCTCTTGTTTGAATTTGAAGTATGTAACAACTAAGTGATAAATAAATTATAATAAATTTAATACTTTATCGTATCGTTCAAGCTATACTTAAAATTAAACCTCTTATAATTTTACATGCTAGTTCTGCGGACCGCCATTGATTGCTAGGCAGATAAATTTGATTAAAAAACAATATAGTATTTGTAACTTTGTCAATTACTTGTGCATGGGTAAAATATATCCTTTTGGTAAAAGTTCTGGAGAGACCAATATATAAAATATTCAGACCAATTTGAACTCAGTAACATTTTAAAAAGTTGGCAAGGGGAAGGTTAAAGGTTGGATCCTCCTGGAAGTATCTCATCTCTCTCATTATAACATTATACATTGAATTTACTTTTTTTTGTTAATATGGTATTAATTTTCTGCTACCACAAACTCTTTTGAACAAGAATTAGCTCCGTTAAATATCTGTGTTAATGACTTTTGGTCTGAGATTGCAATATTTTTGTCTTTATGTTCTCCATAAAGACAGAAATATAACCTAGTTTAAAACAAGTTGTCACAATGATATCAGGTAGAGCGTGTATAAAGTATGGGTCGTATACGATGAAAAAGATATTTAATATGTATCATATACTGTCACGAAGGGCATATAATTACTCTGGGAGATGGAAGGTTGGAAGAAAATTGTGCTGCGATTATTTAGGAACTTGAATCTAGTTTCTTATGGAAGAACGAAAGTGTTGATATTCAATGCTGCACATGTAGTTCCAACTTCTCGAGTTGCAATGTAACTATTCCCATATGGCAAACATTTCTCTCTGCTTGATCCAGATTCGTATGCGATATGTGTCGTAGGTATCATGGTTTGCTTTGGTGCACAATGTTATGGTTAAACAAATTCCTGAATGAAGATATTGATACTTTACTCTGGGGACTAACTAGACTGGAAAAAAGAATCCCTTGATGGTTTATCTTCTTTACCATGTTGTAGAATTTTTGTGTAGAAGTGGCAGCAATTTAGTAAATAAGGCAAAGAAACGTACAAATGTTATTTCCATTTGTCGAAGATGCTAGGCATCCTACAAAATATCGTATAGTAGTTGGATGTTTGATGTTATTTTCTCTGATGTTGCTGGTGGATTGCTTTTATTTGTGTCACCTACTTGTTTACAGACTGGCCAAGGAGAATACGTAGGTAAGCTGATTCTAGAATACATTTTAGTCGTTTTTCTCTTATGCTTTACTCTCGAGTTTGATCCCTTTTGGTTCTTTCTAGGCTCTTTGCAAGGTGGTCACAAAACATGTTGAAGATGGTAAGCAAAGTATCAGAATAACGCGTCAAAAGTTAAATAATTTCTTTTAACTGCTTTCTAAGCATACATTTTGTATTAAAATCCAACAATCACAATAGCAATGAAGCTCTTATTAGCTTGTTGGACCAAGTAGATGAATCCTTCTAAATTCAGCTCTGTTAAGGGAACTTCCTCTATCATATTAGTGCAGTCGTCAGTCGATAGCATATCTAATTTGTTAGTCCCAAGGCGTGGATATAGATGGAAAACAGGAATTCAGCAAGCCTACACAGTGGGTGCCACAAATGAGGAGTTTAGCAAGCCTACACAGTAGGAACCACAAATGAGGAGTTTAGCAAGCCTACACAGTAGGCGCCACAAATTAGATAGATCTCAAGAACAAAGTTAGGCCTCCCTACTCAGTAGGTACCTTAAAACCTGAAGAACGAGTTACAGAGAAACAGAAGAAGAAGAAGAAGAAGAAGAGGAGGAGGATTAAATCTGCTGGGGTGTAAAAACACCGTTGCTCAAAGCAAGATTCGCCTCTATACGATCCGCTTCCAGGAACCAGCAAGTTCAAGAGAACTTCTGGAACGCTCGTCAGTCAATATTTGTGACTTGAATGGGCTTCCTGAACTTTACGGACTCCCTTAACTCTCTTCTTTGGTGCATCTTAGAAAGGAGGCAAGAGGGCTCTATTTATAGAGTGGAGTGAGGCCTCACCATCTCTCATATCCGATGTGGGACTAAAACACCAATACTCTAAAATAGAGTTTGATGTTTTACATCATCCCACAATCAACATAGTCGAGTGCTAGCCCACGCCTTCCCCCCGAACACTCCCGTGCATGCACGAGACAACCTGGAGTCCGTGTCGAGTTCGAGCCCGCACAACAAAAATTAACTTACGTCCTTGTTGAAATTAATCATTTTCCTCTTAGTAAAATCACCCACATGGTTCCCTCCTTAGGGTCACCACCCCATGTGCATATCCCAACAACACATACTCATATATGTTGAGATAACTCATGGTGCTTTTCCAATGTGGGACTAAACTTTACAAAGCATGTTGAGAGCAAGCTCTCTTCGTGTCAAGGAGCAAGAGCACCAACAATCCCCCACATATCTCATCATATATATGTGTCCAGGGTTGAGCGTTCACCACAGTAACTGTCCATTTTGCATTATGATAGATGTCGCTGACGACTTGAATCTTCCTGCATGGGTTAAATAACAATGCGATACAAGAATGTACTATGCCTTGAATTCTGCACCATAATTATAATTCTTTCCACTCACAAAGTGTAGTTATATGTGCTTCTGGGTGCACATTAAAGGCCATGTGCCAGCCTGGTTTCGGTGTATGTATTTTAGGCGTCTACAAGTTTACCCTCAAGAGACGGCCTGTATCTCTATCCATACACTCTAGGTGAGTTCTTTTAAAGAGTCCTTGGCATGAAGCCTTGCACTTCCGTGCGATGCTACGCCGCTATGACATGGCTTAAAGCCGAGGCTTTATCCCTAACTGGGTACCTCATCGTAGAGTCATACTACTGTAGCATGAGGTCACAAGCCTCTTTGTAGTGCCAAACTACCCAGCATGAAGCCTTGCGCTTCCATGCAGTGTTACGTCGCTATGACATGGCTTGCGAAGCCGAGGCTTTACCCTACCTGGTACCTCTTCATGGTGTTATGCCACTGTAACATGAGGACACTGGCCTCTTTGTAGTGATGTCGACCACTCTTTATTTATAATATATAACATTAGGCTACCTGCCTATAAGCGGTGCTACGCCGCAGTGACATGGCTTGCTAAGCCGAGGCATTACCCCTACCAGGGAACCTCATTGTGGTGTCACCCTACTGTAGCATGGAGTCCATGAGCTCCTTTGTAGTGCTGCGCTACCGTGCTTCCTTTAAAGCACAACAGACATTTACTCTGTCAGAGAACTCATTAAGGCGTTTAAGCTATACTCTCCACAGGACATGTTCTCCGCAGAGAACTATAGTAGACAATAGTGGTTATAGGTTCGTATTCCTTCCATGTCCCTCAGGACTATGTACCCACTGTTACCTAATATTTTCCCAATCAGTGGTCCTCCCTTGAACCAAAAGCTAGATGCCTAGTAGATTTTTCTTTGAACTAATAGCATAAAATTTTATGGTAGGATTACACAGATACAATATCAGAATGCCTTCAAGCCCATTTTTCTTGCTGTGGCATCAACCAGCTGGCGCTTGAGGCCCTTTGTGAACGGATTCGCCAAGTTCTCCTGACTCCAAACATCAATTGCAGCAATAGTTCCCCTTTTAATGAGATCTTTTATTGCTCTGTGCTTCAGCCGCACAGTTCTCTTCTTTCCGTTGAAGAGGTCATTTGATGCTACTGCTGTAGTCGCCTGGTTGTCACAGTATATCGGTACCGCCGGTATCTGAGCTCCAACCACTGGAAGATTATACATGAGCTTCCGAAGCCATTCTGCTTCATCTGCTACAGCTTCTAGTGTATAGAACTCAGATTCCATGGAGGAACGAGAGAGTATAGTCTGCTTCTTCGACTTCCACGATATAGCAGCTCCATCCAAGGAAAAGATGTATCCACCTGTGGATCTCTCGCTCTCCACCTCTGAACACCAACTAGCATCACTGAAGCCTTCCACTACCGTCGGATACCCATTGTAGTGCAGTGCATATGTCTGAGTCTTCTTGAGATATCTCATCACCCGCTTTACAGCTTTCCAGTTCTCAATGTCTGGGTTGTTTGTGAACCGACTCAGCATTCCTACGACGAAAGTTATGTCAAGACTTGTGGCAGTAGTTTCGTACATCAAACTCTCGATAACGCTAGAATACTCCAGCTGCCTAAGGCTTTCCCTCGAATTTGGCTTCAGCTTCTAATCACACCTGTATGGCGTATCGATCCCTGGAAGATCCTGATACCCTTAGCATGTGAGCATCTTCTCAACGTAATGAGATTGTGACAGCGCCACTCCAGTGTCTTTTCGGATGATCTTTATGTCCAAGATGATATCTGCATCCCCTAAGTCCTTCATACTGAACTTGGTTGAGAGGAACTTCTTTGTCTCCGTGACATTGTATATATCCGTTCCTAGGATTAGCATGTCATCCACGTACAGACAAACGTTGACTCCTCTTCCATCAGCAAACTTTGTGTAAACACACTTGTCCGTCTCGCTAACTCTGTAGCCGTTTGATCTAATAACTTTGTCAAACTTCTCATGCCACATCTTGGGAGCTTGCTTCAAACTGTATAATAATTTCACCAACTTGCAGACTTTATCTTCAAGACCTTTGACGATAAATCCATCTGGTTGTTGCATGTATATCTCTTCGATTAGCTCGCCATTCAGAAATACTGTCTTTACATCCATCTGATGTATTACCAACTTATGTATTGCTGCTAGAGCAATTAATATTATGATGGTGGTCATCCGCGCTACTGGAGCGTATGTGTCAAAGTAGTCTATCCCCTGTTTCTGAGAAAATCTCTTGGCTACCAGCCTGGCCTTAAACTTGTCAATAGTTCCATCTGCCTTCATCTTCTTCTTGAAGATCCATTTACATCCGATGGGTTTTGCTCCTTCAGGTAGATCTACTAACACCCATGTGTTATTGGAGGTGATAGAGTCATACTCGTCATTCACTGCCTTCTTTTAGAAGATAGCATCTCTGGTCTTCATCGCCTCATCATAGGTAAGCGGATCTGCTTCTACATGATAGGTGACAAAGTCATCTCCGAAGTCCTTTGGTCTCCTCACTCGCTTGGCTGACGGCTCTTTGAGTTCTGGTTCAAACGTTGTTTCATCAACAATAATTTTTTCTTGGACTACGACATCGTTGGAAACCTCAGCTTCCTTTGCACCATCATTATTCTCCGAAATATCTGCGAGAATAATATTTTTGTGCCTTGCAAACTTGTTTTCAAAGTACTCCGCGTTACGAGATTCGATGACATGGTTAGACTCCAAGTCAAGGAATCTTCGAGCGTCACTCTTCTCGGCATACCCCAAGAAGATCGTCTTCGTAGTCCTTGTTCCGAGTTTCTGAATCTTCAGATCCGGAAGTTTTACGTATGCCAAACACCCCCACACTCGAATGATATTCAAGTTAGGTCTGACTTTGAACCAGAGTTCATGAGAAGTAATATCAGAAGTGGCATATGGTACTCTGTTTAGAATGAATGTGGTCGTCAATGCAACTTCTCCCCAAAAGTACTTTGGAAGACCCGCAGTTAACAACATTGAGTTTGTCATCTCTTTCAACGTTCTGTTCTTCCTTTCTGCTACTCCGTTGGACTGAGAAGAATACGGAGCAGTAGTCTCGTTGATGATTCCATGTTCTTTGCAGAACGATGTGAAATCATGAGATCGATATTCTCTGCCTCGATCACTCCTCAACCTCTTGAGTTGTTGTCCAGTTTGCCTTTCAGCTTCAGCCCTATACTCCTTGAACTTCACGAATGCTTCGTCTTTTATTTTTATCAAGTAGACAAACGTGTACTTTGAGAAGTCATCGATGAAGGTTATGAAATACTGCATCCCGGCCTTCGTGGAGAATTTTTTGAAGTCATAGATATCGGAGTGCACCAACTCCAGAAGATCTGTGCTTCGATTGACCCGATGAAAGGGTTTTCTTGTGATCTTAGTCGGAGCACACACTTCAAATTTCTCCACCTTTCTCCCACATTTTGAGATAAGTCCTAGACTAGACATTTTGTTTATCCTTTTACAATGGACATGTCCTAGTCTATTATGCCACAACTCAAGAGTATAAGCAGAATTAGAAATTGTATTATTGTTCTCTGACTGGGTTACAAGCTGGAGTTTAAACATTCCTTCGATATAGAAAGCTTTTCTGAAGTACATTCCTTTCAGGGACATCACCATCTGGCCAGCATTGATGTCCATCCTCAGGCCTGCATTGCAGAGCAGGCATCCAGAGATCAGGTTCTTGGCAATCACGGGAACATGCTTCACACCTTGAAGCGTCAGAGTTTTCCTGGATGTCAGCTTCAGCTCCACCATCCCAGTCCCTTGAACTTCAGCTTGTGTCTGGTTCGCCACCATCACCTTCTCAGAGGTTTGCTGGTATGTGGTGAACCATTTCTTGCTTGAGCAGACATGGCAGGTGGCACCAGTGTCTACCCACCAGTCAGAGTCAGCCCCCACCGAAGTGACCTGAGCAATTATAGCAATACCGTCAGTAATCAATGAAACCTTATTAGGCTCACCTTGCTATGACTGCTTGGGCTTGGATCTACATTCACTCTTGTAGTGGCCCTTCTTGCCACAGTTAAAATAAGTCACATTGGACTTGGGCTTCTTCTGTTTGAAAGACGGTCCCTTTACTTTCAGATTAGTGAAGTCTTTCTTGTGGTGAGAAGTCGCCTGCTTCCCCTTGGAGTTTCTCATCTGCACCAGATTGGCCTCGACCAAAGCGTCCATCTTCTGTTGAGAACGCATCTCGTCCTCAACGTGGATTTCTTGCAAGAGATCTTCCAGACTGATCTCGAGTTTCTTTCAATGCATTCTTGCGTAGAACGTATTCCATCCAGCAGGAAGTTTTGAGACGATCCCTCCAACGACAAACTTGTCGACGAGGGACATCTTTTCATCGTCTAGTTTTTGACGAAGTTTCAGAAACTCCTTCACTTGAGGAAGCATCGCCTTCTCGTCTTCAAAGAGCCACTTGTGATATTTTTCGACGAAAAATATCTTGCTCCTGTTTTTGTCTTCCTCGTACAGCTTTTCCACAGACTCCCATATTTCTCTGGCACTATCCTTCTTTGAGTAGGATTCTGCTAGGAAATCCTCCATAGCATTTAGGATCAGAAGCCTACAAATGCTATTCTCCCTTCTCCATTTGGCCTGAAGTTTAGTAGCCGCAGTTATATCAGCAACAGACCTAGTATCTGGAACAGTAGGTTCCTCTTCAAAGAGCACGTGATCAACGTCTCGGAGTTGAAGGGTGAGAAAGACCTTCTTCTTCCAGACTTGATAATGCTCTCCATCAAACTTTTTCAACTTGTAGTAGTCAGTTTGGAGGAGTGAAGCATTAATGTTTTCCATCGTACTAATCTTGCTTTGAGATTGTTAGTCCCGAGGCATGGATATAGATGGAAAATAGGAATTCAGCAAGCCTACACAGTAGGTGCTACAAATGAGGAGTTTAGCAAGCCTACACAGTAGGTACCACAAATGAGGAGTTTAGCAAGCCTACATAGTAGGTACCACAAATTAGGAGTTTAGCAAGCCTACAAGTAGGTGCCACAAATGAGATAGATCTCAAGAACAAAGTTAGGCCTCCCTACTCAGTAGGTGCTTTAAAACCTGAAAAATGAGTTACATAGAAACAGAAGAAGAAGAAGAAGAGGATGATTAAATCCGTTGGGGTGTAAAAACACCATTGCTCAAAGCAAGATTCGCCTCTATACGATCCGCTTCCAGGAACCAGCAAGTTCAAGAGAACTTCTGGAACGCTCGTCAGTCAATATTTGTGACTAGAACGGGCTTCCTGAACTTTACGGACTCCCTTAACTCTCTTCTTTGGTGCATCTTGGAAAGGAGGCAAGGGGGCTCTATTTATAGAGTGGAGTGAGGCCTCACCATCTCTCATATCCGATGTGGGACTAAAACACCAATACTCTAAAATAGAGTTTGATGTTTTACATCATCCCACAATCAACAAAGTCGAGTGCTAGCCCACGCCTTCCCCCCGAACACTCCCATGCATGTACGAGACAACCTGGAGTCCGTGTCGAGTCCGAGCCCGCACAACAAAAATCAACTTACGTCCTTGTTGGAATTAATCATTTTCTTCTTAGTAAAATCATCCACATGGTTCCCTCCTTAGGGTCACCACCCCATGTGCATATCCCAACAACACATACTCATATATATGTTGAGATAACTCATGGTGCTTTTCCAATGTGGGACAAAACTTTACAAAGCATGTTGAGAGCAAGCTCTCTTCATGTCAAGGAGCAAGAGCACCAACATAATTTTCTTTCACTTAATTTTTCTATAGTAATATACTACTCCTATAGTGTAATTGCGCTACAACTCCTATTTGATTGGTTTATTGTTTTTTCTCCTCTTAAGTATAGGAAACCTGTGCAAAATGTACTTGATTTATTATTCATTACCTGGTCTCTATGTTACCCGGACTCTCCACTTTAAGGAGAAGTACCCGTGTCGACCCTTTAGGACATGGGTATGGGTATGGAATCCGTATCCGATCCTCCATGGTGACAATCGGATCCTTCATGGTGACAATCGAAAGACTGGTAGTAAAGTAGATAGTTTATTTTAATGTGGTAATGATGTAGATAGTTTATTTTAATGTGGTAATGGTGTAGATAGTTTATTTTAATATGGTAGACTGGTAGTTAAGTAGTAGGGGAGCTGAAGGGACAGTCCCTTAGGGACTTATTCAACTAGTTGAGTAAAGTTTACTAGTAATTTATAATTACAGGTTGTCTTTTTACGAAACCTTAGTCATATCCCCGTACCCATACCCAAAATTTGGATCCTTTTTAGCCGAGTCCGTGTGTCCTTCAATTATGAGTTTGAAGGACCTGACTCTTGGATATGTACCCGTACCCGACACTCGTACCCGAGTCCAGGTAACATAGCCTGGTCTAGCGACGTCAAGGGAATTTGAAGACTATTGCATCAAAGACTTTGGCGTCACCTATGTACCTGAAGTCACTCAGAGGTTTGTGACTGAAGGAGATTAGTTCATAATGCCGATAACTTACGGGGTATGTAACTTAGAACTTGGCGATATAGAAATACTCTTCTTGTGATGCAACTTTTCATTTGTTTATTGGCCACATGTAAAAGATTTTATTTAGTTAGTTTGCACTAATTACTTGTAAATGATGTTATGAAGACATTTAATAATCTACTTCTGTAGGACATAAATACTTAGGCTTTGGAGACTTCCCTTTTCTAGTCCAACCTAGCGGATTCTCTCTTTTGCTTGATTGATTGCTATTTATGGAATTGTTTACTGCTGAAAGTATGTTTTGAGTTAGTGTAAATTCTCATGTGTTATACATGAAATTTTGCGGCAACTATTTTCGGATTTTTTTGGTCGAGTCCGGCCACAAAACAGGAAATAATTTTATTTGTTTTTTACCACTTTTCACACCCTTCATTTAGTTTCTTTATGTTTGTATACGTTTGTTGTTATACTCTTATGCTTGTCAATGTGGACAATTATTCCATATTCGAACTATGTTCCTTCTGTGTTCATGATTTTGTGACTACTACATATAGAAATGTGTTACTGAAGCAGCTTTCAAGAATATAACCCATTCCAAGTGTACATTAGCTCCTAAGTATACGAATGATATTTTTTTACCAAACTTGATTTCGGTTCTTATTAATGCTTCTTCAGTCTACTGCATTTGTTGTACCCCAGTTGTGGCAACCAACAAATGGCATTCTTATGTGGCCAATGAGACAAATGATAGCAATTCAGAAGAATCAACTGCATGTATTGCTTTGTCAAAGAACAATTCCTATGTTATGTCTGCATCTGGTGGAAAGGTTTCTTTATTCAACATGATGACATTCAAGGTCCTCAACAACATACACGCCACAAAATTTTGTTATATTATTTTCTAGTTCCCTATTGCATCTATTCCCATGTTAGCTCACATTGTCTTTGTTATATCTTTGAAATTAATCTTGTTAGCTCACAAGTGATATTTATGATTGTGCATTTATTTGTGTTGCTATTTATTGTAATAAAGATTTATTGGCATTTGGAAACTAGAGGTGCCACAGAAAGTCCATTCAACTATTCTGCACTGTAGGACTTTTCTTTTTGCAGTAGAGGTAGTGGATTGGTTGGCATTTGTTGGATTCATGTGCAGGTATGATATTTGTCCACAATCCTGCTCATTAGATCTAGAGCTTGTACGTACATGAATTTACTCTTTACAATTTGTCCATAATTCTGCACTGTAGGACTGCTTCAATACCTGCTAATTATTAGAGTTTCTTAGAGTCGAACTCATGGCATTTAGACTCTGTGACATCATTTGTTTTGCAAAATCTGTGACACTCTTATTTTCTGCTTAGAGTTTGTTACTTCTATTTTTGTCAGTGACATCATTTAGACTCTGTGACATAATTTAGTTTTCAGATTCCAAGCTTCCAACTGAATGAAAACCATACTCTGCCTTTATGTTATAGGACTAAATCAAGACATTTAAGCCATGTACAAACCACGAATCAGTTTATGTGTTATACACTTATCTTTAGATAGTGTTACTTGAAACATTTTGTTCAGAATAAATGGAGGCTCGTATGTAGAGAATGACCATATTTAGATGATATTTTAGTGAAATGCACTTATATTTTCTGTAAATTATTTTTTCTAAAACCGATATATGGAGTTGAATTATGATGAGTTGTTTCCAAATTCCCTAAGACTGTTTGTTTTTTTGTTTTTGCAAACTAATATCAAATGCACATTAGCCTTGGTATCACAATTTCTTGTATGGTTACTGTCTATGAAATGCTTATGGAATTTTGCTTCTATTGCCCTATTATGTGGTCACCACAAAATTAACTTATGAATCCAAAATCCTCATTTTTGTACAAGAAAATTTCTTGGATGGTCATCTAATCCTAGTTTTATTGAACATCATCCTGCACTTACTTTATGGTTTATGTCCCAGGAAATGGTGTTTCAGTCCCAGTTAGTTACTTTTATGGTTTATGTTTAGTTAGTTTGGTACACATGGTGTTTTAGTCCCAAGAAATGGTGTTTTAGTCCCAGAATTGTCTGCAATTCTGTGAATCGGTATGCAGTTCCTTTTTTCCTTCCCAAAATAGGCCTCTATACCAATTTCTTCATTCATTGTTTCAGTCCCAGGTCACAGAGTTCCAGTTTCATTGAACAATATCCTGTAATTACTTTTTATGGTTTATGTCCCATGAAATGGTGTTTCAGTCCCAGAAAATTCCAGTTTTTTATGTGTTTTGAAATTTGGTACTAAGTTATTGTAATTTGATAGGTTTATGCACAAAATATGCGGTAGTAGTTCTCACGCATTAATCACAATGTTTACTCCTTTATTTATGAATTCCTTATTGTAAAGATATATCAATCAGAATGTTTACTCGTATATGTAAAATGTAGCCTTAGCATTAACCTTAGCGATATCTCTTTTGATATATTATTATCGTTTCTTATAGAATTTGGACTGAATGTTTCTTATAATTATGGAAATGTAGGCTCAAATTGAAGCGGCGGAAGAGAGGAAAAAAATACAAGCAAGTCTTAATGGTAGCAATGGCATCGCAAGCTTAAAAGACTTTGAAAGTGATCCTATTGCTGAAGTTTATGGGTCTGAGAAAAAAAAGAGAGTTATTGTTGTGCAATCAGCTCTAGAAATTTGTAGTTTTTTTTTTTACTTTGACATAACTGTTCTAACTCTAGAAATGACTTTATGCTATTTGGGTTTGTTTAATGTTTGAATACTTTCATCAAATTATATATTGAACTTGAATTTTCTTGGCTAAATATTGTTTCTTTGAATTGATTTATACTTATTTGATGATGTATATATGATGGGTAGTCTTGAAGTTGAACTACAGGTTTAGTGCAATATATATAAATTCTTACAATTGTGATATGTTTTGTAACGGCTAAGAACCGTTAGAAATTTATAATTTGTAACTATTTTAATCATCATTGTAATGGTTTTTTACCGTTAGAAAATTTTATTTAGCAACACTTTTTTACCATTAGGACATAAAATTTAATATCGTTTTTTTGTTAGGAAATATAATTTACCAACATTGTTTTACCGTTAGGACTTAAAATTTACGAACACTTTTTTACAGTTAGGAAATGTATTTTCCTAACGGTATTTTACCATTAGGAAATTTTATTTTCCAATAGTTTTTTACCGTTAGGAAAAAAGTAATCCTAACAGTAAACAACCGTTACAAACACCGTTAGGAAAATTTCCCATGCCATACTTCCAATGGCAAAAAAGTGTTAGGAATATTTTTCCTAACACTTATAGTCGTTAGTAAATAACTGTTTTGGTGTAGTGCTATCGTATTCCTTCCTCGAGTTGGACGTCGTGTGGATGACGGTTTCCCAACCTTTTCTTCTCTTGGTTGTCCTATCTTTCTCTCCTTTAGTGATGAATGAATTAGAGAAAGTTGCGCTTCTTAGGATACATGTGACGGCCAGAGAATAGACGTATATATAGGCTACGCCAGGGACCGTGAGGAAAATTTTGGTTTAGGTCTCCTAACGGGTCTAGGTATCCCGTGTTCAGCCCGAACACACAACCCAGGCCTGTTAACAATAGCTTGGTCCACTAAAGAGCTACTGTTGCACTAGCTTGCTATTCCTAAATTACGTTTATGGGCTCCGTCTCATTATATGCTTGTTTGTCTCTCTATGTTATGATATCGAATGTCCATCAATCAAAATAAGTTACTGACAACTACATTGATCGACATCTTTAATCCTTAAGTAGTACCACTCAACTTTATTTGTCATGTTGGATATAATCCCCCTGCAAGATTTACATGACAATCCTTATGAGTTCCTTAAAGGGACATCATGAACCCGATACATCGAAACGTGGATTCCTTTTATAATCAATAGCCCATCATACGCATAATGTCATTACCCAATTCATAGAGGTTATTGACTCACTATGAATCTCATTCTTTTATAAATCAAAGTAATGCACACTACATATACATGTCTATTATTATATTTGGATTAAGAGCACAAGCATCCATAATAACAGAGGTATTTAATCTCTTATGTAGTCAGTACAAAGAGTACAACCTCAAGTGGTCCTGTTCAATACACACAAAGTGCACTAGTACAAAGCTATAGTCAAAATAGACTAATACCAAATTATACTACAACCTTACCAGTGGTTTGTCCAAATTCATCTAGGTTGTGAATCATTTATATATTCTACAAGGGACTGATAATATGATCTGTTGTGTGTCACCACACACCATATTATCTATAATATAGAATATCAGACACTTGTATTAACAAATATAAAATACCAATATTTGCCCATATGATTCTTATTCATAAATAATAGGAAAATATAGTTAATACAAAAGTGATGTTTTTTAGTATATAACCCTAACAAGGACATCACATACAATATTAACTCTATTGCCGTCATCCACAAGTCCTCAGGCAACTGTGATGCCTTCAATAGCTTCTATGTGCTAATGAGCCATGCATAAAACTCTAACGGCCTCTCGGTACCTTTGGAATTCTTGGGCTTCATCTCGATAAAGTCCTTAATGGAGCCCACATAGGGTTGTGGTACTGGTGCTGGAGCTGGCACCGGGACTGGTGGTGGAGGTGGGGGGTCTATTCAGCGGGGCTGTTATGTTCTATCTAAGTAGCTCGGTCTGCTGCCACTGAGACTGCAACAAAGCGTACTCGCAGATTCTCATCAGTCGAAAGCGAAGACATCTGCGGTCTGGACTGAGGTGGGATCTATTGAGGAAATGGTAGAGGAGGTGGTGGCATATACCCTACCTGGGGTGCTACTGCCCATTCTGTTCCGCCGGAGGTATATAAGTTTGAGTGTCCTGTTGTACCGTTGGTGGAGTCATGTTGGACTGGTGCTGCCTATGCTGGAATGGAGTGAGTGGGGATGCCACTAGAAGTTGTGATGGTGTTTGATCCTCTTAGCTGCAGAAGTACTAGTTGTGGCAGCCGGAGAGGAAACACGTCCACTTCGAAGGTGCATTCTTACTGGCATGAAGGTAAGATCAATGTTAGAACAATTTCAAATAAGATGCAAGTCAAGCAGTCAAAATGAGAGTTCGAAAAAGGAATCAACGAAGGTATCAAGCATGTGGATGAGATCCTAACTTTAATCCTATATGCATGCTCGTATCAGTTCAGTTACATAGCCGATATGATAAGTTTCGACATGCATGGGCCACCACAAAAACATGTAATACCTCAGTCTCAAAATACGTAGGACTAGGAATATGTACATGCCAGCTGTAGGTAAACGAAGAGTATCCCAATATATGGAATCTTCGAATACATACATAAGCTGTAATTTAATTGTAATAACAATAGTTACAGGAAATTCTATATCTCATCCACATAACAATTAGAAGAATAGTCCAATAATAAATAAAGAGAGTCAAGTGATAAAATAGTCGGGTGGAGACAAATCCACTACCAAGCAAATAGTCAAACCAGAAAAGGAAACGGAGTCCGACCTCCAGAAGTAATGAAAAAATATTAGTAACTAGAAGTCTATCAATCTGAAAGAGTCAGCTATCATCGAAATGTAAGACCTCCTCGATAGAGAATGAAGCATCTGGTCCGTATTCATGTGGAAAGTCCTGATTGTCTAAACCTGGACAGGTCACCAGGTCCTTAGAGGGACGTAACAAGATACAGAAAAATATGCCACAATGTACAGAATATAAACATGTCGCAAGTCATAAATAAAATAAATAAGTAATACGGATCATAACACGGTCCAATATTCCATCATCGAAATAGTAAACCACTACAACCAAACAAGGACAAGGTGTGGCACACTATTTCATGACAAAATATTGTTTCATTCCCTGATCAGGTATAGGGTCCCAAACCATTCTCTGTCTAAATACATTTTAGGACAACACTCAATGCAAGGGCAGACCGACTGACCATGACTAATAACGACTACATGAATAGCGCTCAAGCGAGTCACTAGCACAATACACGGGTAGCACTCCGGAGAGTCACTACAAAATACACAAGTAGTATTCAAATGAGTCACTAGCAAGACTGACACAACTCGGCATGATATTCTCAAGCGTATAGTATATGCCCTCCCTGTCCAATGCTCCTATCCATGTTGTATCCACAACATGTTATACTAATAATTGTTAAGTCTTCTAGTATGCAATTCTATTAGCAGTTATAACCTAACACTCGTCATATAAGTACCGGTGGCCAGCCGAACACGCAAGTCCGAATACTATATGAGACTTACACCTCCTAGAACACAAGTGTCATTGCCAAAGGAGATATACCAATACCTCACAATAATAGGGTGGTCCTATAAAACAAAGTCAACATGTATAAAATAATTAAAAGCAACATAAACGAGTAACTTAGTCGTCTGCACCCAAGTATGACTTGGATGCACAATTTAATATAAAAAATAAAAAAAGGAATAAATATGATAAAGTGACAGTATATAATCAATAAATAGGTATCGTGCTTAGAGGTGTTGTGTAGAATCGACGTCCAGCGAACTAACTCGTTTGATCAAAGAAGCAACGAAAGTATAACTTCCGTAAATGTCTCCGGATGCTGAAATAAATATCACCAACGCTTCTGGAATAAGAACAATGTCTAAGAGAGACTATCCATAAGTCCAATTCTGGATACAGGAGCAAAACAGTAATTTTGAATCAAAACGATATCCGTCGTTGGATCCACTTTGCACCGAAAAGCATATCAAATCCTATGGTCTCTAAAGTCAACAAACTATATGTCTACAAGTCCACTTTTTTATTACGAACTCAACGGTATGTCCAGTTTTGGATTCTGATGAACCGTGCACAAAATTGCCCGTTGAATCAGATCGTAGGACCGCAAAATGGTATTCCAGTCAACTGTCTCAGAATCAGACCAAACTTAGCTCATATGACCAGAAAAATGCTATGAGTCCAATGGTGCAAGTTTTGTCGCGATGTGATGAGTGTAGACAAAGTAATTGAGGTTTTTACAAAATTACTGATACGACGTTCTTCGGCAGATACGGGTCAAACTCATCATGCACATGCAACCAATTCGACTTCTGTCAAAGCCCACACGTTTGCAAAATCTACACGCACCTTTGATGCAACTGGTTCACGACCAGGTTGCCTGAATTTTTGGGAAGGGCTTTGTAATGCCCCGCTCCACACAATGTATTATGCTGAGTCATTAACTCGAAGAGTTGTATTGACCCAAAATATGTCTCAATGCGAATCGATGTAAAGAGTTACGTTGACCCAAGGAATACATCGAGTAAGATCGATGCAAGTGTTAAGTTGGCCCGAGTGAAAGAATTGAGTCGGTTCGAAGATTCTAAGAAATCGAATCGATGCAACGCACAAGTCCGATTCGAACGAATATTGATTTTAGTTGGTTTCGTGTTCAAGCTATGCTTTTACGCTAAAATATAAGAGGTCGACATTTTGTCTTGTTTGCAACGGAGTCCGCAAACCAAATCATCGCCTCACAAGGGACTGAGGTATATGCACGGTAAGCCAAAATGGTCGAATAATTTAATGAGCATGAAGTGCTCGAATGGTTAAGTCAGAAGAGTTGGTCATACAATAAAGTTGTAAAATCGAGCCACATCGACTCGGCGTATCAGCTAAGGTGGGAGGACTTTGACCCTTCTTTCCTATTATGTCGTACCTAAGTAAAATGTACCATTGTATGCTAAGTTAACCTATCGAGACCACGAGTGTGGCTCGATCGAGAGATATCGTAGTGAAT
The DNA here is from genome assembly GCA_029216955.1 of Iris pallida. NCBI lineage: Eukaryota > Viridiplantae > Streptophyta > Magnoliopsida > Asparagales > Iridaceae > Iris > Iris pallida. The sequence goes on along the minus strand of JANAVB010003400.1, from coordinate 19,736,073 downwards.
GTCAAACACTAGATAGAACAATTGAATTGAAATATACATCAAATGTACGAGTCACCGTAGAACATCGAAATACCTCAAAGGAGAGCGCCTCGGTGTGCAAGCCATAAGAACATGGGATAACTGTTTTGACAAGTGCATCAAATGCACGAGTCATGAGATATTGAAAGATTTGATCAAAACGTGCCTCAAGGCACGAGTCGTTGAACATCAATCAAATGCGTGCCTCCATGCACGAGTTAGTATGCTAGAATATTGGAAGACTGTATCGGCGCTATTGCCTCGGTGCATGAGCTATAGACATTGAATACCCTATCGAGGCATGCCTCAGTGCATGAGTCGAGGGAAGGAACATACACCTTAAACACTAAGGCGTAGAACATGAAAATACTGAATCAGGGCATGCATCGAATACACGACTCGAAGGATATCGAATAACTATTGAATGCGGCATGCTGCCTCGAATTGTTTATGGCCCTCAGGGCATTCATTCGATGAACATTGAGTTAGGGCATTGTTCCAATGAAAATAGAGATATGCAAATTCTTTGGTTGTATGCTAGTGATGCGCATTGTATAGTCAAAAGGACTTAAGATATATAGCCCATGCATGGGTATGTGATGATTTCCCTCGAATATAGTACACTGGGGCGCTGGGACCGTTTGACCTAGGAGGGACGGTTTGAGAAATTCAATATTGATGGTGCACTTTATTAAGACGGTTTGTGACCTGCTATTGAAGTGATAAGCCACTTACATGATTAATTTGGGGTCCTTCGTATATGGGCTAGCAATCCCATATGGAGAGTATCACCATCTTACATATGTGATTTGAGAAATATAGTCCATTCTGGAATGTTGAATGCCATTGACCTTCATATAGTTAAGGAATGGTAGGCTGAAAGTGCAGGTACACAGAGATCCTACATAAAGATAACTTATAACATAACAGGGAAAGATGGTAGGCGTATTCCCCTTGCGTTGGTGCAAGGGCGAGTGCGTCGAGTTGGTACAAAGTTGCCACGAAGGAACACGAGAATTGTATGTTGCCTGCTTGCTTATTTACATAAATCAAACATAATATGCTTACCATAATAACATGCTTTACCTCTTTCGAATATGCCATGAAACAGATCCTAAGGCAAAGATAGAAAGATCACAACTTAAGCTGCATGATTCATATATCTACTTAATGTCGATTTAGTAAAGTGGGTCTCTGATAAGTACGCGAGAGGATTAGTACTATTCTTCCACCAGATTGCTTGCAGGTTCAGGGAATGGTCTGCTCGCGACAGAGCTTCGCTTGAACGCGCTGAGGTATTGAATGCCGTAGCGTATTGAGGCGTGTGACCGCATTGACGCTCGAACTTGCAACATGATGTATGGAACGATAAAAATTATTTATGGGCAAAAGAGAACTTGAGTGTTGTAAGACAATCTGGCATTATTTATTTGGGCAATTGAAAGCCTTTGTATTGTTGCGCTGCTTATCGAATAAAGAGAATTGTTTCGTATACTCTGTGAAACGCAATTGTGATTCTGTTTTTTTACTACTAATAATCAATCGAGATAACCATTTGAGAACTTGTCATCTTGTCTTGTATAAGTGTAACTCCAGACTCGTACGACATCATGCCCCAGCAAGGACAATGATTCGGTAAAATCGATACGAGGAAGAGCAATTTGTTGGGTCGGGGCGTGACAAATTGGTATCAGAGCTCTAGGTTCAATTTCCTTAGGACGCTTGCTTCGTTTTAATTCTAAAAGTTGTCCACCACATTAAAATCACTCTTGACTCTACTCGATGCCGCACTGGATGTTCCAATATAATAAGTCTAATACAAGTCGTGTAATTTCACCGCCTGTGTTTTAGAAATTACATGATGTTTGCTGAGAAAGTCGTGAAATATTGTTGCTGCAAGTACAACAAGTCGCAAGATGTGAATTGAAATGTTTGTTGCTGCAAGTACAACACGTTGTGAAATGTGAATCGAGATATTTGTTATTTAATATAGCAAGTCAGTATAAAAAATGTTGGTTACATCGATATAACAAAAGTCGCGAGATGTTTTCATTGCATGAAATACAATGAGTTGAATTACGATTTTTGTGCATTATAAATGAATATGAAAGTTGATATCGAATGTGTTGAACGTATTCGAGCATTGGCTTTAAAGGTAGAAAATAAATCGTTGCACGAGGTGCAACGGATGTCGGAAATAAATTATTGCACGAGGTGCAACGGATGGAACTGAAATCATAAATCGATAGAAACAAATCGGTTCAGTTACGCATCAAACTTGTGTTGGCAAATAAGTACATTAGCTGAATTGTGTCGGAATTTGATTTATCAAAAGTTACGGTTGTGATCGGCATGATCACTGTGAAAATCGTGAGTCAGAATAGATAGTTGCGAGAGAAATGACTTGATTTCTGAGTGGTATATGCCATACCACCTATGTGATGAATGACTCGATTCTGTAGTATATGTTATACCACTTGTACGATGGATTGCATCGACACATTACGTAAATTATGGAATAATTTTTCGCAACAGACGGGATAGTACCGAGACTCGATTGGAAATTTGTACGGTATGTTGATGCAAGTGTTCTTCGATAATTAGTTAGAACGATCGGGTATGGACTTATATCAATGGATGATACATTGGACAAAAATTTATAAGTATGTCTGATGACGGAGACTAGCGAAACGATTATGCTTCGAGATATAAACGAATCGGTAGGATAGGAAAACTTGAACGTTAAAAATGAGTCGCACGACTTGCGAGCTCGATGAAAAAATTAGTCGATGTGAATGCTATTCGGAATGCATGACTTGCGAACTCGATAAAAATGTTGGCGATATGAATTGTAATCAGATCGCAAGGATTGCGATCTCGATGAAAATTCGGTTAATGCAGATAAATCGTGCCTAAGAGATATTTGGTTACGTTGCAACAAAATTCATTTGAGTACGACTGACGAAACTTAGAGGACGTGATCGTATAACTCGAGGGTTAGATGTTGGATAATTGGTAACTCAATTGTGCGTAGGGGTGAGCATTATTCGATTTTGGACCGAAAACCGAACCGAACCGAATAAGGACTTCGGTTCGGTTTTGAAAAAATTCAGTTCGGTTTCGGTTTTGAAAATACTAATTTTTCTTATTCGGTTTCGGTTTTGGGATTCGGATTCGGTCCAAAACCAAAAACCGAATAAGAAAATTTAGTTTATATATATATATATGTGTGTGTGTGTGTGTGTGTGTGTGTGTGTGTGAAAAAAAATATATATATATATAGGTATATGTTATAGGTATATGTTATAGGTATATACTGAATATATCTAGGTATATTTAGTTATTATATATATTAACAAAAAAACACAAAAAAACCCAAAACCGAATAAACCGAAAATCGAACCGATTTAATTCGGTTCGGTTCGGTTATTGACCAATTCGGTTCGGTTTCGGTTTTGCTTATTCGGTTTCGGTCCAATTCGGTTTTTGCTTATTCGGTTTTGGTCCAATTCGGTTTTTGCTTATTCGGTTCGGTTGGAACCGAATAAACCGAATGCTCACCCCTAGTTGCGCGATCAAAGTATAGCGGGATGCGGCGAATCGGAAAAATGATATGATGCTTATAGAAAAGTTTCTTGTCAACTTGGATGTATGCGATGCAAGTTAAATTGACGTTGATAAAGATTCAAAGTTGAACCTTGCGCTATCAAAATCAATACGCTTGAAAAGTAAGCATGATGGGGGAATACAAACTGAGCGAGCCTACGATATCGAGATTTTGGAAATAGTAGTACGAAAATATCGAACTGGTTGATCGTAAACTTTGTGATTGATCAAGGCGAGACTATATGTCATCAACAATCGTTTCGATGCATATAGCATCTCGAGTGTTGACCGTGGGTAGATAAACTCAAACTCGATACGAATAGATGTTTCATAATTTGCGGACTCATCGACGGTAGTGCATGAATTACTCGGAGGATAATTGTGCCTTAGTTGCGCAGATAGAAATGATTTTGTCCAAATTTGGGTAGTCCTATAGAAATCGTCAGAACGTGATTTGGCTTCGAAATAATATAGCAGGGTTCGTAGTAACTGTCCTTCGTTAATGATCCATAATTATAGAGCATAGCTTCGGAGCAGCTGACCCTAGAAGACTTGACCGCCAAATCAAATTGAATGTTACAGACCCATAAGATGACCCATATGATGTCGCATATGGAATTATGTCGAGAACAATACAATGTGGTGCATGTTGATGATAAGTCTAAGCGATCGAATAAATGTTTTGGGAATAGATGGAACAGCTTCGGCTGAGAATGATATAGTCGGTTTTGAGGATTGGTCGGATAAATGCTTGAATGATTATGTTAGTCGGATCGAAATAAAAATTTCACAAGACAAACTTGGTGATTCGGATAGGTGATTACGAGAATCGTGCTACGCACGAAAGCGAACGATAAGAGAATAACTTTCAAATTATGTCGTTGGATTTGGATTCACCTAGCAATTGAGCTTGCGTGAATCGAACTTATATTCGATGTTACGAGACGGACAAGTTAGACTTTTGGCTAAGGAAATTCCTATTCGATAGGAATCGAACATAAGACGCATCGTATATGACCTTTGTGTTAAAGCATTCGTTGCTTTTGAGCACTGTCAACTTGTGTAAACAATTGTGTGTCAGAAAGACTGTTGCCTTTGAGTATCGTTGAGTCGAATTTAACTTTTGTGTCGGATAGATTTGGCCTTTGTGCAACGTCAATTTAAAAGTTTCGTCGGGAGAATTTAAGCACGATGTTTGATAAATTGCCTAACAGGCGTAATTTTGATGCATTTGTAACTCAACAAAGGGAAATCGTATCGAAATGAGTTGAAAAGTGAGACTTCAAAATAGTTGGACAATGACTTCGAACACAACGCATTGCAAAAACTTGTTGCGATCGGATCCGCGATGGCTTGACGCGACGCATAGAATTGATGGCCCATATGAAACTTATGAAATGAGAAATGCAATTTTGAATCGGGTCGCATGCGGTGACTTTGTTGAATGAATCACGAATGTATCGAATATATATATGTAATAAAATTTTGAGTACGGTCGCTAGGGATGAGTCCGATCGAAAGTACGATATGGCAAGTAACTAGGATTAAAAATTTGCATGTCGGCTTTGTTCCAATTCTTTACCACTGGGCTTGGCTAAAATACATATATTTCTGGGGCGCCTTGAATATGTGTACAATCCAAATCAAGTTGTATACTGAATTCAATTTTAGATGCAGAAAGGACTGTGAAAGTTAATGAAAGCTTGCACGAGTGTTTAAAATGGAATAGTGATAGTTATGTGGGATCGTGAAACGGTCTAGAGACACTTGGATTGAGTGTCGGGTTTGGTTCGAGGATGAACCTTGTTTTAAGTAGTATATTATGTAATATCCCGCTCCGCACGGTGCATTATGTTGAGTCGTTGACTCGAAGAGTTGCATTGACCCAAAATATGTATCGATGCAAAGAGTTATGTTGATCCGAGGAATGCATCGAGTATGATCGGTGCAAGTGTTAAGTTGGCCTGAGAGAAAGTATTGAGTCAGTTCTAAGAAATCGAATTGATGCAATGCACAAGTCTGATTCGAACGAATATTGATTTTAGTTGGTTGTAGGCTATACTTTTACGCTGAAATATAAAAGGTCAACATTTTTGCCTTGTTTGCAATGGAGTCCGTAAAACCAAATTATTGCCTCGCAACGGACTGTGGCATAGACACGGTAAGCCAAATCGGTCGAATAATTCAATGAAGCACGAAGTGCTCGAATGGCTAAGTCAGAAGAGTTGGTCGTGCAACAAAATTATGAAATCGAGCCGCATCAGCTCGGCAAAATGATAAGGCGTATTGGCTAAGGTGGGAGGACTTTGACCCTTCTTTCCTACTCCGTCATGCCTAAGTTTAACCTATCGAGACCACGGGCATGGCTCGGTCGAGATATATCGTAGTGCGTGTCAAATACTAGATAGAACAACTGAATTGAAACGTACATCAAATGTATGAGTCGCCATAGAACATCGAAATACCGCAAAGGCGAGCACCTCGGTGCGCAAGCCATAAGAACATGGGATAACTGCATCGACAAGTGCATCAAATGCAGGAGTCACGAGACATTAAAAGATTCGATCGAAACGTGCCTCAAGGCACGAGTCGTTGAACATCAATCAAATGTGTGCCTCCGTACACGAGTTAGTAAGCTAGAATATTGGAAGACTATATCGACGCGAGTGCCTCGCTGCACGAGCTATATAATATTGAATACCCTATCGAGGCATGCCTCGGTGCATGAGTCATTGCTCCTGCTGTATGTGCCTTCTCATAACTGGATCATTGTGAACTTATGTTTTTTGTTGGATGTTGTATGTATGATAAGATGCAGTCCAACATAGCAGAATTTTGACACAGTAATTTTTACTTTCATTTGATAGGCTTTTCTAGAGGCCATGGGTCCTAATGTGGCAACATGACCAGAAGCTCTCATTGCTGACGAGAAGACTGCTGCTTTATTGAGCTAGTGCCAAATATACTTAATGGGGAAAATTAGAGGAAGCCAATTATATTTCCAAAACATGCCAAATATTCTTAATTTTGCTGAATTAATTGTTTTTACCATGTTATCGACCAGGTCCACATTCACATATCGTGGTGATTTTGTTTGTTACTTTTACCTATACTTTTATCATGCTTGCGTGTGGTGCTATTAATATATTAGAATAACATTTCATTGGTATCTTGAGGTTACATGCATTAATAATTGTAGTTATCTGAAGATAAATAGTTACTAGCTGAAAAAAGGAGATGCTTAACAAATAGTAATCTGAAAATGAGCATTCATAGTAGCTGAAATATTTACTCTGATTGTCTGCTGCAATTACTGAAAGAAATTTTTATATCCTCCTTTTGGTTCAGTGAAATAAAATGATTTCACCAAAACTATTTTCAATGTAGTCTTCGTATACTAATACAAATTTTTCTTTCCTGATTTTTTTGGTTCTCTACCCAGGTCATGATAACTTGAGGCTTGCAGAGCAGTTCCAGAAGCAAGTACTTGGTGCAGCTGCTGCTACTACAGCTCAAGATGATGAGGATTATGATGGCCTTGAGCTTGTTCCTGGAGAGACATTTGAAGCGAGTTCGGGGGAGAAGGGTGATTCTTTAGAGTCTTTTTTGTATTTCCTCTTTTCAGTAACCAACCTTCTTCATTCCATCTCTATTTATTTTTCGGAAGTTTCTTTGTTGAGATATCTCATCCCATCTATTTTGTGAATTATGTTGTGCTTGTTCAAATGAATTGCAAATAAAAAATCTTTGTCTTTATCTGATGCTGCACAGTAGAAGGTGTTTCGATGCTTTATGTACCAGTTTTGTTATTTTCATTGGATAGTAACGTCTCTACTTAAAGATCTTAAATCCATGAGTTCATCTGCAATGAAGAGAGTATGCAAAGTATTTTTTACTTTGGTTTCACCACTCATTCTTTTATATATGTTAGATTAGATTGGTAGAGGGATATATTTGCTTAGAAATCAATTTATTTACTTGTATAAAGTACTTGTCACTGAGAAGCATGTATATTCAAATTATATGTAATTACCCTACTATCTAGTTTAGGTGTTACCTACCATTACATGGGTAAAACTTGTAACCTAGCCTTAGGCAAATCCTATTACCTATACATTGTAATTACCTATTTACCCTAACATGTAGGTAGCCTATATTAGGTAACCACCCTTACCTATTACCTATACCAAAACCCCTTATACAATATTGACTGCTTACACTAACACCTTTCCTAATTCTCTAACACACTCGCATACTCAAAACCCTCTAAAACATGCTCTCTACTGTCGTATGACAGTATACTCATTTCTTACTCACAACTGACATGGCACTCTCTCTCACCCTCCAATACTAACACAAGAGTCACCTACAATCATCTTCCCCTGCCACTCCTTACCCCTTAGACACATTCACAACTCACTATACTACAATACACTAGGGACACACACATTTGACACTCAGGACAGTGTACTGCCTTACCCCACAGGACACTGTTACTCCTCACACGTCACATTTCTCACATCACTCATAGGATAACACACTCACTTATTGCACTAACACTCTATGTGCATTGGCATATGGCCTGCATAGGACATTGCACTGCCCTACCCCCAAAACCCTGTAGGCAAGTGCCTTCCTGTGCAACCAGTGCACTACCTATCCAAGTCCCATGTCACCTGTGAAACGCACAGGGCCCCTCTCGAGCTCATGCATACTACAGGTAGCCTCTTCCGTTCTCTGTTCAACTCTTGACAGGAGGCCAAATGGGCCCTGCCTAACATGTACTGCCCTCTCAAATCTGGCATTACCACTCACTGTTAACTTCTCACTCTCTCTAAACACTCACATTTACAAATCACTAACCTATTACTCAAATGCATTCTCCCTTCCTCACTAATTTTTAGTGCCCAACTCCCCAACTGATACCAAGTATCAGTCCCAACTGATACCAAGTATCAGTTCCACTGATACTTCACATCAGTCCCAACTGACATTTCAAATAGATGTTTTCTCAAACACCTATACTACCTTTACACTGTCACAGGGACAGTACATACACTGATACCCTCTACTTCTCCCTACCCTACTCACACATACAACTAATATGATACCCTATAGCACACTGGGCACTGGTACACTCACTTCATTCAATCACTCTCACACATTGCATACTTAAGCCATGCTAGGGCCTGCCCATATTGCCACACACCTGTTCTCCTACACATTTACCCCTGTCCCTACATATAGCTTTATCCTCAAAATAGGTTCAATATCCTTCTGCCTCATGTGCTCTTGTGCACAAGGAAGAAACCCCATGACTATTGCTGCTGTACAACTCAAGGATACCCCATTATACTACACTCAAATCCCTCTCACTGCCCATTGCACCCTCGAGCTAGCTGTTTCCTAGCACTCCCCTTTCCTATATAGGCCTTTGTACATATTACATCCTTCTAAAAGTAACCTTAGGTTATACACAGGTCTTCAAGAATCCAAATATGCATAGGGGTGGATATCCTATAACTATATGCATATCTCATATTATATCCCAAAGTATAACTTGCATGTCATTACCTTATGGGCATTTCTTGCATATGGATGGACACATCGTACTAATAACCGACCCACCAGTCTGCCTAAGCCCTTGCCTCACTCTACACTGTCCAACCTACAATAGCAAGATTGCTACTGTCGCTGTTACACTAATTTGATTTCACCTGTATTTCCTTCTTCTGATATCCTATGTACATACTGCATTGGGAGAACTTCCTATAAATAGGAACTAACCCTGCTTTTAAGGGGGTACCTCACACAGTATGCAGGTGGCCTATGGCCTTCCCTTGCCCTATTACTTTTCTCGAGCCCCACTTCCCATTCACTACTGCTACTAAGAGCAAGTGAGGTGTTGCCATATGCTACTGCAGTATGGCTAAAAGTAGCTACTGCTAGGCTACTTAGCTTGAGCCCCTTTCTCACTTCATTGATATAAAATGGAGTGTCCTACTAGACTGATATATAGCCCTTCAAGCCCAAGCCCTTAGTTAGGGGACTGATACACATTCCCTTCCTACATCCTCCTATACAGACACAGACATATACTTGATTTACCTATCACTCTCTCACTCACTCTCTATTAACACACAGGAAAACACATGACAGTCACACATAACCATATTGGCACACACACACTTATATAAATCCCATATAAGATACTTCACATTAGAGACACTTGGTCAAAATAACTGAAAACAGGAATCACCACTCAATGACAGGACACTCTTAACACTCAAAACAGGACACTATATACAAGATACATATATACATAGATCTATACATACAAATATACACATATATATACTTATGAATACTAGAAATCATGTACACCTATTCCAAATGAGCAACTAAACTAATCATGAGTATAAAACTGAAAACATAACTAAAAATGGTCTATTTGTCATTTTGACAAACATTTGGTGTGCTCTCCTCGGATTTCTCCAAAGATGACACAAAAACTCCACATAACTTCTACCAAAATGATGGTTAGAGTCTTGCTCTTCTTTCTATGGGTACCCCTAGTCCATGTGTGTGTTCCTACTAGTGTCATGCATGAAAATGGAGCTCAAACTATAAAAAAATGACTGAGAGTTTACCTATTGGGAGATAGATTCCCAATAAAACTCTCTTGGAAGGCTCTAGTGTCAAGTTTGACACAATGGACTCCTCCTCACGAGCTCCTTGGTCTCCTAGCTCTAAGTCTTGTAGGATGAAGATTATGGGAAGTTTTGAGGGATTTTGAAGGAGTTTTGATGGTGGGAAGTGTGAGAAATGAAGGAGGCTTGTAGAGAGCTCTTCTAGGGTTTGTGGAGGCTCAAATGTAATAAAAAAGAGGAAGAAAACCCTCTTTATGACCAGCCATGAAAGGTGCCCTAAAACCCCCCTCTAAAATGTCCATTCTACCCCTTAAGTTGTCATGAACACTTATCTTAAATGAAGGGTTGTTCTAGTCTAAGTGTTGGGGTAATTTCTATTCCAAATCTTGACTCTACTTGACTTAAATGTGTCTAGTTGTGCTCATCCTAGAATATAGGTCCAAGTAGTCATGTCTAGTCCAATTAAGTCCACAAGTGAAAGGTCCAATAAATAGGTTAGTCAACTAATAAATGCAATAATCATATTTAGTTAATAAAAAATAACTACTATATAATTAAGATGACAAAAATACCCTTGTATAGAAATGTGGAAGTGACACCTTCGTATATGGGCTAGCAATCATGTATGGAGTATCATCGTCTTACATATATGATTTGAGAAATATAGTCCATTCTGGCATGCTGAATGCCAGTGACCTTCATATAATTAAGGAACGGTGGGCTGAAAGTGAAGGTACACAGAAATCCTGCACAAAGATCGCTTATAACATGACAGGGAAAGATGGTAGGCGTATTCCCCTTACGTTGGTGCAAGGGTGAGTGTGTCGAGTCGGTACAAAGTTGCCATGAAGGAACACGAGAATTGTATGTTGTCTGCCTGCTTGTTTACATAAATCAAACATAACATGCTTGCCATGATAACATGTTTTACTGCTTTGAATATGCCATGAAATAGATCATAAGGCAAAGATAGAAAGATCACAACTTAAGCTGCATGATTCATATATCTACTTAATATCGGTTTAGTAAAGTGGGTCTCTGATCAATACGCGAAAGGATTAGTACTGATCTCCCACTAGATTACTTGCAGGTTCAAGGAATGGTCTGTACGCGGTGGAGCTTCGCTTGAACGTATTAAGACATTGAATGTCGTAGCAGCATATTGAGGCGCGCGACCGCATTGATGCTCGGACTTGCAACATGATGATGCGATCGAGATATAGAAGACATAATGTATGGAACGGTGAAAATCCTTTGTGGGCAAAAGAGAACTTGAATGTTGTAAGCCAATCTGATATGATTTATTTGGGCTATTGAAATCCTTTATAATGTTGCGCTGCTTATCGAATAAAGAGAATTGTTTTGTATACTCTGTGAAACTCAATTGTGACTCTGTTTTCTTCCGCTGCTAATAATCAATCGAATAACCATTTGAGAACTTGTCATCTTGCCTTGTACGAATGCAACTCCAGACTCGTTCGACATCACGTCCCAGCGAGAACGATGATTTGAAAAAATTGATACGAGGATGAGCAATTTTTTGGGTCGGGGCGTGACAGACTTCGTATCGACGTTTTTCAAAGTTTTTAAAACTATTTTTTGTTGATTTTGGAACGGATTTTTAACAGAAAATAATATACATAAATTAAAACTAAAAATAGGATTTAATCTTGTTTATATTGTCTAAAAGTCTATTCAAATAGATTTCCTAATTCCTTGATGTACGGCCCAAAAAACTACTTCCAAAACCACTCCTCGGGACATTCTATGTGCCCAGAAATTTGTGCTTTTCTTGATTTTGGAGCTCAATTTTCTTCGCGTACATCGTGAATTAACAAAATCCACTTGATGGGTTTTGTAAGTGGTTAGGTTGTCTACGCGTCGGAGTTTTATGGTTCGAAAAAACAAAAAAAAAGGATAGAGAAAACTTGTCGCGAAGGAGGATCAAAAGTTGTTTGCTAATGCTGTAGTTGCTATAGTTACTAACTATGCGTTGCTGTTGTGTGCCATTATTGTGCTTCTGCGATTGTTGTTGCATGCGACTCAAGCGATGGCCGATGGCGGTGTGGGCAGGAAAGAATGCCCGGGGGTCACAGCGCTCATGGGTTGGAGGCGTGTAACTTCCTAAATCGTTTTTATGAATTATTTCATGAATTTTTATTTTTTGGAAAAGTTACTATTTTGCTTTTTGTTAGTAAAACTTGGTTTTAAATAGTAAACCTGATTTTAGATAATTCAAATTTATTTAATTTTTTATTATTATTCAATGATAATTAATTCTGATTATTAACTATGTTTTAATTAAATATAACTACTATTTCCTAATTCAGGTTAGTATTTTTAATCTTGGTTACTATTATTATTATTTAAGGTTGGCTTTATTTATATTAATGGGTTTCTATTTGAGCCTACCAAAGCCTTGTGCTTTGGATTGTGGGTTTTAGCCTACCAATTCTAGAGAATGCTTTATTGTAATCTTCTGGGTTAATTATGATTACTAATTAGTTGTAACTAATTTTTGTAATTAGTTAGTGGGTTAGTTAGGCAGTTAGCAGTTAGTTATTAGTTTTTACTAATAACCCTAGATATATTACAAATTACAGAAACTGCCACTAGGGTTGACTTAGGGAACACTCTATTATTTTAATATAAATATTGGGGGTGTTCCCTAGTTATTTTATTATTATATTTTGACACTGTACAAACTAACAATTGTTTACGGACACCACTATACACTGCTGGAGCTCGTCGTCCACCACCGTGCGCCACCGCCTCCGGCCGTCGTGATTTCGTCGGAGATGTTGAAATGCCGGATCTGAAGCTCTGATCATCGGTCGATCGCCATCGGTCGTCGAACTAGAAGAAGCCCCACTGCAACATCGGAGCCACCATTGATCCTCGATAATTCGTTGCCGCCAGTCGTCGGAGTTCACGACAACAGCACCAGACCGCCAGATCTCAGCATCCTCCGCCTCTAGCCACCACGCTACCACCATCTAAATTCCCCGCTCACCTAAGCCACGACCGGAGCTCCGCCACATAGCTGCCGAAGTCGAGCCTCAACCTCGCCGAGGACCACTGAGAGCCACCTTCGATCATAGCAGTGTTGTCACTGTCCATCGCCACTGGTAAAGATTTGGTCCCCGTTCCTTCCACCTCGCTTATCTTCTTCTTGACGTTGACGCCACACTGATCGGAGCTCCTCGCCCAGATGACCGAGATACCGTCAGAGAATCGCTGACCGAATTGACTATGCTAGATGTCTCCAGGCTAGATCTGTCCGATCTCGACCCCTATGATGCTCGACGATAGCACCTCAAAGACCGAGTGTGCCTCCTCGATTCTCGTGCACCCCTTCAATCTACGTGCCAGCCTCGAAGACAGTGCCTCCTTTTCGTACTTCGTATTGTCGTCCCTTCGAAGCTCGAGCCACACCGACCCTTCTAGAACAGAACCACCTTTTCAGGAGCCGAACAGACTTTTGATCCGAACTGCTCGCCGTCGTTGCCTCTCAGGATCGACATCCCCGTCGGCCAAGGTGAGCCTCGCATCGAGCTACTCGTCCCCCTCTTTTATTTTCGTTTTCTATGGTTTCTGTGGCATGTGTGGCTGAATTTAGGGTTTGACGTTATGGTTTGGGGAAGATGAAGAGGGAGTAGTGAGCTATGGTTCAGTGAGAGTTAGGGTTTCATCTAGGTTGTAACCTAGAGTTTTGGGGAAGAAGAAGCTGTGGGTGGAGAAGAAGGGCTAGATAATCTAGGTTAGGGTTTGTGGCCCTGAAGTAGCGGGCAGATGGGTGAGAGCTTGGGGAAGAAGACTCTAGTAGCGGGTTAGGGAAGAAAGGAATACTAGGGTTAGGGTTCGTTCTTTGGGTTCGACGGCTGGATGAGGGAAAGAATAAGAGGAGAGAGATAATGAAGTGAGGTTTCGTATTAGGGTTGTAGTATGGGCCGGGTGGGTTTACAGAAGATGTTGGACTGTGTAGTTAGAAATAGAGGAGAGATAAGTGTCGGGTAGAGGGTGTTGGGTCCAGTCGGTTAGTGAGGAGTTGGGTTGCCTGGGGAAATTAGCTGTAGTAGTGTTAATAGTTTGGGTTAGGTCAGATTGTGGGAAGCATGAGCTTAGCAGTGGACTAGGTTGTTGATAGATTAAAAGTTTAAAGAAGGGGCAGTAAGTGAAGTACGTGTAGGCAACTCTAGAGGGAGGGGTGAATAGAGTATATGTGATAATACCCAATTAAAAATTTAACTCTATTCAAATCCAACCAACAGAAATAATAATCAAAGTATAAGTGTGGAATATAAATAGAGATCAGAGAAGCATACGCAGACACAGCAGTTTTTTACCTGGTTTTTCTCGTGGAGGACTAGTCCAGGCCTGAGAACTCTTGCTCAGGATTCAAATTCACTATTTGTGAAATAGCGTACAACCACGTGCCTTTACTCAGAAGAGCACACCAACTTCAAATTCGCGGATGGCAAAACTTGGAATTGTCTAATTGACTTGTTTTGAAACTCTTGCACACAAACTTCTTGTTGACTCGCACTGAGCACCTTGGGGGCTTGGAAAGTTTTGTGGCTAGTTAGATGAGAAAAATAAGCTCTAGAATGTATAGGCTATAGGAGAGGAGAAGATGAGAAGATTGGATGATTGAAAATGAGAAAAATCAAGGCCTATATATACTAGTCCAGAGAGGCAGAGTTCGGCCAGAACTCTGTCCCAAAATTTTAAATATTTAGTCGTTGGACAACTAGCAGCCAGCAAGCCCTAAAAATTAGCTCATAATTTTAAGGGGGAAGAGTTAAACTCTGTGTGGGGCAGAGTTCGGCCCGAACTCTGTCTCCTAGGGGACAGAAAGTTTAAATGGGCTATGTGGGCTTGGCAAGTTTTGGAGTTTGTTTGGGGGAGCTTTGGGTATTAAGTTTAGGGTTGAGATACTCAGTGCGACTCAACTTACAATCGCCTAGACTCAATAAAAGTAAAAATACAGACTCAGAGTACAAGTGACAACAGCACTGTCGAAGCAATCATCGATGATGTCTGATATGTGATGATGTTCTGTTTTGGAGCTTGATGGAGCTTGATGTGTCAAGTTGGATTATAACAGATATCGTCTTGTTAATTATCAAGATTAGGTTGACTGTGATCCAGTTTGGGTCAACAATATCCCTCATTTTGATAATTGACAAAAACATAATATTTGTATGTCGCAACATTCATACCTAGACACATGGAATAAAGACAATAGCTCCCCCGTAGATGAACATGTCGGCTCCCCCGTAAATAGATATGTCCTGAGACAAGTTCTAATCAAGCAAGCACAACATAATATATATAGAAGCTCAAAGCACATATCAAGTATTCCCAAAGCAAATATCAAGTATTCTCCTCCTTTGTCATTTAGCAAAATGAAATAATGGCTCCTCCATAAAAGTAGACAAAGTGAATACATGCAATCACACAACTGGGAACCAAAACCATAAAGAGAGAAATTACTAGCAGTTTTATACCTCAATACTAAACCAAAGTGCATAGTTTTGAAAAAAATACAATGCATGAAGGAAATGGAAATACTACAACTCAAAGTTTTAAAACTACTACATAAAGCATAATAAAACTACAGCCTAACATCAGCAGCATCAGCAGGTAATAAATTACGACCATCATGGAGCACGGGATGGACCAGCAGAGTCAGAAGGATCGCTGACAGAGTGACGAGGGTCAATAATGCCGCGTCCGGGTCCAGATACCACCTGACCCATGTGTCGTCAATACGATAACCTTCGCGAGAAGGGTCCCGTACCATAGGGAACGACATAGTACGATGGATGGCCAGGGTGTACTGGAGGTCGTACAGTGAGTTGCTGATAGCACTCATCTGAAGGGTGGTACGGTAGTCCAACTGGGTCCAGCGGTCGTCTTCTAAACGGAAGCGATTGCGCAACATCGCCTAGATGGAGTCAAGAGTAGCAGGAGGCTCAGGCTCACGTGCATCAGGAGCATCAAAATCATCAGAGTCAGAGGATGCAGTAGCAGCATCAATAGTCCTACGTGCCTTGGACAGAGAGGCAGGAGCAGGTAGGAACTGACAGTTATCAAGAGGGATGTTAAAGGCACGAAAAATCATTGGAAGGTACATGGCATAAACCAAGGATTTTAGTTTCGGTCTCACACGAATCATCCAGTCCATCACCGTGCGAGGAAAGTTAAACGAAAGACAAAAGTGTAAATAATATAGAGTCGAGATCTCAAGATAAGTGACTTCATCGGTGGATCCCGCTTTAGGCAAGATCGAGGAAAAGATGATCCGATAGAGTTCATAAAAATAGTTATTGAGATATTTTGGCTCGAAGCTTACGAGGACGTATGTTAGGAGAACACAATGCATCCTTGGAACCCTCAAGAGTGGTATCACCGAGAAATTAGAAATGATGGGCATCAACAAGTCTTTCCCAAGTGTTGGGTTTCGGGAGTTCAAGGTAATCGGCAAGTTCGAAATCGTCAAAAGATATGTCAATGTCGACGACACGGGAATAAATCCTAGTGTCGTCAAGAGTCATATTGCAGTAGTCATATTGCAGTAAAACATCTGGATGGCATTGAGATATACGAGAGATAAAGTAGTGACGAGTTCATCAAAGCATAAATCGTGAAAGAGTGAATCATATGTAAAAAATATGGTGAAACTTATTGGATGGCCCGGGAATACACTACGTAAGCGGAAGTTTGAGTACCATTCATTGGATGTTTCCAATGGGACAAAGATATGCTCATTGAAGGTGTGTTCATTTGGTGGAGGTGGTGGATTGAACAAAGGATGAATAGGAGAAGAAGGAGGGTTAGATGAATATGCTCCCTCACTTCTCATACTCTTTTCTCTACCAAATAATTTTGGATCCATTGATAATGAAAATATGAATTTGAAAGAGATGGAAAAAATGAGTTATACCTCGCAAAAGTAGTTGGAGATGGAAAAGATCCACCAAAAACCCTTAAATCTTGAGTTTGGGAAGAGATAACCCTAAGATTTGAGTTTTCTAGGGTTAGGGTTTGAGGAGAAAGGGTTTAGAGGGAGGTAGAAGAAGAGAAAAGTGATGAGAGAGAGAGTTTGGGTATATAAGGATTAGGGCTAGCAGGTCGGGTTAAATCGTGGCCGTCAGATCAAAAATTGGATGGCCTGGAGCAACTGGAGGTTCTGGAAGCAGGCACACATAGTTCGGCCCAAACTCTGTGTCGGACAGAGTTTGGTCCGAGTTCTGTGGGTCTGGCTTCAGAACACAGAAAAGGTTTTGAAAAGAAAGTTTGATAAAAAAAATCTTGAATTAGAAATATTGAATGTTACAGGCCATAAAAATAGTGCAGCCATATAATAAATATTATTAAAACGATGATCATCACAGTAAAACTGCTTTAGGTTAGCTGTAGGGCCGGATCTCAGCTAGCGGTAGTCTGAAGATTAGTGCACCGTGTCGCTTAGGCTTTTACGCCTTTTGTCATAAGGGCCCTTTCGGCTTGTACCCAAAGCAATGTTACCATAAATAATATACGTTATAATCATTATTTATGCAGGTACAACTTATTTTATGACAGTTTCATCCAAAATTCTTAACTTTCAATAAAAAAAATTGAAGCGCTCTTCGGCTAGTGGTTTTGTAAAGAAATCTGCTAGCTGATGTTCAGTGTCAATGAATTCTATGTTAATAGTGTCGTGCTGTTGATGATTACGCAAGAAATGATGTCTAATCTCTATGTGCTTTGTGCGTGAGTGATATACTGGGTTCTTGGTCAAATTTATTGCACTAGTGTTATCACAAAAAATAGGTATGTGCTTGAATAATAAGTTATAGTTTTTAAGAGTTTGCTTTATCCACAGAATCTGTGCACAACAACGACCAGCTGCGATGTACTCAGCTTCTGTTGTGGATAGTGCAACAGAAGTCTACTTCTTGCTAAACTATAAGACTAAAGCCTTTCCTAATAAATGACATGGTCGACTTTGTATCCCGCAAAATCAGCATCGAAATATCTGATTGAGTAAAAGGAAGTGGTTTTGGGATACCACAAGCCTACCGTAATTATTCCTTTAAGATATCTAAAGATACGCTTAACAGCGGTCATGTGTGATTCTTTAGGATTAGCTTGATATCTAGCACATAAGCAAACACTAAACATAATCTCGGGACGACTAGCAGTTAAATACAATAGACTACCAATCATACCTCAATACTTACGTTGATCGACCGGTTTGCTGCTTTCATCAGGTTCCAGCTTTGTTGTAGTAGCCATATGACTGCTGATAGATTTGTTGTTGTCAAGCTCAAACTTTTTCAGCATGTCCTTTGTATACTTCGACTGACTGATGAAGATGTCTTGCGAGTATTGTTTGATTTACAGTACAAGGAAGTAGTTGAGCTCCCCCATCATGCTCATCTCAAACTTGTTCTGCATACACTTGGCAAAATCTTTGCATAGACCCTCATTAGTAGACCCAAATATGATATCATCTACATATATTTGTACTAACAAAATAGTGTCATCAAGAAATTTTATGAAAAGTGTAGTGTCAATTTTCCCTTTTGAAAAACCTTTATCAAGTAAGAAAGTACTAAGGCGTTCATACCAAGCTCGAGGAGCTTGTTTGAGGCTATAAAGAGCTTTCTTAAGTTTAAAAACATGGTCGAGAAATTTGTGATTTTTAAAACCAGAGGGTTGCTTGACAAAAACCTCTTCTTTAATAAAACCACTTAGAAAAGCACTTTTCACATCCATTTGAAAAAGTTTAAAGTTTTGGAAATTTGCAAAGGCGCAAAGTATCCAAATAGATTCAAGTCATGCAACAGGAGCATACGTCTCATCATAGTCGATACCTTCCTTTTGGTTGTATCCTTGAGCTACGAGACGAGCTTTGTTGCGAGTGACCGAACTGTCCTTATTAACTTTTTGCAAAAAACCCATTTGGTACCAATGATTAAATGATCAGCAGGTCTAAGAACAAGTTCCCAAACCTGATTTCGTTCGAATTGGTTGAGTTCTTCTTGCATTGTAGATATCCAAAATTCATCGTTAAAAACTTCTAAAACATTTTTAGGTTCAATTTGAGAAATAAAAGCAGTTCTAGCAATAAAACATCTTAAAGAAGATCGAGTAGTTATCCCTTTCGATACCTCACCTATTACCAAGCTTTCTGGATGCAAAGGTTTGAATTAGAACTTCTTTGGTAAGCTCTCTAGAGTAATAGTTTCGGGTGGTGTATCCATAGGAGTGGAAGTTGTTGGTTCATCATCATCGGGAATGATAGTTGTACTATTGGCCTTATCAAAAGTTACGTTAGTAGACTCTTCAACATTCATGGAGCGTTTGTTGAACACTCTATATCCTTTACTCTTGGCAGCATAACCAAGAAGAATACC
The DNA here is from genome assembly GCA_029216955.1 of Iris pallida. Classification (NCBI taxonomy): domain Eukaryota; kingdom Viridiplantae; phylum Streptophyta; class Magnoliopsida; order Asparagales; family Iridaceae; genus Iris; species Iris pallida. The sequence continues at coordinate 19,716,389 of JANAVB010003400.1, read as the reverse complement.
TTCGTCAGCTTTGGTATCAAACTTGCCTAAGTTGTCTTTGGTATTCAGGATAAAGCAGCGACAGCCAAACACTCGAAAGTAAGAAACATTTGGAGTTCTACCAAACCAAAGCTCATAGGGTGTTTTTTTCGAAATAAGTCGAATCAAAACCCTATTCAAAACATGGCACGCTGTGCTGACAGCTTTTGCCCAAAAATATTTCGGAAGAAAAAATTGATTCAGCATGACTCTAGCGATATCGCCAAGGGTCCTATTCTTCCGCTCCACAACATCTTTTATTGAGGAGTTCTAGGACAAGAAAACTCATGATAAAAGCCATTTAAATCACAAAACTTTTCAAAATTAGAATTTTCGAATTCTCCACCATGATCACTTCGGATACGAGTAATCATGTAGCCTTTTTTGTTTTGGACCTTTTTAGCAAAAATTTAAAAACTGAAATGTTATCACTTTTATTTACAAGAAAGAAAACCCAAGTGAATCTTAAAAAGTCATCAACAATAACGAAAGCATAGAGTTTCCCGCCAAGATTGGCTACTCTACTAGGATCAAATAAATCCATATGGAGTAGTTGCAAGGGTCTAGTAGTACTTACAATGTTGATGGATTTAAAGAAAGATTTGGTTACCTTATTTTTTTCATATTCGGCACATATCGTGTCCTTTTTTTAATGTGATTTCAGGCAATCCTCTTACTACCTTCTTGGTAGATAGTCTCGATATAGTGTCCATGTTAGCATGACCAAGACGCTGATGCCATAATACCCTTTCATCTTTGTAGGCGTAAAGGCATCTACCTGCACTGTTAGTATCACTAGGTAGATAGAAAATATATATGTTATCTTCTCTTATCCCTTCGAAAGCGATGTCTCCAGATGATCTATCATAGATGAAGCATTTAGTTTTACCGAAGTTAATATCATATCCATGATCAGCAAGATGACTAATGCTGAGCAGGTTATGCTTTAACTCGATCACTAAATAGCCATCCTTAATAACGGAAGAAGGAGGATAACCAATTGTACCGTTACCTATGATATAGCCTTTCAAATTATTGTCGAAGGATACATATCCTTCCCTTTTCATCGATAGTGTTGTGAACAGATTAGCATCTCCAGTCATATGTCGCGAGCACCCACTATCGAGAATCTATTTGCTTCTAGTTTGAGAAGGAAGCTCACCTACACCACAAGTAGATGTGACCTTTGGTACCCAGATTCTTGTGGGTCCTAAAAAGTTAGTCTTCGGTACCCATACATATAGATTAATATCCACTAGTTTTCTAATTCTACACAGTGGTGATATGTGTCCATGTAAACCACAGTAAGTACATGTAGCATGTATATTGGTATTGGGTGCAGGATGATAGTGATGTCTATATGTGGGTGTAGGATAATGATAACTACGTATAACAGCAGGATAATTGTAGTATCTGTGTACAGCAGCAGGATGATGATATGATTTACGTATGGGAGTTCTATGTGTTGCATGGGAGTAGGTGTCCATAAAGGCATGTTTTTGTGTGGTATGTGGATGAGTGTTCTTGTAATGACGTACTCTCTTGTGTTGAGCCGTCTGGTGTTTAGTATAAGTGTTGTGATTATGAGACTGAGTTTGAGGTTGAATAGCCTGTTTATCCAATCTAATCTCTAATTTCTTAGAGGCAGTATGCAACTCATCACATTTAGCAGTAAGACCATTTATTTTACCAGTAGCAATCTTGTACTTGTTTTTCTCTTCAGCAAGTTCTTTATTTAAAGCAGTGATATCATGTGTTTGCTTCTCAATAAGAGATTCGGCATCGTATAAGCTTAACTTAGGCTTAGATACCTCCTCAGTGTTTTTCGTGGGTATAGTGTTTCTAATATTTTCAAGTAAGCATGAAAGTCTATGAATCTCGACTTCATGGGTCTTGATCTTATCCTTTGCATGTTTATACTTGTTAAGAACCTTTCTGTAATCTCTAAGTAGATCACTAAAGGCATCACCCAGTTCATCAAAAGACAAGTCTTCAAGAGAGTCGTTTACCTTGTCTGAAGTTGCCATAAGGCAGACGTTTGCAGTGTTCTGCGGAGAGTCCTCTTCTTCATCTGAATCACTGGCCTCGCTTTCGTGCCAGATGCTAGTGTTGGCATACTTCCTTGAGGTTTGCTTCTTGTACGGCTTTTCATATATGCTTCTTTTCTTTGATACAGGATAATCTTTTCTGACGTGTCCCGTCTTCTTGCATCCAAAGCAGGTGGGTTCTTCCTCATCGTCTTTTTGTTCCTTCTTCCTTCGGTTGAATCGTAGAAACTTCTTGAAATTTTGAACCATGAGTGCTTGATCGTCACCTTCGGAATCGTCGTCATATATTTCCTCTGAAATGGTTCTTCAGTGATGAGCTCTTAAGTCAATTTCTTTTTCTTTTGGAACAATTTCTTCAAAATCTTTGAGGTCGAGCTCATGCGTCATTAGCTTGCCCATCAAAGTTTCTATTGACATGTTGGTAAGATCATTGCCTTCGATGATTACCGTCACCTTGGGGTTCCAGATCTTCGGTAGCCCCCTGAGCAGCTTGCGGATCTTCTTATGGTTGGAGTATTCTTTGCCAAGGGAAGACAGAGGGTTGACGATGTCGAGGAACCTTGTAAACATTTGAGTGATTGTCTCATTGGGCATCATCTTGAATGCCTCGTATTCTTGAGTAAGACGACTGATCTTTGATTCTTTGACTTGTGTGGTTCCTTCATGGGTCACCTCCAGAAGCTTTCATACTTCGTGTGGGGTGGAGCATGTAGAGACCCTGTTGAATTCAGTCCTGTCTATGGCACAGAAGAGAGCATTAATAGCCTAGCATCTAGACTTGCCTATCTTTTTTCCAGGTCAGAATATTTGTCGTGGGGTTTGTCAATAAGAATCCCTTCGACAACTATTCTGGCAGGCTTCTTGTAACCATCCGTGATGATGGTCCACAGATCAAAGTCAAGAGACTTGAGATGAAAACTCATCCTAGTTATCCAATATGTGTAGTTAGTTCCGTCAAATAGGGTGGCCTATTTGTGGACTGTCCCTCACCATAATTGGAAAAGATAGGTTGTGTAGTTGCCATGGATCAGCTCTAGGATGTTAATCCAATATAAGAAAATAGAGCTCCGATACCAATTGATGTACGTGTAGGCAACTCTAGAGGGGGGTGAATAGAGTATGTGTCGATAATACCCAATTAAAAATTTAACTCTATTCAAGTCCAACCAACAGAAATAATAATCAGAGTATAAGTGCGGAATATAAATAGAGATCATATAAGCATACGCAGACACAGCAGTTTTTAACTTAGTTTTTCTCGTGGAGGACTAGTCCAGGCCTGAGAACTCTTGCTCAGGATTCAAATCTACTATTTATGAAATAGCGTACAACCACATGCCTTTACTCAGAAGACACGCTAACTTCTTACAGATTCGCAGATGGCAAAACTTGGAATTGTCCAAGTAACTTTTTTTGAAACTCTTGCACACAAAATTCTAGTTGACTCGCACTGAGCATCTTGGGGCCTTGGGAAGTTTTGTGGCTAGTTAGATGAGAAGAATAAGCTCTAGAATGTATATGCTATAAGAGAAGAGAAGATGAGAAGATTGGATGATTGAAAATGAGAGAAATCAAGGCCTATATATACTAATCCAGAGAGGCAGAGTTCGGCCGGAACTCTGTCCCAAAATTTCAAATATTTAGCCGTTGGACAACTAGCAGCCAACAAGCCCTAAAAATTAGCTCCTAATTTTAAGGGGCAGAGTTCGGCCCGAACTATGTCTCCTAAGGGATAGAAAGTTCAAATGGGCTATGTAGGCTTGGCAAGTTTTGGAGTTTGTTTGGTGGAGCTTTGGGTATTAAGTTTAGGGTTGAGATACTCAGTGCGACTCAACTTACAATAGCCTAGACTCAATAAAAAGTAAACATACAGACTCAGAGTACAAGTAACAGCAGTACTGTCGAAGTAATCGTCGATGATGTCTGATATGTTATGATGTTCTGTTTTGGAGCTTGATGTGTCAAGTTGGATTATAACAGATATCGTCTTGTTAATTATCAAGATTAGGTTGACTGCGATCCAGTTTGGGTCAACAGTAAGGTTAGGAAAAGGGCTTGGCCAGTAGGCTTTGGGCCTACCAGTATAATAGAAATAAATGATTTTTAGACTAGGTTGTTGGATCTGGACTGGCCAGCAGGCCCAATAAAGTTGCATTGTGTAACGTCCTTGAACCGAATTCTGGAATTTTTCGAATTTTTGAAAATATTATTTTTTTTAGATTTTTCCAAGATCTAAAAGCATGAATTTTGAATTAGCTATATGGAATATTATACAAAATGATATGTTATAGATTTTATATTCATTAGTATCGGCTATTGGTTATCAAATGGTTTTAAGAGATTTCTATAGTTTTGGCCTTATATAGCCTAGTAAATAAATTTAAATTATTTGAACTAATATTTAGATTTTAGACCATTAATATAAAAAAATTATATATAAATTATTTTTGGGCCTTATTTATATTTATACTTTAATATAATAATTTGGGTCTAATATTTATAAATATGTATATTCGTATGTTGTATATATATATGGTAAGATAGAGTACTATGAATATAAGTATATACATATTATGTATAAGTGTAAGTATATATTAATATAGGTTATTTTGGGCTAGGTTTTAATTTTACATAAAAATATTTTACTTGTGGTTGGATTTATTAATGAAGAAATTTTTCTTGGAAATTGGTTCTTATTGGGCTAATGGCCTAATTCTTGGGAGAGCTTCTTGGAAGCTTCCTCTCACATGTTTGGAAGCATGCCCTCACCATTATTTAGGCAAATGTTAAAGGCCACCCCCAAATTACTAAGGGCCACCAACCTACTAAGGGCAACCATCCTACACTCTTACATTTACTAAGGGTAACCTAAAATGAACCATTTTACTAAGGGCTACCAAATGATAACAAAAAACAAAAAACCAAAAGAAAACAAAGGACCAAAACCCAAACCCTTTCCCTTTCGACAGCACCCTTTCCCGTTCACCGTCGTCGCAACCCCACCCTCCGCCTCTTTCTCCCGCGTGCGGCTGTCGGCTCTGCTGTGCGCGGCTGCACCCGCCGGCTGCTGCTGCTCCTTGCTGCTCCCCATCGCAGCCCTACCCTTCGCCTCCTTCCCCCCGCCGCAGCCTCCTCCCTCCGCCTCCCTCCCCTTGTCGCAGCCCCCCTCCCCCCGCAGCAGCCCGCCTAGCTCCCCTCTGCTGCTGCTGCTACGAGCAGCAGCTACTCCTCCTTGCCGCAGCCCCACCCTCCGCATCATTCCCCCCGTCGCAGCCCCCCCTCCGCCTCCCTCCCCCTGCCGCAGCCCCCCTCCCCCCGCAGCAGCCCCCTAGCTCCCCTCCCTTGTCCTTCGTCATCCCGTGGATCGTTCGAGGGAAAGACGGACTGCAGGCTAGCACTGTAGTCCCTTCTTCACTTTGGACTGCAGGCAAGCCCTGCAGTCCTCGATGACAGAAATGGGGTAGCCCTTAGTGTTTTTAAAATGGCAAATTTGTAATTTTTTTTAAAGTTTTAAGTTGGTGGCCTTTAGTAATTTTGGGGTGGCCTTTAACATTTGCCATTATTTAATGGGGACTCCCATTCCTCGTTCACACATTTCCCAAGGAAATCTTTAGTGCATTGTGTTAGTGACTGTGTCCACCAATTCCACTACTATTATCTTTACATTTACATTCACTTTCCGTATCCACATGTCGTATACATCCCGACCAATCCCTATGCCGTGTCGACAAACCGATACGGATACATCCATACTCCCCTTTCCTCTCTCTCGATTGCCAGCTCCCGACAAGCCATCCCGGTCAGCCGCCACCGACACCACCATCTAATGTTCTCCTCACCATCGATGACCCCCTCCATCGGATCCCAACCACCATACACCACCACTTGCCTCCGCCGACCCGACCAAGATCTGGACACTACTATTCTCCTCAGCCGCCCCCCTCAACCACTCGCCACCACCCGTTTCATCCCCAGAACCACCAGCCGCCCCCATTCTCCCTAAACCACCACCTATCCCGACTCCCTCACCAGGTCTCAGCCGACCCACGCCGCCACAACCAAACCACCGCTACCGTCACATACACACCATCACGAATGAGGAGAACCACTCACCTGCGACCGTCGTGGAAGCCCCTCCTCCTCCAGATCCGACGATCACATCCACCACCGCCTCCGTGCACAACCGAATCTGATCATCCTGAGCCTCCGCCGTCGCTCAGCCGTGCTGGCCGCCGAATCTTCTCGCGCATGCATGGATCCAATGACCCTCTCGCCACCTCTCTTCCTCTCCCTGTCCTCCATCCGCTGCCGCCGAGTTCCGGCGAGACGATCACCTCCAGCTCCGGAGAGAATCCACCTGCCCCGGGCCCGCTCAGATCCGTAGCAGCCACGCCTACCTCGGTCGCCACATCACCCCCCTACCCCTCCGAGCCGTGCCAAAGACCGCCGAGGTGAGCACTCCGCTCCCCTCCCTTTCGATCTCGTTCTTTCTCTCTCTCTCTCTCTCTCTCTCTCTCTCTCTCTCGTTCTGTATAATTTTTAAGAAAGAAATGATTTTCAAAGACAGCAGTCTAAACCCCCCTGTAATTAGGGATAATATATCTAGTAATATTATTAATGTTAATGTTATCTTAATTATTATTATTATTAATAGTTGGGTTTAGGGCTTCTATTTATTTGGGAAGGGATTGGCCCATTGGGTGATTAGGTTTATTAAGGACTAGTTAGTTTCTTGGGCTAGGCTTTTAGCCATGCCCCTTTTTATTACATATGTATACATACATATATACGTATTGGTATATATGTATGTATACGTACAGAATATATATAAAAATTCTTGAACAGTATGTATATATAAGTATATTTATATGTTTGGGTATATATGATATAAAACTTATATATGTGTGTGTGTGTGTGTGTGTGTGAGCACCCCGGCATAGTGGCACGGGTTCGAGCCCCCTTGAAGCATGCCTCCAAGCACCATTAAGAAGTGGACACCCTCAAAAAGAAATATATATATATATATATATATATATATATATATATATATATATATATATATATATATATATATATATGCTATCACCTTTATTATTAAATATATATTATATTATTATTATAATGTTTTATCAATAAATAAATATGTAAGTAATTTTCCTAAAACTATGTTGGATCAAAACATACTTGGCTTGGGCCTATTTTGGTTACAAAATTTATATTAAAGCCTTAGATATTATTATAGTATTAATATATATTTTTAACCTAAAAAGGTATTTGCCAAAATAGAGGTTTATCACTAGAAAAGATTTCCTAAATATATTTGTATCAAAATATAATGTATGGGCTTTATTTATACTTTGAAATAAAATTATATAATGTATGTTTTAAGATATTATAAATAAGTACTTTCTAAAAATAAGTATATTTATACATATTCTTGCCCTCATGATTAATTTCTTAATCAGTTTCTTTAATCATCTCTAAATCATGACTAATATAGTCATTTTCTATTTCAGGATCATGGACTTCTCTCATATCTCGATTATCGTGTCGAACATCGAATCGGGACTTCTACATACCAAACTGGGCTATTTGAACTATTCTGGACTCAACAGAACTTCACGTGTCATTATTTGGGACCACCTTGTGGAGCATAGCATCAGTACCTATTCCGTGTCGACACGTTCATGTCATGCACGTCAACTCCAACTAAATTAAAGCGAGTACATTTTCTGATAAATTTTTGTTATAATATTTTTTATGTTTCCTGTATTTAGTGTAGATATCCTTGATTTCTTGACACGTTGGTCACACGAATTGGTATTGTCTAGATCCTGTCATGAGATGTTATTCCCTGTATATCTTGGTATATCTTGTGCAAGTCTTGTCATTGTTCTTGTGCATTGTATAAACACGATTCATGTGAAGGCTCGCGACCTTCTCAGAGAATTCGTGTCATAACGTGTCATGGTTGGTGTAACGCCCCAGTCCCAAATTACGTAGGACTAGGAAAGTAGACATGCCAGCCGTATAGTATATATACGTAAGCTGTAAAATGCAGTAACCAAGGCACTAAATCTCATCCACAAAGATAAATAATGATATAAAAGAAACTTTGAATTTGTCATGTATACAACCGTTGGGTGGAGACAAATCCACTACCAACGAGTAAGGAAAAATACATGGAAAATAAAATGAGTTTGGCGGACGAAGCGAAGACGATCAAGGCACAATCATCCTCGAAGAAATAGTGACAATCGTGGTCACGGCTAGAACATCTGCGAAAGACAAGAACACACACCTGGCAAGATAACCAAGTCCTCAGAGGGACGTAACAAGATACAATAAACATTCCATATAAATACTGAATATAAATATGCCACAATCAAAGAAAGTGACAAGACACAATTAAGGTAACCTAACCGTACAAAAGTGAATATGCAGTTGAGAACAAACCTTTCGTCGCATGAGCCCTGGCTGTAAATGGGATCTGGTATAGTCCCCACTTGGGCACCAGTGACCACAGCGCATGACGTTCAAAAATGACAGTGGCCAACCTGAGAGGCTCATACCCGTATCTCCAATGGAGCTTCCGGGTTACAAGGAAAGTGCAATCGAAGCCCATATGACAAGAAATGTTCTTCCCACCCAATGTACCTATCATGTCGCATCCACGACCATGTAACACTACTAACCGTCATGTCTTCTAACATACAACTATTGACAGTTAGACCTAACGACCTAACGCACGTCCTGTACGCATCAGTGATCAGCCAACACGCAAGTCCGTATGCTATATGCTCTCATAACTCACACATCTCGTAGCACAACAGTGTTAAAGTTATGTAATGTCCTAAACTAGTGGTAGTCCGTTAACTCTAGGTCCATATGCAATCAAAGGATAAATAACAAGGTACAGCTAATATCACTGAGCAGGCAGTAAATCAAGAACAGAAAATAAATGAACAGTCATATGTAATAAAATGCAAACTAAAAATAAACAGTATAATGGCAAGGTATCTTGCCTGGTGGGTCGCCTGGTGGTGCGATGTTCTGTCATGTTCCAATAGTCCAATAGCCATGGTCGACGGGTAGGGTCCGAGGTCGCGAGAAAATTGGCAAGCATGATTAGTCATGATCGGAACAATCTAGGGGAGATAATTAGAAGAAATTTGCAGAAGTAGAATAATATAATATTTTTGAGAATATTTTATATTACTTGAAAAATACATTGGTAAAATAATAATTTTGATGAATACTTGAATATTATAAAAAAATCATTTTTGGTCAAAACTATATTACTATATATATATATATTTTTTTTTTACTATATATATATATATATATATATATTTTTTTACTATATATATATATATATATATATATATATATATATATATATATATATATATATATATATATAATTACTTGAAAATAAAATATGATAATTTTTGGAAATTGTCTTTTATTAGTTCAAAATTATTTATACATTAAATACTTGAAAAATACGTAAAACATTTTATGCCACACATATTCTAAGTTTGTGAAATTATAAATTTACAGATAGAAAAACTATATTTTATTTAGATAAATAAAAATACTAGAAGTTAGTTTATAATCAGAAATCTACATCTAGTATATTTATAATTCTCCAAAATATGATAATAATCCTATAAAATAATATGTAACTATTTTTCCAAGATATTAATAATAATAATAGTAGTAGTAATAATAATAATATTAATATTAATAATAATAATGATAATAATAATAATAATAATAATAGTTATAATAACCCCTTCTCTATTAAGCACATTTCCTCCTCCCCCAAATTAGTATAAGAGAGAGAGAGATGGAGTTCGGGAGGGTTTACCGAAGTGGCTCGGCGACGGCGAGGATAGGGCGACTGGCGGTGGAGGATCTGGCGGGAGGAGATGAAGAGGGAGTCTCGGGGAGAGGGAGAGCGGTGGTTCTCCCCAAAGGCTCGGCCGGGTTCCGCGAGGCGGCGGCGACGCGCGGAGGGCGGAGCGGCTTGGCGTCGGGAGCCGGAGTGGGGCGCGCTCGGAAACACCCTGCGGCGGTGGAACACGGCTGTTGTTCCGCCGCGATGGAGATTCGGCGGCTGGCGGTTCGCAGCTGTGCGCTTTGGCGCGGCGGCGGACATGGTGGCGGCGACGGAGGAGGAGCAGGAAAGGAAGTCGCATCGGATGGCTGACCGGTGAGGGGCGCGGCCGATTTTTAGACGAAGGGCTGATGGATCCGCGGGCGGAGGCGGAAGCTCCGGCCGGTCTGGCAGAGGGGCAGCCACACGGTGGCACTTCGGTCGTCGGTCTAGGGCTGGGTCCGCCGGCTCGCCGGTCCAACGCCGGTGCTGGCGGACAGGATGGTGGGCGCTAGGCTTGCCAGGTCTCAGGATTCGACAGCTACGGTGAGGAGCTATGGCTCGGAGGTCCTCCGATGGCACGGGTGCTCCGATGGTTTTCCAGGCGATTTTGCGTGGTCGTCTCGGCGCTATCGCGACGCTGGGCGGCAGACGAGGTAAGTGGTGGTGGCGTGTTTTGGTTTTTACTTCTTCTTTTGTTGTGGGTGATGGTTCGGATTTGGTCTTTGATGGTGGTGGTGATGGCCCTGGCGATGGAGGACGACGACAACGAGGTGGTAGTCGAGAGATGGCGACGGGGATGATGAAGGGTTCTGGCAGGTGTAGTTCTAATGGTATTGGTCAATGGATGGGCGGTTGGTCAATGGCTGTTGTTGACGATGGATGCGGGTGGTGTTTGTGATGTTGAGATGGTTATAGCCAAGGGGCCAGAGTTGGGGAAGGTGCTGCGAGGGTGATGGCCGAGTTATCGGGTCGAGTCGGAGGCGGAGAGATGCTAGTGGTTATGGCGTCGGGGGCAGAGAAGTCAGGGTTCGGAGGATGGTGGTGTCCGGGATTATCGGACATGGGAAATATGTATTTGTACAATAAAACACATAGTGGATGGGAAAGGAAAACACGGACACGATGCACGATGCTGGGATTGTTGTGGAAAAATTTATGGATAAGTAACTCTCCTTATATAGGAGGTGGGAATTCTCAGTTGGATAAGGACTAGTATTCGTTTAAACCCCGATGGATAATTCCATCTTTTAATTTAAATCGAATTAAAATTTAAGCAATCAAAAATCAATCAATATAGATAACTTCCTTTAGTTTAATGCGTATTTAAAATAAAATCTTTCCCAAATTTAAATTATCAAAAATAATTCAAATATTAAATAAAATAAAATCTTAAATATCATTTTCATAAATATTAAAATATAATATTAATTAACTTCGAAAATCAAGGTAATTACTTAAATATTAAATCATAAAGTAGCTTTTTATAAATAACAAAAATAGGTTACTATACAAATTTCAAATTCCGCAAATATCTAGAATATATTTTATGTAAACCAAAATTTTCCAAATCACTATTTATTTTTAAATGACGAATAAAATAACCCTTTTTGAAATAAAATTATTTACCACATATTATTTTGAAAATTAAATTCTTCTATATATAAAATCTCTTGTAAAATATTTTTACAAAATATGTACCTCGCACATATTCGCACTCGTCGAGTATTTACGAAACGCAAATCCCGCACGCTACGCAAATACAACAATGAGAACTCGTATGCGACGTGCAGATACGAAATACAAAATGAATACAAAATTATAAAAAAAAATCTTAGTAGAAATTTAGGGGGTTTACATCCTACCCAACTTAAAAGAATTTCGTCCTCGAAATTTAGGAATAATTAGGGAAGGTAGGCTTAAGGGAATAGAAGCAGTTTTTTTATACAAAATTGATTCACATTGAACGAGAAGGCAATCACAATATTTAGACCGGACGGCGAGCGATATTTCAATGGATAATAGATCAGTTGGATGACTAGGAAAGAATCAGTTATAGTATGATTATGCGTATGACAACCCCTCGAGGACTATAATCCCTCATTCACTGTCATTTGTTCTATGGACGTGCAAGCTCCCCAGATAGGTAATAGTCTTCCAATATAAATTTTGATCATTAGAACATTTCATTACGTGTTTCCAATATCGTTAAAATCTCCAATCGTCCTTATCGATTAGCCCTATTCACTCTTTCAATTTGTTTGTCCATAATTTTATATTCCATAACCTTATTTTCTTCTTTACTTCGATCATTTGCCTCACAAACTTGAATTCCAAATGTATGCGTATATCTCATTCGATATTTCGCCGTGAGTTCAACATATTTGAATTCAATGAATCTCTAACACACTTCTACCACATATCTACATATATATATATATATATATATATATATATATTCCTCAATTAGATTTCGTTGTTCATAATCTCTCAAAAGTAGGAATTCGATAATCCTTCAATATCTTGAGTTGTACTTATCCTTAAAATATCATCTTAAATATTTGTTGATCATATCTTCACAAAGCAATCTTTTATAAATGAAATCTCTCAATCTCTTATTTATTAGGGTCTTCCTCGGAAATTGGAACCTAATGATCTTTTAATCCATGATGGTAAAAATGACCCGTCTTTACTTCAAACTCACAATCACTTTTAGAAACGTATTCTTAAATCGTCAAAAATGTACGCACTTTTTTTCTTCAACAATTGGTTATCTTTGAAACCTATTATCTTTATGACACCATATCTTTGAAACCTATTATCTTTATGACACCACGTTGTCTTTATCAAGAATTTGTATTCATCAATTTAATATATAACTTGGTTCTTTAACCACCAAAGCTTTAGAAATTCTTCACTCGATATTTAGTTTCCTCAAAACAAATTTTTTGAAAATTGAGATGTCTATTTACCTTTGATTTTTTATCAACACAATATTACATTTCTCACTTCATCTTTTTGGATTTATCGCACATTTTCATTTATGTCCCTTCTACACCTTGTAGTCTCGTAATTATCTTAACCAACTGTGTTATTTATCCTTGTTGTGGGGTTCTCTAATCTACCTCTACTAACCCGAGATTGTCATGATCAAATTTTATTTCGCATAAGAGAATCATACAAGGAACAAGGTTGCGCAAACAATAGAGAAATCATAGTGAAATATGAGTAAGTAATTTAATTAGAGGGGAGAAAAGTAAGTGTTGCTAATATTGTATGAAGAGTAAAAGGTGTTATGGGTCTAAGTAAATCAAGATAATACAAGAAAATAAAATGACAAGGGTTAAGCAGTCAAGATAAAAACACAAGTTTAAGCATCTAGAAAATTAAGTAGATCACAATCAAATATTAGGTCAAAAAATTTGAGTCGAGGTGGAGTCCATATCGGTACCATGGTAGGGGTTATGGTTGAGTCTTTATGGCCCGAAAGTCATACCATAAAAATAGAGTACAAGGGGATGTGTTTTAGTGGGACATGATATACCTACATGAAGGTGATCTCGTCTAGGTCTTGCATGTAAAATTTGCGGGAAGGAAAAGTCTAGTGTTGTGCTCCAAATATCAAAGTCACGATAGGGAACGCCGAATGATCAAAATAGAAAGTGGGTTTTCATAAGGTACTAATTAATGCACAAAAATAAAAGGTTTAAGCACGAAATAAAGATAATTTATGAAATCTTGTAGATCAAGTTAAGATAAGTTAGAGACACAGTTTCTAGAGGGAAGATAGTCTCATAGATAAGGGTATGGTCAAGGGAATGATTTCAATCATTTCGAAGTTTCAAACAATTAGATGGTCACGAATAAATATCTAGATTTGAGGGAAGGTCGAGTAAGTCAAAGATATGTTCATCGGTTCGGTCGATGACTGACTATAGTTGAGTATATGCAATATCATAATCATAGGTGGTATGGCAGTCTAATGTGGAATACTTCTATCTCACTAGGGTGACCTTATTTGTTTCTTGGTCCTTCACCAATATATGATCTAATCTAAAATTTTAAGTTCCTCGAAAGTTTCTCAATAAAATTTCCAAGATACTCCGCCAAAATTTCCAATTATCTTAGACTGTCAACTTTAATCAAAATTTTAAATCTCCAGTCAATCTCGAAACAACCCTTGTATATCGCAAATCGAATAATTATTATTATATATTTTTCTCCAAATCTTAAACTCAATATTTAATAAGTTTATCAGCCGAATTTCATACTACAAAATGGAACATTTAAATAACTCCCAAATTTAATTATATATCCTTCAAATGTGTATATCTAGCTTCCAATAAGTCACAACTTTCAAAAGTAATTTCTTTTTTCACCAAAATTTAAATATCCATAATCAAGGCTTGAAACTCGAAATCTAAATAACTTTATATATCATAGATCATATGACGTAATTTAATTCAAAAATATTTTACCAAAATTTATCAATCATCCTCAAATTTTGGTCAATCGTAAATCATACTTTCACATGATCATTTTCCAATCAAATTTATATTCCTCCAAAAGATGTATAGCTATAACTCAATAATCATAAATGTTCAAAGACCTTCAAAAATTAAAACGCAAATCAAATCAAATCAATTTGTTTTCTCGATCTAGCTATCCTCTTGTGTATATCACCTTGTAATATTAAATTAAAATTCCAACTATCTTTTGGAAGCGGTAATATGCTACTACCCAACTTGGAATTAACTAATCCTTAAAATCATATTTCTAGAAAAATAAATGCCTTTATAACTCAAATAAAATCTCAATGCATATTAATTGTCAATGCAATCCATCTAGCCATGTATTTAACCTATGGGCATATACTAGTGTAGTCATCTTACTAAACACGAAACTAAAAATTTACGGTAGAAGGAGTCAAGCAAGATGCAATTCAAGGAGGTCGAACGAGAGTTCGGAATTTGAAGTCAAGAAAGGATGTCAAGTAGGTGGATGAGATTCTAGACTCTAATCCTATATTGCAGGCCCGTTCGGTACAGTCATGTAACCGAAACGGCAAACTTGACCTACATGGGCCACCACAAAAACATGTAACGCCTAGTCCCAAAATACGTAGGACTAGGAACGTAAACATGCCAGCCGTATAGTATATATACATAAGCTGTAAAATACAGTAACCAAGGCACTAAATCTCATCCACAAAGATAAATAATGATATAAAAGAAACTTTGAATTTGTCATGTATACAACCGTTGGGCGGAGACAAATCTACTACCAACAAGTAAGGAAAAATATATGGAAAATAAAATGAGTTTGGCGGGCGAAGCGAAGACGATCAAGGCGCAATCATCCTCGAAGAAATAGTGACAATCGTGGCCACGGCTAGAACACCTGCGAAAGACAAGAACACACACCTGACGAGATAACCAGGTCCTCAGAGGGACGTAACAAGATACAATAAACATGCCATATAAATACTGAATATAAATATGCCATAATCAAAGAAAGTGACAAGACACAATTAAGGTAACCAAACCGTACTAAAGTGAATATACAGTTGAGAACAAACCTTTCGTCGTATGAGCCCTGGCTGTAAATGGGATCTGGTATAGTCCCCACTTGGGCACCAGTGACCACAGAGCGTGACGTTCAAAAACGACAGTAGCCAACCTGAGAGGCTCATACCCGTATCTCCAACGGAGCTTCCGGGTTACAAGGGAAGTGCAATCGAAGCCCATACGACAAGAAATATTCTCCCCATCTAATGTACCTATCATGTCGCATCCACAACCATGTAACACTACTAACCGTCATGTCTTCTAACATACAACTATTGACAGTTAGACCTAACGCACGTCCTGTACGCATCAGTGATCAGCCAACACGCAAGTTCGTATGCTATATGCTCTCATAACTCACACATCTAGTGGCACAACAGTGTCAAAGTTTATGTAATATCCTAAACTAGTGGTAGTCCCTTAACTCTAGGTCCATATGCAATCAAAGGATAAATAACAAGGTACAGCTAATATCACTGAGCAGGCAGTAAATCAAGAACGGAAAATAAATGAACAGTGATATGTAATAAAATACAAACTGAAAATAAACAGAATAATGGAAAGGTATCTTGCCTGGTGGGTCGCCTGGTGGTGCGATGTTCTGTCATGTTCCAATAGTCCAATAGCCATGGTCGACGGGTAGGTTCCGAGGTCGCGAGAAAATTGGCAAGCATGATTAGTCATGATCGAAACAATCTAGGGAGGATAATTAGAAGAAATTTGCAGAAGTAGAATAATATAATATTTTTGAGAATATTTTATATTACTTGAAAAATACATTGGTAAAATAATAATTTTGATGAATACTTGAATATTGTGAAAAAAATCATTTTTGGTCAAAACTATATTACTAAGTATATATATATAATATATATATATATATATATATATATATATATATATATATATATATATATATATATATATATATATATATATATATATATATATAAAATTACTTGAAAACAAAATATGATAATTTTTGGAAATTGCCTTTTATTAGTTCAAAAGTATTTATACATTAAATACTTGAAAAATACGCAAAACATTTTATGCCACACATATTCTAAGTTTGTGAAATTATAGATTTACTGATAGAAAAACTATATTTTATTTAGATAAATAAAAATACTAGAAGTTAGTTTATAATCAGAAATCTACATCTAGTATATTTATAATTCTCCAAAATATGATAATAATCCTATAAAATAATATGTAACTATTTTTCCAAGATATTAATAATAATAACAGTAGTATACAATAGTAGTAGTAATAATAATAATAATAATAATAATAATAATAATAATAATAATAATAATGATAATAATAATAATAATAGTTATAATAAATCCTTCTCTATTCAGCACATTTCCCCTCCCCCAAATTAGTAAGAGAGAGAGAGAGAGATGGAGTTCGGGAGGGTTTACCGAAGTGGCTCGGCGACGGCGAGGCTAGGGTGACTGGTGGTGGAGGATCTGGTGGGAGGAGATGAAATGGGAGTCTCGGGGAGAGGGAGAGCGGTGGTTCTCCCCAAAGGCTCGGCCGGGTTCCGCGAGGCGGCAGCGACGCACAGAGGGCATAACGGCTAGACGTCGGGAGCCGGAGTGGGGCGCGCTCGGAAACACCCTGCGACGGTGGAACACGACGGCTGTTCCGCCGCGATGGAGCTTCGGCGGCTGGCGGTTTGCGGCTGTGCGCTTGGGCGCGACGGCGGACATGGTGGCGGCGACGGAGGAGGAGCGGGGAAGGAAGCCGCGTCGGTGGCTGACCGGTGAGGGACGCGGCCGATTTTTCGGACGAAGGGCTGATGGATCCGCGGGCGGAGGCAGAAGCGCCGGCCGGTCTGGCTGAGGGGCAGCCACATGGTGGCACTTCGGTCGTCGGTCTAGGGCTGGGTCCGCCGGCTCGCCGGTCCAACGCCGATGCTGGCGGACAGGATGACGGGCGCTAGGCTTGCCAGGTCTCAGGATTCGACAGCTACGGTGAGGAGCTATGGCTCGGAGGTCCTCCAATGGCACGGGTGCTCCGATGGTTTTCCAGGCAATTTTGCGTGGTCGTCTCGGCGCTACCGCGACGCTGGGCGGTGGACGAAGTAAGTAGTGGTGGCGTGTTTTGGTTTTTATTTCTTCTTTTGTTGTGGGTGATGGTTCGGATTTGGTCTTTGATGGTGGTGGTGTTGGCCCTGGCGATGGAGGACGACGACAACGAAGTGGAGGTCGAGAGATGGCGACAGGGATAATGAAGGGTTTCTGGCGGGTGTAGTTTTAATGGTATTGGTCGATGGGTGGGCGGTTGGTCAATGGCTGTTGTTGACGATAGATGCGGGTGGTGTTTGTGATGTTGAGATGGCTATAGCCAGGGGGCCAGAGTTGGGGAAGGTGCTGCGAGGGTGATGTCTGAGTTATCGGGACGAGTCGGAGGCGGAGAGATGCTAGTAGTTATGGCGTCGGGGGCAGAGAAGTCGGGGTTCGGAGGATGGTGGTGTCCAGGATTATCGGACGCGGGAAATATGTATTTGTACAATGAAACACATAGTGGATGGGGAAGGAAAATACGGACACGGTGCACGATGCACGATGCTGGGATGGTTGTGGAAAAATTTATGGATGAGTACCTCTCCTTATATAGAAGGTGGGAATTCCCAGTTGGATAAGGACTAGTATTCGTTTAAAGGCGTCGGGGGCAGAGAAGTAGGGGTTCGGAGGATGGTGGTGTCCGGGATTATCGGACACGGGAAATATGTATTTGTACAATAAAACACATAGTGGATGGGGAAGGAAAACACGGACACGATGCACGATGCACAATGCTGGGATGGTTGTGGAAAAATTTATGGATGAGTACCTCTCCTTATATAGGAGGTGGGAATTCCCAGTTAGATAAGGACTAGTATTCGTTTAAACCCCGATGGATAATTCCATCTTTTAATTTAAATCGAATTAAAATTTAAGCAATAAAAAATCAATCAATATAGATAACTTCCTTTAGTTTAATGCGTATTTAAAATAAAATCTTTCCCAAATTTAAATTATCAAAAATAATTCAAATATTAAATAAAACAAAATCTTAAATATCATTTTCATAAATATTAAAATATAATATTAATTAATTTCAAAAATCAAGGTAATTACTTAAATATTAAATCATAAAGTAGCTTTTTATAAATAACAAAAATAGGTTACTATACAAATTTCAAATTCCGCAAATATCTAGAATATATTTTATGTAAACCAAAATTTTCCAAATCACTATTTATTTTTAAATGACGAATAAAATAACTCTTTTTGAAATAAAAATATTTACCGCATATTATTTTAAAAATTAAATTCTTCTATATATAAAATCTCTAATAAAATATTTTTACAAAATATGTACCTCGCACATATTCGCACTCGTCGAGTATTTACGAAATGCAAATCCCGCACGCTACGCAAATACAACAATGAGAACTCGTATGCGACGTGCAGATATGAAATACAAAATGAATACAAAATTATAAAAAAAAATCGTAGTAGAAATTTAGGGGGTTTACAATTGGATCCACTGTATCAGTCGGAGGCGGGGAGTAGTAGTGTAGATATGTAGTCAATACCCTCCTTGTGCATGTATACTTCCTTGTGAGTGTTAATCATACACCTCATGTATGATTAACCAGGTCATTTATACCTTGTTCAAGTTCCTAAGCCGGCCACATGTCGAAGCTAGTACTCACTCACATAGTTAGTATAGATTCTTGACTCTTGTACATGATATAACCTGCTTTACTCTTTCTTGCTCTTGTTTACAATTTTACCATGACATGCTACTTTCATGTACGCTTTACTTATTCTCGTATATTCACTATATTTACTGTTACATAGTCCTTATCATTTACTGAGAACTGTTCTGATATATTATTGGGTACTTGACAGCGTACTACCGTCGATACTGCAGTATAGGTTGGGCGTGGCCCACGTACTCATGCCCGAATATCCGGAGGCGGGTCGTGACACATTTTTATGGTGGCCCATACAGGTCAGTCTTCGCAACTAGTGCGAAGTCGTGGTAGTACTTTGGCTTAGCCGTACTACTACGAGCCTGCCCTAGGATATGAATTTTGAATCATAGAATATGTTAGAAGATTTGGTACTCAATCACATACTATGATCTCTTGATAGATTCCTGGGATGACCACTAAGAATCTTACTTTGAAACTATGTTGAGTCTATTTATTTTCACTTGTTTTGCTCATCCTGACTCTGAAATATCTGTCTGTTGTCGAACCAAATTCTTGCATTGACATAAGGTATATGGACTCTAGAAGGAACAAGGAAGTGGAAGTTGAACCTATAACCATTCGGGTTGAGAAGAGAAGTGGATTAGCAAGATCTTATACATGAGGGATGAGAATTATTTTAGGTTATCTTCAAGAAACTTGAACTTGACCAAGATATTATGATTGGGGCTTTAAGAAATAAACGGTAAGCCACAAAGGAGCCTGGAGAAATGGAATGAGGATTACATGAACAAGCAGGAAAATTACTTATAGATGTATTATAATTTTGACAATGAAGAGGATATGTTGTATGGACTAGTGACCAAGAAATTTTAAGGAGGAGTTCTATATAACTTTTACAGTGGTAAGAGACATTGAGGGAGATAAAAATAAATTGTCTTTCTTGAGTAGCCAAGAAAGTGGCAGTAACTACGAATATTCTACACGGATGGAATTCCAAAATTAAAAGGAATAATTTAGACAAAATGGTGGAAGGGTTGGTATAGATTTATGGGAGTGATGACTGAGAATTGGATTAGGGATAATTAAGGGTTATCATTTATTTGGAACATTTGACAAAGCAAGAGGATCATACAAGACTTGGGACCAATTATGACACACACACAAAATATATATGAGTAATTATGGAAGAATGATTTGAGAAGAAATCTTAAGCTTTATGAACAAAATAGAAGTTGCTTGTCTTTATGATCTCACAGGGAAATATCAGTGACATGGAGTTAACAATAGCAGGTGATATGAGTGATCGAAAATTTTTGATATTAGAGGACTCTGACAATCCAGATGTAGAAGTCTAGAAGAATTTACATAGATACCAATTGGATAAAGAACGGTAGGAAAGAAGATTAGGTTATAAAACCATCAGTAGTAGATAATTTGTGACTTGGGGTCATAAAGAGGGTTTGGTAAGAGTTGATTTTTAAGACCACAGTGAACAACTTGGAGGTTAAAATCTGATTGTTGAATATGGGCAAGTGCAAGAAAAAGGAAGGACAACGACTTCGTTATGACTAGATGAGCAAGAGCAAATTCTTAATTTCATTTTCTTCACCTTGTTATTTGTGTCCGACTTACATCCATCAAACTACATCATATCTAAACCTGTTAGCTACACTTTTATCTATCTTGAATTTTCATATCTCTTTACTTGGAAAAGGCTGAGGAAGTATCGTAATCATCTCGCTCAGAAAGGACATAAATTGTCATGTGGTGATCCTGGTAGAAATATGGAATGTTGGGCATTAAGATAAAATTGGTAGGATATGACTAAGATTGGTAACAAAAAATCAAGTGATTGGCAGTATCGATTTGGAAATGATTACCCTTAGGAAATTATTTAGAGTATGGGTTACTTCATGTAAAAGGGAACTTAGGAGGATTTCAAGAAGGAATAACGGTAGATAATATATAAAATGGTATGAACTATATATATGCCGGAGTGTATTCTTAAAATTGATCAGGAAATTCAAAGACGATTTGATTATGAGAAAACTTAGATGTTTTGTTATTAACTCTTGAGATATTTTATTTTTGAATTAAAACTAAGATACTGAATTTAGGAATCCCAGGCACATGGAAGAAGAGATTATAACTACATGTGGAAATGGCGTGAAATTGAATAAAGGATTGATAGGAGAATGACTAAGAACTGGTAAAACACAGAATCTATGGAATTATAGGAAACTTTAGAAACTTTTGTGGGACTTCTAAAACTTTAAGAAGGGTAATATTCGAAAGTATAATATTGAAGGATAAGTGGAAGTTGAATAATAAAAAATTGTGTAGAAGTGACATTATATTTCAGTAATATAAGGGGTATAAATTTGAACAATGTTCAGGAATATTTTTTTAATCTTGATTCAGGGATTTCAGATCCAAATTAAAGACAAGGTGAAGGACTTGGATTTTTCAAGATGATTAAGTTGATAATGAAAAAAAAAAGGAATCGATGAGTTATAACAAGAATATGTTCATGAGTAGTGCCTTAGGAATGAAGGTCAAGCCTATAGTATTACAGAGGAGTTGAACCTTCACGACTGAAGATTATGGTAGTAGTGTATCTGGAGTTGCAAGGTAAAAGTGTAATTGAGAAATGACGGCCGGATGATCTTGGAAGTGGTTGAAGTAGAAAGCGATGATTACCTTGAATTTCCTTTTGCAAATCCTATCTGATCTTCCTATCCTAGTAAAGGAGACTTGATTTTTCTTTATCCTTGAATCATTTCCTAAATTTCAATAACACTTAATTTTTGATCCATTTTGATCGTAAACAATCGATTTTGATTATCCTTATCGCACCGAGGTTCTGGATTCTAGATTATACTCCAACAACATTAATCATGATCGTGCTTAGACTTCAATCCCATTTTTTCTCATGACTGAAACTTCGAACAAATTCTTAGTAATATTTGAGTCATGTTCCAATCATGATTAGACTTACTACTATTCTTGATTATGTTTGAATTTTATTGTTATTCATGCATAGATTTTAATCTAGGTAACTTCATCCTTGATCGTGCCTAAGTAATTTTAAATCATTTTCAAATTTCTAATCACGTCTACTCTGATTGTTATCCACATGACTTGATTAATCTTGTTCATTAGATTTTGATCGTGCCTATAAGACTTTAACTTCGAATTTGGATCGTGCCAAAATTTTATCTATGGTCATACCAAGTCTTGGTTTTGATCGTGCCTATGCGACTTAAACTCCGATCTTACCGAGCCTATATTCTATCGATCGTGCTATACCTAAATTTGATTCTATCTTGAGCATAACCTAAAACTATATTGGTTCTATTAGTCGTGACTTGAGTCGTGCCTAAGTAACTCGAATTTTCATTCAAAATCGTGCCTAATCAGTTCGACCAGACTACAACCTTATCCTTGATCGTGCTAATATGACTAGTCGTGTGTAAGAAATTTTGATCTGATTATTCTTGATCGTGCTAAAACATATCATTCTTCATGATCGTGTCTAAAATTCTGACTATACTCTTCATCATATATGAACCTTCGGTTGACCACGTCGATCTTAAGTTTCGAGGACAAAATTTCTTTAAGGAGGGCAGATTTGTAACCTCCTTGAACCGAATTCTGGAATTTTTTGAATTTTTGAAAATCCTATTTTTCTCGATTTTTCCTAGATATAAAATCATAAATTTTGAATTAGCTATATGGAATATTTTACAAAAACAATATGTTATAGATTTTATATTCATTAGTATCGGCTACTGGTTATCAAAACAGTTTTAAGAGATTTCTATAGTTTTGGCCTTATATAGCCTAGTAAATAAAATTAAATTATTTGAACTAATATTCGAATTTTAGCCCATTAATATAAAAAAAATCTATATAAATTACTTTTGGGCCTTGTTTAGATTTATACTTTAATATAATGATTTGGGTCTAATATTTATAAATATGTATATTCGTATGTTGTATATTGTACATATGGTAAGATAGAGTACTGTGAATATAAGTATATACATATTATATATAAGTGTAAGTATATATAATATAGGTTATTTCGGGCTAGGTTTTAATTTTACATAAAAATATTTTAGTTGTGGTTGGATTTATTAATGAAGGAATTTTCTTGGAAATTGGTTCTTATTGGGCTAATGGCCCAATTCTTGGGAGAGCTTCTTGGAAGCTTCGTCTCACATGCTTAGGAGCATGCCCTCACCATTATTTAATGGGGACTCCCATTCCCCATTCACACATTTCCCAATAAAATCTCAAGTGCATTGTGTCTGTGTCCGTATTCGTACCCATCCATTCCATTACTATTATCTTTACATTTACATTCACTTTTCGTATCCACATGTCGGACACATCCCGACCAATCCTTGTGTCGTGTCGACAAGACGACACATACACATCCACACTCCCCTCTCCTTTCTCTCGGTTGCCTGCTGCCGGCGAGCCATCCCGGTCGGCCACCACCGACACTACCATCTCATGTTCTCCTATTCTCCGCCACCATCGATGACCCCCTCTGTAGAAGCATGAAAATTTTCAGCAAACATAGCTCCATGCGCCCAGTCAGTACGACTCCATGCGCCCACAAAATGAAGCTCCATGCGCCCAGTCTAAGTATAACTCCATGCGCCCAAGACTAGCTCCCCCGAAAGGAGGGCGCATAGCCTGAGACATGGCTATGCGCCCAAGCCTGACTCAGTCAAAGACACGATCAAAATGTGCACCGAAGCGCATGGCCACGTCAGTCTCCACGAGCAGTCGAGCACCGAAGCATGCGGCCACGTCAACACCACGACCAACCCACGATCTCTCTGCCTGTATGCGCCTACACCTATGCGCCCAAAGCAGGACAATGCGCCCACGTAAGAACCAGCGTGTCTCTTTATGTGGGCGCATAACATCATTCCATCCCAAGAACGACTATAAAAAAGGGGGATTCTTCCCTCTTCAACAGACAGAACGGAGAGCATTTTCAAGAGCCAAATTCCTGCACTTCTTGCCAGTGAGCCGAGAATTAGCAATTTTCTTAGGTTTTCTCCCACTTTTGTAATCGGAGTGTCAATGGAGTAAAGGAGCAACTGCCGCTCGATCTTCATCATCCTATTCCCCAGAATTCTTCTTTTTGTACTCGGGGATCCTCAGCGCAGGATCTCTCAGGCGTACTCGATTTGTGGTGCATTGCGCCAATAAAAAAAGACATCATTTTCTTCTTCTTTTTGTGTGTGTCCATAAAAATGGCGACTCTGCTGGGGACTACCTTTTTTTTTGACGAGAAGGTGGTGACGCAATCCGATACCGATAAAGTAGGGCGTACTCAGAAGATGTTGATCGTAAAATTCGATCAGAAGGCGTTCGAAGAGATGCTCTCGAGGGACGGCTCTACTCCCTCAAAATCAGTGAAGCCAAACAAGTCTCGCAAGACTTGGCTTCCGAAGGCTCGCTACACATATCCTGCTAGTGTCATAGCTGATCTGGAACTGGAGGACTCTCTCACTTAGGCGCAGGACTCTGCCACAGAAGTCCTCCAAATGTAGAAGGCTCATACCGTTCCGGGCTCTACTATCCCAGTGACTTTTCCCCTCCACAACCAACAACAGAGTGTTCAACACTCGAGACTTGGCAGAGAAAAATACTACGATGCCAAGGATCGGGGTGTGCGGCACTCTGGCCAGACCCGGCAAGGCTCACGAACGAAGGAGGCGGAACTGGGAGAAAACAGTGCTGCTCCACCAAGCATGCGCCCAAAGCCATGCACCTAAGGGAGTGTTTGGGCGCATAGCCCCAACCAGAACACTTCTGTCTTCAACAGGTTGGGCACTCAGAGTTATGCACCCAAGGCTATGCGCCCGGGCTCTCTGGATCCATTCTATGTGCCCACATCAAGGCGACTCAAACATGCTGTCAAGAAGCATGCGCCCAAGCCCAGTCTCCAAGGCCTATGCGCCCACAGTAAAAAGATAGGTCCCAACGCGTATAGCATGGGGCTGCCTTCAAGGACATCCCAGAACTTAGGTGTGGGGGTTGCCCCTGTACATGAACTAAGTCTGGATGCGCCTACTTTCCTTACGAACCCGCATGTAAAGCTCAGCGATGCATGCAACATGGGTTGTAAGACAAAACTCCCTTCCACTGACTTGCGCGACATGATAAATCATAAGCGTAAAGCGAGGGAGAACATAACAATTCATAGTACACTTCCGTTCGCTAATATTGTTATCAACTGTTGTTGCTCCAAAGTAACAAGAGTGCCTCAGAGAAAGTTCGTGTTTCGACAGCTGCACTTCTCTGACGACGAGAAGCCACTATGTGTCTTATCTAACATGGCTTCATGGGGTCCCCCTTACGGAAGCCCCAATCAAAGACGGTGGACTACCACCCCAACCTTCTCTCTCAGTTCCACGAGAAGGAGAAGACGAAGTCTACCAACAGATGGCCAACAGGCTATCACATCTGAAGGAGTCTATATGGGCACTCGATCAAAAAGCAAAATTCCATATAGACGACGAAGATTCCCAAGCCGGGGGTAGCATTCCCTCAGAATCTGAAGCAGATGACCCTCATACTGGGGGTAGCCTTCCAGAGGACAATGATCCCTCCGAATTCGATGGCGACTATCTACCTCCTCTACCTGAAGATGAAGGACTTATCCACTCGGAGACAGACAGTATCAGCACCAGTTGCACTGCTTCCTCTGTTCATCCTCGCATGCTATCTACGTACATGACGGACGGAGAAAGACCTGAAGAAGCCAGTGATCATACTAGTAAACGGCTAGAGGGTCTCGAAACAGCATTCGCCAAGATCACTGATATACTTACCAGTATCATGGCAGTCCAAGCTGCTGGAGCTGTTTCTCTACCTCAGCAAAATGCCTCAGCCCACGCTAGTCCGGCTCACAGCAACAACCCTCCTGCCCTACAAAAGAAGTATCATTATGTTGCACCTCCTCCAAATCTTGCAAATACTGGGGGTGGTCCTTCGCCGACAACACCTGATAACCGCTCAGTGGCTGTTTTCCAACACCTGCTCAATCAACAGGATGCAATTGATTCCCTGGTTGCTCGCCTCGACACCATATCACACAAAGACGAGCTGCAGAAGATGGAGATATCTCAACCGTATCCCCCTGAGTGGAAGAACGCTACCTGCCCTCCTAACTACAAGCCGCTGATGCTGAACTCATTCGACGGCTTGACTTCTCCTCGTCAGCACATGACGTACTTCAACACGCAAACTCTGCACTTACCCCGAGACGATTTATTCCTGTCAAAGCTGTTTATTAGCACCTTGCAGGGGGTAGCCTTCGAATGGTTCTGCAGTCTGCCTGACGGGTGTATCAATTTATTCAAAGACTTGGAGAGGTTGTTCTTCAACAGGTTTTACGAGAGTGGCATGCATGTTAGTATGTCCACTCTTATCGAGACCAAGTAAAGGAAGACTGAATCTGTCATTGCCTTCATTGAATGCTTCAGATGACTAGTACTGAAGATGCCCTTCGGCATACCAGACTCAGAACTTATGGATACTTGTCGACATAACTTCCTTCCTACAGTAAAGTTTTGTCTAGGTATACATAAGTATGATACATGGCCCGCTTTTATTGGGGCCGCTGATGCTGCTGAAAATGATGTTCCTAACTTGGAACTACTGGGGCTGAAGACACCCAAATCTGAGGACAAAGGCAAACATCGTCAGACTATCCCTGTTCGTGGAGGTAAAGGAAAAGAAGTCCTGAAGGTCGACACATCCAAAGGCGCTTCCAATTCTCAAGGTGCCTCCGACAAACCTAAGGAGACCTTCTCCTTCGATGAAGATGATGTCATCACCATTTTCCACACATTGACGAAGGGTAATAAGCTGACATTGCCCCCACCACGATGTCCTGCAGAGGCAAGC
This sequence comes from Iris pallida, assembly GCA_029216955.1. Classification (NCBI taxonomy): domain Eukaryota; kingdom Viridiplantae; phylum Streptophyta; class Magnoliopsida; order Asparagales; family Iridaceae; genus Iris; species Iris pallida. The sequence continues at coordinate 19,689,218 of JANAVB010003400.1, read as the reverse complement.
CAACTCAATGATCCCAAGTATTGTCTTTACCATCAGTACGTGCATCACTCCACCAAGGACTGCATCGTCCTGAAGAAGAAGATACAACAGCTTATCGACAGCCAAGTGAACAATCTCGAAGCTGAAGACAAGGTCGTATCTGCTAACATGATCTCTCTTCAGTTTGGCGACTTTCCTCCTACAGAAGTCCCAGAGGGTGTGGTCCCGATCCCCAAGGCAATGATGGAAGTCGTCAACCTACCACCAGCTTGCAACTCAACCTTGGTCCCACTCACAACTGGACGTGGTGAGATCATGTGGGTCCATCCGGACCTTGTCCAAGAAGTGACGCAGGGGGTAGCACCTCCCAAAGCAAGAAGGGGCAAGAAATTTAAGCCATGCCACATGGTATCCTCCCCCATCTACGAGGTTTTATCTGGCGAGACGCGATCGAAGAAGACTTATCTTCGGACGTACGATCCCGCACAAGAAGAAGCACTGCCTTCTCAAGCTCCTGCTGCCCCTACAAGCTCAGAAGTCGGCCCGTCCAAGCCTCAAACCACATCCAAGCAGAAGGCGACGCGGTTTGACAAGTCTCTAAAGACGCCAGCTCCAGAAGGCATGGATCGACCCTACAACTTTGACATACTGGCTCAGCTAGCCAATACACCCGCCAGGTTGTCTCTGTTCGATCTATTGCGACCCTCCAAAGAAACTCGGAAGGCCTTAAGTGAGGCATTGCTACATGCCGACTCTTACCTCGTTGAGGTCAAAGCTCCCGCTGAAGATCCTGTCTCCTGCCTCCACTGTCACAGTACTATGGAAGTGGTGCCCAACATCACCTTCTCACAGGAGGACATGCTACTCAAAAATAATCATCATGATATACCCCTGTACTATACAGGGTATATTGGGGCGATCAAGGTGGACCGCATGCACATCGATCCAGGATCCTCCCTCAGTATCATTCCTAGAAGCTTGCTTCAAATCCTGGGAATTCCTCTGCACAAGCTATCCGCAACCAACACAACTATCATAGCTTTCAATGCTGGTCGAAGCCATCCTCTGGGCAAGATCCGTCTCAAATGCCAGATCGATGATCTCCGAACGGAGGTCTCCTGCTATGTGATCGATGCCAATGTATCCTACAACGTCTTGCTGGGACGTCCATAGATACATGAGAACATGATCGTCCTTTCCACACTTCACTAGTGCTTCAAGTACGTCAACAGCGACGGTGTCGTAAAGACAGAGTTTGCTGACGTCGATCCTTTCAAGGGCATCGAAGCTTACTATGGAGATTCGGTACTTTACCAATCTCAACCCCCCAAGGATGATGGCAATAAAGCTGACAATGAAGCTGAAGCACCTCCATCCCCCAACGGTGGTCCCCTGATTGTCCGAGTCAAAGGACGTACTACTTCAAAAAGTACCTCGAAGCCTCTCATAATCTGGGTGAAGAAGAAGAAACCCGACAAAGTCAAACCATTGACCATCACTCTCAACAAAACACCCAAGGGGGAACCTACTGATGTCCATCCTCCCAATCATGAAGAATTACCCTATGTGGTGAACTCGGCCAAGACTGTGGCTCCTCTTCCAGATGATGACCCCCTTATTGAGTATATCAATACTCAGAATAATGTACCTTCAGCGGATGATGTTATCCCTGAAGAAGAACTTGTATATTTCCTTAGTAAAGGTTTATCTTTGAATTACTCTGATGTCTATCAATCTGTAAACCATTACATAGATACGATATACGCCCTAGAGAACGACATAGGACCACACCTCTGCATGTCGGTCACGATGCCTCACCTACGAGAAAATGTCTACCCAGAAGATATCCACTACTTCATCATTCCAGCCAAAAAGAAAGATGAAGAGCTAATCATCTTCGGTCGTATAATTGGCGAAAGAAAGTTCGTTCTAGACTCTACTCCTTCCAAGTACAACACAGAAGCTGACTATGACTCTGGGAAAATGCAACCTTTTCGGTATAGTTGGCAGGCCAAGAATATCATCCAGAATATGGGATATGACATCAAAAGCGACGAAGGGCTAAATTACGGCCGAGGAAGACGGTTGCTAAATCGACACTTTGTGCCTCCCGGCAAACCCGAGAACTACTACCAACGAAACGGTGTTGGTTTGGGCTATGTCTCTCCTCCAATAACTCCCGAAAGATCAGATGATGAAGCAGATCGTTGTTCTCATTCTTCTGATTCCTCCCTCTGGGACTCAGACTCTAGCATCGGCAACATGTTCAAAGCAACTTTATCCGTCCACATGGTTTTTGCCGACCAAGTTACAGACGATGTCCAATCAATCGAACTCGAACAATGGGCTCAAAAGATGGACACCAGGTGGAAGCTACACTTTGAACAACGTGAACCACCTACCGAAGACGAAGTCATCCAAGTCAATCTAGGAGATGAAGCATCCTTCAAGCTAATCTTCATCAGCAAAAGCTTATCTGACGATGAACGCCAGTCTCTTATACAGCTTATAAGAGAATACATCGACGTCTTCGTATGGAGCTATGAAGACATACAAGGCTTGGACCCTAAAGTCGCCGTGCACCGCCTGAACATTTCGTCTAAAGCTAAGCCAGTAAAACAGCAACAACGGTGATTTCGACTAGACGTCATGGAAGCCATCGAGAATGAAGTCAAAAAGCTCATCACTAGTGGATTCATTCGCGAGGAACAACATCCCGACTAGGTTGCTAATATCGTTCCAGTCATGAAAAAGAACTGTAAAGTTCGAGTCTGTATCGACTACCGTGATTTGAACTCTGCATGTCCAAAAGACGAGTTCCCTCTACCGATCACCGATGTAATGATTGACAACACTTGCGGCTTCGAACGAATGTCCTTTATGGATGGTTCTCAGGCTACAACCAGATCAAGATGTTCCCCGACGACGAAAAGCACACATCTTTTCGAACACCGTTGGGGGTATACTGCTATACGGTGATGCCCTTCGGATTGAAGAATACAGGGGCAACATATCAGCGAGCCATGAGCACAATTTTTTGTGATTATTTGTGCAAAACTGTGGAGTGCTACGTAGACGATATTGCAGTCAAAAGTCGTCTCAAGGGCAACCACCTCCAAGACTTGAGAAAGGTGTTCGAACTAATGCGTGCACACCAACTCAAGATGAATCCAACCAAGTCTTTTCTGGGAGCCTCCAGCGGTAAGTTCCTTGGTTTCGTCATCACTTCAAAGGGTATACATCTGGACCCGGAGAAAGTGAAGGCTATTCTCGACATGCATCCTCCAAAAAACCTCAAAGAGCTATATGGACTACAAGGAAGGCTAGCTTACATCAGACAATTCATTTCGAACCTCTCTAGAAGGTGTCAACCATTCACTCAGCTCATGAAGAAAGGCGTATCTTTTGTCTGGACTAAACAATGTCAATGGGCATTCGATGACATCAATGCATATCTTACAAGCCCTCCAATACTGGTATCCCTAACAATGAAAAAGCCCTTCTTACTATATGTCCGCGCCATGGATCATTCCCTTGGCGCCCTCTTAGCTCAGAAGAATGAAGGCGGCCATGAACAGGCAATTTACTACCTCAGCCGCACAATGGTGGGTGCCGAGCACAGATACACACCGGTAGAGAAGGAATGCCTCGCACTAGTATTTGCCATCCAAAAGACATGCCACTATGTGTCTGGGCAGACTATCCACATCATATCCAAAGTCAACCCTCTCAGAATACTCATGACTAAGCCGGGTTCTCTCAATTTCTGTTTATCTACATGGGCAATGTTGTTGACCCCATATGATATGATCTTCGTCCCTCAGAAGGCAGTAAAAGGTCAAGCATTAACTGATTTCCTAGCAGCTCATCTGGTATCGGAGTCGTTCAAACTCTACGACGAAATCCCCGACAAAGTGGTGGAGTCTAACACTGTAACTGAAGAGATCCCTATTTGGCGAATGTTCTTTAATGGCGTATCAAGAACAGGGCCCAAAGGAAACATCGTGGCTGGAGTAGGCGTTGTGCTTTTGTCACCTGATCATCTGGTCGTACACCGTGCATATTCTCTCGTGGAACCATGTACCAACAATGTAGCTGAATATAATGCCCTAATAATCGGCCTACAACTAGCAATGCAACTGGAAGTTGACTATCTAGAGGCTTACGGCAATTCCAAGCTAATAGTTAGTCAGGTCCGATGGGATTATGAAGTTCGCCAAGAAGATCTCATCCCCTACCACCGAGCAACAATCGAGCTGGCGTCTACTTTCGCTGGATTCTTCATCGAGCACGTGCCTCGACTACAGAATATAGAAGCAGATGCTCTAGCCGGTCTTGCCGCTTCCTTGACCATTCCTACCAATACTCAGCAGTCGATCACAGTGTCTGGTCGAGAATTATTCTGTGTGAAAGATGCCTTGCATATTCATTACAGTTATGCAGCAAAAACAAACGTCGACACTAAATACTAGAGATTTCCCTTCATAGACTATGCTGTATATGGAATCCTCCCCGAGGACCCGAAGGAAGCAGTATCCATCCAAAGGCAATCCCTCATATTTTACTACGACACAGCTACCAAGATGCTGTACCGACGCTCTTATGACGGGCTACTGTTACGATGCTTATCAGACACCGAAGCCAAGCATGCACTCCGGGAGGCTCACGATGGAGTTTGTGGTGCACATCAACCAGGCCCCAAATTACAAGATCGCCTCAAATGAATGGGTTATTACTGGCCCACAATGATAGCGGATGTTGTTGAATATACAAAGAAGTGTAGAGCTTGCCAGTTCCACGCCGATTTCATTCATCAACCTTCGGAGTTTCTACACCCGATGGCAGCATCTTGGCTATTTGAAGCCTGGGACATAGACGAGATAGGACCAATCAGCCCGCCATCCTCCAATGGACATCGGTTCATCCTAGCTATAACCGATTACTTCTCCAAATGGGCGAAAGCTATACTGCTCACTGAAGTGAAGACATCAAACGTGATCAGTTTCATCAAACATCACGTTATTTACCGCTTCGGCCTACCTTGCAGGATCATCCATAATAATGGTCTACAGTTGTAGAAGCATGGAAAAGGATAAGATTTGCTATGCGACCCGAAAATCAACATGAAGCTTCATGCGGCTCAAAACCCAGGAAGCTTCATGCGGCTCAACAAAACCCAGAAAGCTTCATGCGGCTCAGAAAGCTTCATGCGGCCCAAAAATAGTTGGAAGCCTTATGCGGTTCGAAATCAGCCTAAGCAACAAATGTCTCTCTATGTAGCTGGCCATAATTACTCTGACACAAAAGTGACAGCTCTGACAAAGATGACAGCTCTGACATGAAGACGAGACATGACATGCTCCTAAAAAGACGAGAAAATCATCATGATATCCGGTACAGTACACAGTTCCAAAGAAGACTCTTCATGCGGATCGCCTATGAGACACTCTTTATGCGGCTCAGTCATGAGACAACTCTCATACGGCTCGATCATGAAGCATCTCTCATGCGGCTCAGTCATGCGATAACTCTCATGCGGCTCGATCAAGAAGCATCTCTCATGCGGCTCGGTTATAAGACAGTCCTTCATGCGGCTCGATCATGAGACGTTCTTCATGCGGCTCGGTTATGAGGCATCCTTCATGCGGCTCGATCATGGGATACTCTTCATGCGGCTCGGCTATGGGACAGTCCTTTATGCGGCTCAGCCAGGATGCATCTTTCATGCGGCCTGCCATAGAGTAGCAGTCGAGACACGTGGCAGAAATTGACCAAGTCTCGACAGCTCAAATTTTGTGCAACAAACAAATCATGATCAATCTCAACCAATCCCCAACTGACTACTATAAGCCGAGTCTCGAGGCAGAGTTACAGGGGTGTGGCCCAAAATTAGCCACGTGGCTGTGCACCCCATTCCTCATAAATTCCTATAAGTAACAAGGTGTTATTCCCTCACACACAGATAGAGACACATACATACAGAGAGCATTTCTTCACCGGAGCCGAGGTTGCGTTCGATCGTCCAAGGAGTAAGGTAGAGTTAATAGCACTTTCCCGAGCCTCTACCATCACCCCCCAGAATATAAACTAAAAAATTATACTTAGATTGCTTTTCTTAGGTTTTATTCCTAGGCTCTCTTTTGTACAAGCGAGTTTGTAATTGTAAGTCAAGTTCAGTCCTCCTATAAAATTGTTCTGTTCTACGACGATCAATGGCAAACACGATGGTGACTCTGCTGGGGACTAACTTCTCCACTGCTGATAAGTTGGTGACGCAATCGGACGCAGCAAACTCGGCTCCACGCAACAAATGCTGGTTGTTCGCTTCGACCAGCAAGCGTTTAAAGAGATGCTCTCCGAAGGGAGCACTAGTCTGATCCAGAAGCGAGCCGACACAAAGAAGGCCCACAGGGCGTGGAGGCCCAAAACTGTTGCCTCTCCCCAAGCTCTGGAATAAGTTTTCTCTGTTGCTCAAGACAGCGAAGAAGACTCACATACGGCCCCACTTCAGGCCGCAGAGGACCCTGCTGTCCCCAAGTCCGACAAAGGAAAATACTATGATGCTGGACTTGTGGGGGCAAAGGGAAACTCTATGCGGTCCAAGAAGAAGCCGCATAAGGGTACGGGCCGCAGGAAGAATGCATATGCGGCCACTAATCCCAGCCGTATGGAGAATGCATATACGGCCACCAATCCCAGCCACATGGAGAATGCATATGCGGCCACTAATCTCAGCCGCAGGGAAATGGCCTATGCGGCACCCAATCCCAGCCGCCGACCATCCGCCCTATGCGGCTCGGGTTCAGTCTTCGACCGCCTCTCATGCGGGCCTGACCTCAGAAGCTCCAATGAGAATGTGCCAAATTCTATACGGCACAGCTTGGACTCTTCCTACTACGCATCCTCGGGTGCTAGAGCAAAGAAGTCTAGGACAGCGTGGGCTCATCGAGCTCAGTCAGTTGTCCCAACTTCTGACCATCAAAGAGTCCCGCTAACTGTTATACGGGCCTCTGATGAAAAGTTGTATAGAACCGCCCATGTCCAGCCCCCGACGGCAAACGGACAGGATAGTTCTCAAAAGTCTCCCAACATTGATCGAGGGCAAGTACTTTTACTATCCCCGTATCAGGGAGCAAACATGATACCTACGCATTCATGTGCTCAGGATTCCCGGGCTCATAAAACGAGTGTAAAGGTGGATCGAGATGTTCTTGACTTGCGAGATATGATCCTTCACAAGCGCAAGGAAAAAGAAGAAACCTTGGCGTGCAAAGAGTCCTTCCAGGGACGTCACTGCACTCAAGTTATTATCAATTACTGCTGCAACAAGACAGCAGTGCAAGACGACCGGCAGTCCGTCTTCCAACGACTGCGGCAGCCAGGACCGGTCCTAGAATAAAGCTCGTGGGACGAGGCGCTTCCTTTCGTCTCCTGTAACTCTGCCCGGAAGGTCCCTACCAGCAAGGGAGGGAAGTAAATAAACATGTCCAGCCCGACAATCTCAACCAGCACGGCCAAGAAACTCTCATCCAGGGGGTTGTCCACAGCCGTCATAAGAGGGGTTTATCAAGGTACCCATTCAAAGACGAAATCTTCAATACTTGGGGATTCGTCGTCCACTTCCCTGGGGGTAGCTAGAGCTGGGGGTAGCACTCCTCGGAACATCCACAACAATCCGGCATTTCAGGAAGATGAACCAGGGGAAACAATCCCCGCAACAGATACAACAGACTCAGACGTCCCTGAAACGTCCATAAATGCCAAGACGAGGCAACCTCCTATGCAGGGGGTAGCACCTCCTCCGAGTTCGAACCAGAGGAGAATATTCCTTCATACCCCGACGACTTCTCCATACAAGGGTATAATTCGGAGGACACGTCTTCTACAGTTCCTTCCACTTCTCCTCATGTAAAGACAGTATTCATGACGGAGAATGACCAAGACGGTCCCAGTGATCGGCAATGCCTCGACACTCTTGAGGCCATACTCCAAAGCTTGGTTAAGTCAGTGGATGAGATCAAGGCGGCCCTATCGGCTCTACAAACAAGGACACCTGGTCAAACAAGCTTGGGTTCTGCCATCAATGCGGACTCAAACACGACCGTGCCAACCCCGGGCAATGATCCACCCGGAGTATCAGCTTCCACTACTGCAGAAGAGGCTAGGGAGGCGAGAAGAGAATTCCAGGAGCTCCGTGCAATATTTTACGCCCGAGAATCCTCTCAGGACCTCAGGATACGACAGCCGTATCCCGTTGCATGGAGAGATGTCTCCTTCCCTCTACGATACAAACCATTCAATATCAATCCATATGACGAGAAGACCTCTGCGAGCCGGTACATGACCTACTCCGAAGTCACAACAGACCATCTGCCGCATGACGACGCCATCCTCACGCGGTTGTTCATCGGGGCATTAGAGGGGGTCGCGTTCGATTGGTACCGCAACTTGCCGGATAACTGCATCCATTCCTTTGTCGGCTTCAAACATATGTTCTTGGAAAGGTTCTACGAGATGGGACAAGATGTGACAATGTCAACCCTCATGGATGTTGTTCAAGGGGAAAAAGAACTGACAAGGAATTACATCGAGCGGTTTTGCCAAACCGCGATGAAATTACCCTCTGGTAAACCGGACTCTTCTTTAATTAAGATTTGCCAAAAGAGGCTGCTCCCCACAATCAGCCTCTGGATGGGCGAAAGTCAATTTAAAGACTGGAAGGCCTTCATCATCAGCGCCACTAGCGCAGAAGCAAAATTGAAGAAGGCTCGCCAACTGGGGTTGCATATCTCAGATGGAGAGGATAAGAGCAAACGTCCTAATACCAACAACAATAACGGCGGTAGTTCCTCTAATAACTGGGACACCAAAGGCAAACAGGCTATAGTGGCCGATACAGCCCAGAAGCCTGAACCAAAGCAGGTAGAGATACAGTGGCCGCAGGTGACCTACTCCTTCGAGGATAGTCATGTCAGGCCCATCTTTGATATGCTCTTACAAGGAGATAGAATTCAGCTCCCTCCGCCGAGACGTGAACCTCGACCTGCAGAAATGGAGAACCCGAAGTACTCACTTCTACCGTTACGTCCACCACGCTACTCAGGACTGCTTCCAATTGAAGCGGTACATCCAGAACCTCATCGATTCCAAGGCTCTGTCCATTGATTTCGAGGAGGTAAATGTTGCCGCCAATATGGTGTCGGTCCAATTCGGCAGCTTTCCTCCAACGAGGACTCAAGATGGCGTAGTACCCATCCCCTGGGCAACAATGGAGGTCACTAATCTTCCACCTCCCCGAGACCAGATAACTGGGTTGGTGCCCCACACCACGTCATGAGGGGAGGTCATGTGGGTCTACCCGGACTTGGTGCCTGAAGTAACTCAGTCAGCATCATCCTCTACCGGCAAGAAGAAGGGCGGGAAGGCTAAATCTTGCCACACAATCTCAGTCGGGACCGAAGAAGCAACAGCTGTCGTTACCCGGTCCGGTGCACAATCTCAACCCATACCAGGTAACCCGGGTGAAGATCGTCAGCCGACCACTACTGATGCCCCAGGACCTTCTCAACCCCCGTCGGCCGACAAGCCTAAGCCAAAGGAGACCCGCTTCGACAAGCCGCTCCGTAAAGACGCAACTCAGGGACTAGAAAGGCCTTACAATTTTGACATCCTGGCATAATTGGCCAACACACCAGCAAAATTGTCATTATACGAGCTCTTGAGACTCTCCAAGGATGTTCACGTCTCACTGAACGAAGCTCTCCAGAATGCTGACGCTTATCTGGCTCAGGTCAAGCTTACAGGAGAGAGCTCGCCAGCGGATTTCCAGGACAGTGCTTATACAGGTGCAATGCCCAACATCGTGTTCACTCCGCAGGACATGCTCATCAAGACCAACCTGCACGATCGCCCTCTGTATTACACTGGATATATCGGCGACATCAAAGTAGATCGGATGCACATTGATCCCGGTTCTTCAATAAGCATCATTCCGAAGAGCTTGCTTCACCTCCTGGGCATTCCTATGCATCGGCTGACACCTACCAGCATCGCCACCAGCGGTTTCAATTCAGGGACAAGCTATCCTATTGGAAAGATTTGCCTGAAATGCCAAATTGGCGACCTCCAGTCGAAAGTAACTTGCTACGTCATAGACGCAGATACGTCCTACAACATTCTCCTGGGGCATCCTTGGATACACGATTATATGACCGTGCCCTCCATATTGCACCAGTGCTTCAAATATGTCGACAAGTACGGCTTCGTAAGAACAGAATTCGTCGACATCGATCCCTTCAAAGGGATTAAATCCTACTATTTGGATGTCTGCTTGTACAAGAAGTCAAAAAAGTACCTGGTCAAATAGGACGCTCAAGATCAAACAGAGGCTACAATAGGATCAGAAGAACCTCTGAAGATCCACCTCCAAGCCCGCAAGCCAGGCAGAACTGCACCTCTTGTAGCCACTCTGTGCAAAGAAGTAACCAGTCTACCGGTGCTCACTGCACAAAAGGAGCAAATGGTTATCCGACTCCCAAGGTCTAGTCCAAGGACGAGACCCACTGTGGAGCCAATGACAATCAGACTGCCAAGAGCCGGCCAACAACAGTCAGAAGAGATCAATCCTTCTGTTAAGTCGATGGTCATTCGTCTCTCCAGGACAAATCGACAGCCAAGCGCTAAGCCAGGGACCGCTAGTGAGCCAACGACACCACGTTCAGCATTACCAGCAAAACCCTTGATGATCAAACTGCCCAGTGAGCCAACGACCCCACGGCCAGCATCACCAGCGAAACCCTTGATGATAAAGCTGCCCCGGTCATCCTTCCAATCTTCGATAATACAGGGGTGGATGAAGAGGAGTTAGAGCTTGCCAAATATATGGCTGCACATACTGATGTTTCCTCTGTCGATGATGTAATACCGCCAAAGAAGATACCTTATTTTATTAATAAAGGGTTATCTTTGAACTACCTCGAGCTTCGCTATGGAACACAGTATGGGCATCAACTTACACACACAAGTGACAAATGTCTATACACGAACCAACTTACTCCCGTGGAAGGCGCTTACTTCATAGTCCCAGGAGAAGATCATCCAATCATCTTCGGCCGAAAGAATGGTCAACAGTCCTTTAGGCCATAGGAAGTCGATCTCGAACCCGACACCGGGAGACTGTTTATCTGTATAGCTCCCGATCCAAGTACCTCATGCAAAAATAGGGGTATGATATGGAGACTACACCAGGCTTGAACTACGGCACCGGCCGGCGATTACCTTTGCAATTGCCAGTCCCGGCTGGAAAACTACGGATTATTATAGTAAGACCAGATGTGGTCTAGGCTATGTTACACCTGCAACAACTCCTGAGAGCTCGGATGAGGAATGCGAATGGCATTCACATTCAACCGGATCACCCACTTCCGATTCAGATATCAGGATCGGAACTTACTCAGGCAAGCTTGGTCTGTCAATATGGTATTTGCTGACGCCTACAAAAAGATGAAGACATACCGAAATCCTTGAGTTAGAGCCTTGGGTCCAACAGCTAGATGCGCAGTGGAAGAAGCGTTTCGACAAAGAGATCCCCCTACCGAAGATGAGGTCATACAAGTTGACCTCGGCGATGAATCCTCTTCAAAACCAATCTTCGTCAGTAAAAGTCTGACAGACGAAGAGCAGGAGGCGCTATTGCAACTCGTTGCACTCCATAAGCTCAACATTCATTCGGACGCAAAGCCGGTCAAGCAACAGCAACGACGGTTCCTTCCAGAAATTATGAATTCCATCGAAGCTGAGGTCAACAAACTAATAGTTAGCGGCTTCATCCGTGAGGAACAATACCCAGACTGGGTAGCCAACATAGTATCGGTCCTCAAGAAGAATGGAAAGGTCTGAATTTGCATCGACTTCCGAATCTGAATGAAGCATGTCCTAAAGATGAGTTCCCTCTTCCTATTACGGACATAATGATTGACAACACATGTGGCTTTGAGCGCATGTCGTTCATGGATGGCTTCTCAGGATACAACCAAATCAAGATGTTTCCTGGCGAGGAAAAGCATACATCATTTCGAACGCCGATTGGCGTGTACTGCTACACAGTCATGCCCTTTGGTTTAAAGAATGTCGGTGCCACATATCAACGAGCTATGAGTATCATCTTCAGAGACCACCTGCGTAAGACAGTGAAATGTTACGTCGATGACATCGCCGTCAAAAGCCGCTCTAAGGAAGATCATCTGCACGATCTGAGGACAGTATTCAACCTGATGCGAGCACACAATTTGAAGATAAATCCCACCAAATTCTTCTTGGGCGTATCCAGCAGGAAATTCTTGGGTTTTGTCATTACCGCCCAGGGTATCCATATAGATCCTGAGAAAACAAAGGCAATCATGAAGATGAGTCCCACGAAAATCTTCGTGAGCTCAGAGGCCTTCAAGGGAGGCTAGCTTATATCAGGAGGTTTTCTCTAACCTCTCCACGATGTCAACCATTCACACACCTAATAAAAAAGGCATCTCCTTCGTATGGGATAAGGAGTGCCAACGTGCCTTTGACAATATCTGTCGAAGCCTCCAGTCCTGGTGGCCCCGGTTGCTGGAAAGCCGTTTTTGCTTTATGTACGAGCGATAAAGCATTCCCTCGGCGCTCTACTAGCACAAAATGATGCAGGGCATGAACAAGCTATCTATTATCTCAGTCGAATGATGATAGGGCCTGAGCATGGATACACCGCCGTAGAGAAGGAGTGTCTCGCTTTGGTGTTCGCCATTCAGAAGACGACACTATGTTACAGGACAGACATCCATGTTATATCACGAGTTAACCCCCTCAGGGTCCTCATGACCAAACCAGGTGCACTCAGCTCTTGCCTCGCTACCTGGGCAATATTATTGTCCCCCTACGACATGATCTTCGTCCCGTAGAAGGCTGTTAAAGGTCAAGCTTTGGCAGACTTTTTAGCTGCCATCCAGGTTCGAAGACAACCAGAGTATATGAAGAGATTCCAGACGAGGTTGCCAACTCAAATATGGCTTCCCATGATACCGTCTGGCGAATGTTCTTCGATGGTGCTTCAAAAACCGGGCCCAAGGGCAGTATCATCGTTAGGGTCGGAGTGGTACTGATTTCTCCCTCTGGATTGGTGATCAATCGAGCATACTCCCTCACGAACCTTGTTCAAACAACGTGGCCGAGTACAACGCCTTGGTTATCGACCTCCGACTTGCAAAGGAACTAGGGGTAGAGTACCTGGAAGCATATGGCGATTCACAGTTAATCGTTAATCAGATCCGGGGTTCTTATGAAGTTCGCCATGAAGACATGATCCCTTATCATCAAATAGAAATCGCCATCATCACGTCCCTGAAAGGATTCTTCATAGAACATGTTCCCAGACTCCGGAATATTGAAGTCGATGCCTTAGCAGGTCTTGCTGCTTCCCTGGCAGTTCCAAATCATACTTATCATTTGGTTGACGTAATAGGCCATGAATTGGTTTGTCCTAAGAACAATGTGCAATTTGCTGTGAGTTACTCTGCCATGGCGGTCGACAAAACACAGGATGGAGACTTCCATTCATTGACTTTGCAGTCTATGGTATCTTACCAAAAATTCGAAAGAGGCCACCTCTATCAGAAGACGTTCTCTCAGATTCTTCTACGATACAGAGACAAATATTGTATCGGCGATCCTATGATGGACTGCTGCTTCGGTGTTTGTCAGCTACGGAAGCCAAAGAAGCCGTGCGCGAAGCTCACGATGGCATCTGCGGGGCCCATCACCTGGCCCAAAATTACAAGACCGCCTTCGTCGGATGGGCTATTACTGGCCTACGATGGTATCAGATGCGATAGACTATGCAAGAAAATATAAAGCTTGTCAGGTCCACGTGAATTTCATACACCAACCATCCGAATTCCTACATCTGACGGTGGCATCCTGGCCATTTGAGGCATGGGGAATGGATATCATTGGTCCAATCACCCCGCCTTTATCCAGAGGATACCGTTTTATACTCGCAATTACGGACTACTTCTCTAAATGGGTGAAAGCTGTTCCGCTTGCAGAAGTGAAGGCATCAAATGTGATCAACTTTGTCAAGCATCACGTCATTTATCGCTTTGGACTACCTCGAAGGATCATCCACGATAATGGTCCGCATTTCGCAAGCCATGCCTTCTATCGATTTTGCGATAAACATCGAATTCAGAATGTTGCTTCAATACCATACAACCCGGCGGCTAATGGTCTGGCTGAAGCTTTCAACAAAACCATAATCAAGCTTCTCAAGAAGTTCGTATCCTCAAACAAGCGCGACTGGAATGAAAAGCTTGGCGAATGTTTATGAGCGTACCATACCACAGTTCGGACAGCCACTGGGAACACACCATTCTCTTTGGTATACGAAGTGAGGCAGTTCTTCCATTAGAAACTCAAATCCCCTCACTTCGCGTCGCCCTCACTTACCGACTAACGTCGATGATAATTACTGTCGTCGGCTACAAGAATTGGAGGCCTTAGATGAGAAGCGCCTGCTAGCTCAACAACGAATCAAGCTTTATCAAGCACGCATTTTTTGAGCCTTCAACAAAAAGGTCAATCTAATAACATTCCAAGTAGGCGATCTCGTCTTGGCAGTTCGGAGGCCGATGGTTATGACTCATAAAACTGCCGGCAAGTTCCAGCCAAAGTGGGAAGGCCCATTTATCATTGAGGCTGTATTCTCCAATGGTGCTTACCGTCTCACAAAGTAAAATAGAGACTTTCTCATGATGCCCATCAACGGCAAGTTCCTGATGAAATATTATGTCAAAATGACACCCTCCGAATCAACCATTGTTGAGTTATGTACCCTTCGGTACCGCTGAACTTACACTCCGGATACCCCAAATGAATTCATATCGCATCTTCCTGGTAGCAAGTCATGTATGACCATACCCCTGAACTTTCTCCCTAGAAAAACATTTTCTCAAAAACTGTTACCCGCGCTTTCAAGTGCATAAAAAAGGGTAACATGTCCACAAAATTCCCGAAACAACCACGTCCACATACCTCTGAGTTGTTTCTCTTCCATCACAAACAAATCACCCCTTACATAGAACTTCCACGTCCATATTACCTCTGAGTTGTTCTATGTATCCTTTGTTGAGTCCACTCTTGCCACGTCCTCATTACATCTGAGTAGGAATACTCTGTTGTAAAAAACCCCATATTTACCACGTCCTCATTACCTCTGAGTATAGTTGGTTTTCTCTCGACTTATTATCCGTACCCAAAAGCAGGGTACGCCAAGGGTAATAGGCCCACAAATGTCCACAGTTGACCACAAATGTCCACAGTTGACCACAAATGTCCGCAGCTGACCACAAATGCTGTACTAGGTCCTCTAGTACATGCACCTCTTTTCTCACCATCACATGCCTCTGGAGCCCTGTTGTTCTATGGCATTCCTTCGCCCAATACCAAGAACTTTCGTGTCCACCTCACCATGGAGTTGTTCTATGTATCTACATTGAGCCTACCCCTACCCTGTCCTCAGTATCTCTGAGTAGGAATGTTCTATCATCAAACCTCATGTTTACCACGTTCAAGCAAATATGCTGGGTTTCTCTATCGAACTTATTATCCATACCTAAAACCAAGGTATGCCAAGGGTAATAGGTCCACAGAAAGTCCTCCAGTGGGGTAAGTACCATAACACCAAAAATATTATACGACACAACAGATACCACAAATAAAGGATGAGGTAAACATACTCATTTATTTTAAATCAAAAGTGTTACATTGTCTTGGGACCACATCCCTGTTTATAAAAATGGAGAGACATAATAATAAAGGAGAGAAAAATCCGATTATGGTTCGGCGACACACAATTCTC
The DNA here is from genome assembly GCA_029216955.1 of Iris pallida. NCBI lineage: Eukaryota > Viridiplantae > Streptophyta > Magnoliopsida > Asparagales > Iridaceae > Iris > Iris pallida. The sequence goes on along the minus strand of JANAVB010003400.1, from coordinate 19,673,353 downwards.
TAAGCCGGTCCTTCAGCTTGGTTGTCGACCGCTCAATCCTCAGTGCGGCCCGGCGCTCAGCTTCTTCAGTCAACTTCTCTGTATCATCTAGATGCGCATGAGCCTGCCAACGGTCTTCAAGTTTCTTCAGCGCGCACTCCAGGGCATCAGAGGTTCGGGTGACTTAGTCGGTCTCCCGGCAAATTAACTCCTTATCTCTACGGGAGGCCTAGAGCTCAAATTCTAAGGAAGCCAACTTTATCTGGAGTTGGAGGATCTGCTCGTTGGTATCGGCTATCCCATGAGAGACGGCCTCTTCCCGAGCCAAACAGTCCTCTCCTCTCCGGCTTAGTTGATCATACTTCAGAGACAGATCTTGAAGGTCCTTCACCAGAGCAGGTTTGGACGTATTCAATACTATCTTTACCTTCTCCATGGCTGTTGTAAGGAAGGCACGCTCCTGATCTATTGCCAAAGACATATCAACTTGTCGCAGCCCTTGAAGCTGAGCCACGAGCTTATCAGCTTCTACCAATTTGGGCTCCAAGAGGTCGACTATCCCTGCCCCGCCCGGGAGTGTTCTGAGAAGTTCAATTTGACCGCGGGCACATTGACGAACCAGTACAAAAGATGTCCCTCTTTCCAGGGCAGCGTCGACCCCTCGCTTCAAATGGCGGTAAAAACTATCAATCACATCCTTCGACGATTCGTCCAGAACTTCCGAAGAGTACGGTCAAAGGAAGAGTAGTCGGGAGAGTGGAAGATGGTTGCAAAGAAGATGTACCAGAACTTGATGCCCCTATCACTAGGGATGCAAGTTCCGAGCGATAAGACGCTTGAACAGCAGTCATCTCCTCTTTCGCAGCCCGAAGGATCCGAAGACTTGGCAGTGCAGAAAGGTCGACCTCCGGTGTTGGAGCCACATTAACCGAGGAGAGCGCAGGGACCATTTCTCTCCACCCCGGCCGTCTTACTACTTGTCCTCATGAACTCGATCCTGCGAGAGGTCCCTCAGTCCGAGCTGGAGGAGGAAGAGGCGTACTTCCTTCCACTAAATCCACCCTGGTAGCTTCTTCCCCGATGGTGTCCGTTGTCGACAGTGAAGGAGCAGGACCTGTGTGTCCAGAACAACCATCGATCAACTTAACCCGAAGGATATGAAGATAGAGCAAATGAACCTCCTTACTAGTCAAGACATGTCATAGCTTACCAGGGAGGGTCGCTGAGGCTGAGGCTCACTTACAGCCACCGTATCCTCCTCAACGGTGACACTGAGCCACTTACAGCCGCCTCCTCTGCCCCAGCCGCCCTGAAGGTAGATACAACTAGGTCGATATCAACCGACTGAGGTTCAGCAACCTCGGAGACTGGTTCAGTAGAGACCACATCGCCCTTGGTTGAGATGTCAGCAGCATGAGGAATCTCGGCCGTCGCTAGGACGACCGTGGTGGAAGTAAGCTCGGTAGTCATAGCACTAATTAAGGTGGCTATAGCAGGGTCAACCTCAGAGGCGATAGCCGGCTCCGGGGAGTTCACTTCTCCTGACGCCTATAAAGAAAAGAAAAAGACGATCAGATTATATTTTAGAAAAGGAGAACTAAAAAGGGTGGTCGCAACTCGATTCACCTCTGAAACGGCTTCGACGTCATCACTTTTCTTCCTAGTTCTCGGCCCACGAGGCTTGATCGCGGCCCATTTTTTGGAGTAAGTTATGCCGCCGATAGAGGACTCACGCCACTCCGCTTACGTGAAGGACTAGGCACAGCAGGGGGCTGATCTGCCACCAAATCATCTGCAGGAGGAAGCAGGTTATCAGGGTCATCCTCCTCGTCCACATTAATAGACTCTGAGTCAGACAATGCAACTGTCTTCCCCCTCCTGGACTCTTTTGGCATCTCCTCCAAACCAGTACCGATAATGAAGCTGGTACTTGGGTCAAAATCTCTAGGGGGCTTGTTCACCATAACATGTACAGGGCCGCCATGTATAAAATAATCTGACTCTCTAGCATCGGGTACGAAGCTGGCACGGGTATGAACCGTGCTATAATAATGCCAAGCCCGGATGCCATCCAGAACGCTACCCACGAAACCCAGACAGGGGCTAGGGTTGTCCAAAAACATTTGACTGTATCCAAATTGCCGAGAGAATCGACTGGGTAAGTAAGGCTCCAAAAAGGCTTACGATTACTATACCAGATGTGCAGGGCGGATGTTCTACAACCAGAGGAGCATCTTCTCGTGTAAGAAATGGGGAGACGCAGCACCATCAAGATATACGTCTCTTACTTCTTCGTCAGTAAAATGAGGAACAGACACAAAAAAGGAGTATATGTCCACTCGCGCCAGCGCCATCCGACAAGCCGGCATGGTAGTGTACTCCCAGGGCATACGACGGTACTGGTAGATGAAGGCATCATCAGCAGTCACGTCATCCTCTGGGCCAGGCCTCATCAAAGACGGGCAATGCATTAACAGCTACCCCATCAGATAATGGTAGGGCAGCTCGATTCATTCAAAGTCCTTCGCCGTATCACGAGCAATGACTTTGGACGAAAAAGTACGGAGGCTACGATAAATACTGCATACCATGGCGGAGAGTAGAGCTAGCCTGCCTCCAAAGACTAGCTCACCGTGGAAAGTATCAGGTTACGGCTGATTCTCTCAATAGCACCAGCCCCTCCCGAAACTACACAAATCGCAGCCACAGCATCAAAAATCCCGCCAGGAGAGCCTTATCAGACATCTTCTGGGTATCTTGATAAAAATAATTAAAGGTGTCAGATTGGCTCCCGAATCTATTACCCGTAGTTTTAACCCTCTTGGCGTTCAACACCTGGTTTTGCACCTCCTTCGGGTTTGAGGACTTCGAGGGGCAACCCGGCCTGAGGCACCTAGCTCAAACAGGTAGCTAAGCCAGGTCTTGGTGTGAGGAAGATTCCCTTCTGAGCTATCATTCTTTTCTTTGACATCTGTTGGCACGTGCTATGGTGACATAGCAATTCCCGGTAAACAGCCACAAAACTCGGGAACCGCCGCTCCAATTCTTCAAATTCTTCATTCTAGGGGTATACGCCTCAAAAATATCATCTCCCCGGGCAGATTGGAGACTTCACGCATCTCATGAAAATGAGTCCCATTTCCCCCCAGGTGTAAAGAAGGTCCCCGTGCGATGGTTGTACATCTCAAGAAGAGCCATGAACAGCTTCTTGTTTATGGGCAGACCATAACAAGTGCCCCGTATGGCATGATAAAGACCAATCTCGAGCATGAGTTCCTTATACGTCCGCAAGATCCACAGGGTCAAATTGATCCATGAAGGGGTGGGGTTCATCCAGTTCAGCAGTGACAGCCGACCAGTGGGGTAGGACCCCTTTTGAGCAATCTGGTTCATAAAAGTATCAGCTTGGGAGAACGAAAGTTAGGACCCTGCACGTTTATGAACTACCCGGGGCCAACCCCATCACAGAGGGGCTGATCGGCATCTTGCCGCGACTACCGATCTTGATGTTTTGTTGTAATGTATATCACCCACGAACATCCCCTGCTGGCTCAGAGTTAGGGAGTCCCATTTTTCTGTCAATGGACAGCATATTAAACCAGGACAGCGGGTAATGATGTTCCATCTGAGGAATATGAATCGCCATCCCGTTGGAAAAAAACTAACTTTTGGATAAATCTAGAACGCTGGAGTTCTTTACAGTTAGGGCATCCCCAAAGAAGAACGCGGGTTTCAGATGCGTGCCCCCTACCTGTCCCGAGCTCATCATGCCCAAAAGGTAAAAAAGGATTGGTTGTTGATGACCCTCAGCCTGTCCTCAGATTGGTCTTTAGTAATTTGGGTTGACACATATTCGACTACCTGGTCGAATCTCACACCCAAGGCAGATTGAGCCTGACCTACCAAGAGCTCCCCTGAGGATTGATCGACAGCTTCACTGAAAAGGAAAGAAAAAAAGAAGTCAGAAGATAGCCAAAGAAAATCACTAAATACTTGCGAGCTTATGTGGCTCTGTTAGGTGGGCGTTCATGCGGCCCAGTACATAAGGTGCTTATGCGGTCATGAGACGTCTCCCATGCGGCTCGGTCATAGAGCATCTCTCATACGGTTCGGCCATAAAGCATCTCTCATGCGGCTCGGTCATGAGACATCTTTCATGCGGCTCGGCCATGAAGCATCTCTCATGCGGCTCGGTCATGGGACATCTCTCATGCGGCTCGGTCATGAGACATCTCTCATGCGGCTCAGTCATGAGACATTCATGCGGCCCATACGGCACAGCTCATACGGATCCATCACAGAACTTGAGCAGTTCAGTGAAGACGAAAAGAGCATCAACTATGCCGAAGCATAACAGAGAAAGGCCTGCGCATAAAACATACGACATAGCCATTGTAGTTAGGGTTTGGATTAATGCAATTTTTTCCATCGCTTTTACCACTAATAGGAGGATGAACGTCGGGGTGGGTCGAGCTCGCGTGTTCGACGAGGAGGCAAGTCCTTTGTCCTTCGCTGCAGCACTGGAAGAAGCCTTGGGAGCCATGAATGATCGAGAGAAGAAGAGAAGCGGCGACTAGGGCAATAGAAAAATTGAAGAAGGAAGGAAAGAACCTCTCCTCAAACTGCTCGTACTTATAGGCTGGCAAGGGCGTGCGAATCGATAGACACCGCTTCGGATTTCGTGATGGCCGAAGGATAAAGGCAACTCTTGGGATTCTATCCCCTTTCATGCAAGAGACAGCTCCGAATCATCAAAGCAAATCAAAAAATTTAATGTCGACTCTTGGATTCTATCCAAAAGACGGCTTTAAATCATCAAAGCAAATCAAAAGCAATTAATGCCGAAGTAAAGAGACGCCCACGTGGCACGAAGCCGATATGCGATCAGAGAAGCTTATGCGGCATGAAGAGCTTATGCGGTCTCGACACTCCTAAGGACAACCCATGCTTCTTATTCAAAGTATTTCAATTTTACAAATTGAAAACTTTGATGGGGGTCTTGTAGAAGCATGGAAAGGATGAGATTTGCTATGCGGTCCAAAAATCAACATGAAGCTTCATGCGGCTCAAAACCCAGGAAGCTTCATGCGGCTCAACAAAACCCAGAAAGCTTCATGCGACTCAGAAAGCTTCATGCGGCCCAAAAACAGCGGGGAGCCTTATGCGGTTCGAAATCAGCCTAAGCAACAAACGTCTCTCTATGTAGCTGGCCATAATTACTCTGACACAAAATGACAGCTGACAAAGATGACAGCTCTGACATGAAGACGAGACGTGACATGCTCCTAAAAAGACGAAAAAATTATCATGATATCCGGCACAGTGCACAGTTCCAAAGAAGACTCATCATGCGGATCGTCTGAGACACTCTTTATGCGGTTCAGTCATGAGACAACTCTCATGCGGCTCGATCATGAAGCATCTCTCATGCGGCTCAGTCATGAGACAACTCTCATGCGGCTCGATCATGAAGCATCTCTCATGCGGCTCGGTTATGAGACAGTCCTTCATGCGGCTCGGTTATGAGACGTTCTTCATACGGCTCGGTTATGAGGCATCCTTCATGCGGCTCGGTCATGAGACTCTTCATACGGCTCGGCTATGGGACAGTACTTCATGCGGCTCAGCCAGGATGCATCCTTCATGCGGCCCGCCACAGAGTAGCAGTCGAGACACGTGGCAGAAATTGACCAAGTCTCGACAGCTCAGATTTTGTGTAACAAACAAATCATGATCAATCTCAACCAATCCCCAGTTGACTACTATAAGCCGAGTATCGAGGCATAGTTACAGGGGTGTGGCCCAAAATTAGCCACGTGGCTGTACACCCCATTCTCATGAATTTCTATAAATACAAGGTGTTATTCCTTGCACACACAGACAGAGACACATACATACAGAGAGCATTTCTTTACCGGAGCCGAGGTTGCGTTCGATCGTCTAAGGAGTAAGGTAGAGTTAATAGCACTTTCCCGAGCCTCTACTGCCACCCCCCAGAATCTAAACTAAACAATTGTACTTAGATTATTTTTCCTATTCTTTATTCCTAGGCTCTCTTTTGTACAAGTGTTTCTATAGCAGTTTTTCTATAACGTTCAAGTGTCCCCGCTAGAGAATGTTATCAACAATAGCATTCTTTCTGCAGTGCTATAAAAATATCTATCTATAGCATTTTCTAAATGTCGTAGAATCTATAACATTCATCTATTGCTACATTTGTATATCAAAGTAGATCTCATGTTCGAATCATAGGAGAAGCAGTGTAGATTTTTATTTTACATGATAAAAAACAGATTATATCATATTTGGTGTGAAAGCATACAAATTTACAAAATTCACGCCCAACATTTACAAAACCCATAGCCTAAACCCTCTAATATTCCTTCTTTCCGTGCATAACTATCGGTCCTAAAAAATTTATCATAACACTACAAGAATAAGGCTTTAGGCCACAAAATCTGGAACGACAAAAAAATTTAGTCGTCCAAACTAATCTTTAGCGACTAAAAAATTATGTTGTCGTCTAAGAGGTGATTTTTTAGTCGCCCAAAATCGGTTGCACGTTGTAAATGACATATATTAGCGACATGCAAATTTATGATTCGTAAAAGAGGTGATTTTTTACTTTTTTACAACATGTTTGTCTTGTGAACCATGAATGAAAACTTACATAATTACAACATGCATTATTGCACGTTGTGGTTGAAGAGTTATTTACGACATGTATTATTGCAAGTTGGGGTTGACCAGAACATAAATTTCACTACAATAAAAATACCCTTTTATAACGCTCACAAAAATGTTATGATAACTTTTTATTTAGAAGTGTTACAAAGATTCAGAAACAACACTTAATATGACAGTTTGGAGGATTTTTTAGGCTGACGTAACATTTTTTTTATATATAAACGTTATATGCAACACATATTTTTAGAAATTTTTATAACTATTTCAATCATAAATGTTATGTCCGAGTTCTCTAGCGTTGTTGTATTAGAGCGGATATCCGGATGGACCGGCAAGGTTCGAATTCCCAAATTGCGTGTGTGTGATGAATTTCAAAAAAAACATAAATATTATAAAAACTGTTAAATTTTTTCCCCAAGCGGGACTCTGCCCGCTTACTTTTCACTTTTAGTAAAGACTTCCCCCATTCGGCTTTTCTTATTCTCACCCCTAACCCGATTCCTCGTTCCCCGATCTTCTTACTTCCTTTCTCGGTAGAATTTTCCCTCTCTCAAGATATTGGGCTTTTCCAGATCTTCTCCTCTTCTGGAGAGATCGAGCGAGGACCCTCTCCTCCTTCTCCACGGAAGGTATTACTACTACATCAGCCTTCTCTCTAGGCTAGGATTTCTATTCTAATGGGTTTGCTCGCTTTATCATCCGAGGAAGGGATCGAGAAGGGAATCCGAACAAGGTGAGTCATCTGTCATTTAGGTCTTAATAGTGGTTCTGTCTTTTTTAGTACTATTTTTGTTCATTTAAGGTTCTATTGAGTTTGCCCCATTTTATTTATTTCTAAGGTTTCTACAATGGCGAGGTGGAGGACATTGGAGTGAAGAGAATCAGATCGGAGGAGGGGATCCGACCAAGGTGAGTCGTATGTCAAATTTATTTAATTAGAGATTTTCCCTCTCTCGGTGGGATTTTCCCTCTCTCGAATGAGAAGAAAATCCCCACTCCTCTCTATTCCATCGATCTCTCTTGCAAAATGTCTATTTTTTTCCTTTAATTAGAGTTTTTTCCTTTGTGTTCGACTTAGCCGTTCGAGAGGTATGCGGAGATCGGGAGGGTTGCCCTCGTCAACTTTTCAGAATGTAGGTCTACTGCAGTGATGCTGCAGGAAGAAAAGGTGTCAAACATGCTTACTTATATGCTTTGTTACTGTCATATTACTTGTTGAATGCTGAAAAGTGAAGAATATTTGTATAGATCTTTCTCGTGCTTCATAGCGGCCCAAGTCGGGTGCGTATGACTTGGTTGATGATAATAAAGATGATGAATTCATGTTGTTCTGAAGATGATAGGAGTTTACATATGAAGAGCTTGCTTCATTGGTTGGTCCAGAGGTTGTAAACGAATAAACTTTCTATGCTAATATTTCCTTGACCATTCCATGGTTTTGGTTCATATGAAATGATCTATTTATTCAAGTATCCCAGAATATCTACATTCAACAGGGTGATGCCAATTACAGTAACGATCTCTATAAATTATTAATATGAATAATTGTTAGATATTGTATGCTAGATGGATACTAGAAAAATCTAGGCACATGTCGTGTGACCCAAATACTCAAAAATACATTAGGACACTCCAGATTAGGTGTCATGTCAGTCTCATTGTCTCCTTAAACTTGTTGTGTCGTCTCAATGCAACATAGTGTCCTTAGATCTTTAGGGTTTTATTTTAGGTTTGTTATCTCTGTGATAGTACTGTCGTAATATTTTTACTCCTTTAAATAACAATAACATAAATAAGGTACAAGTATCAGATACCGCTTGGATATTTGTTTTGGATAAGGCGAGTAGTGTTTCAATATACCAATATCTTCAAGCTTTTCTTCTCGTACTATGCTTACTATTTTTATGCTTAGGTGGTCATTGAAGAGAGCAAGGAAGCATATACAAGTACACCTACTGGTAAAGCGAGCCATAGGGTCTCTAGAGGGATTAAGAACAAGGTATGGAATAATGTGATGATTTCATCTATGTATTTGGGGAACATATGGATGCTTTCTTCATTACGAGCATAGTGTAATATCAAAGTTTGGCATCTGTATCACTATTGCAAGGACATTGACCTACAAGGAAATTAGACTCGGTTGGAAGAGTGGATTCGGTTCAAACACTACATAATCTAAATACAGGTTGATTATAATTCATTAACCAAATTGTATTTTTATTTGTGTGTTTATGTGCATTGATTTCCAGTGCAAGTTAATTAACTTGAATTTATTTATTTGTTTGTATAACATATCAAATAAATTGGTTCCATTTTCTTGCTTTGTTCTCTTTAATTCCAATTGTCCCCAGTGTTTTTATATATTTTTCATAAGTAAATAGATACATTTTTATGATATAAGTTTGATGTTTTGCTATCTTTTATATAATGGAAGAAGCCAAGGGTCTGTTTGATCCAGAACATTTGGCACTGTTGACGATGAAATGCATTATATTACATACATGCACATTCAACTTCTGCAAACAAACATTATGCACTTGTGACTTACATAGTTTGCATTCGTGACTTTGCATGTTCTTTGGAGAGAGAGAGAGAGCATTGTTTTAGATGCATTAAATATCATATGCATCTTCTTTTGTTGACTATTTATTTCATGGTTGTATTCTCCATGCTTTTGTGAGAATATAATCTCTTGCTACTTGTCCCTTGACTTGGTGCGAATATCTGTGATCTCTGCCTGTTGGTCTATCATGTTTTTATGTGTATTCGTGTTTTTGTTTGCATTCTACTTGTTAGTTAGTTTGTTTTGAAGTGTTTATTGGTCTCATCACTATATATACAATTGCCCAGGATTAATGTTCTCCTATTTTTGTAACTTGTCCATATCATATAGCATATATTGAGATATGCTAGCTCTTGAAATATAGCGTACTGACAGACACTCAAAGTCAGCAGTTTTATAAATGCTTATCTAATATATTTCATCACACTTTGAGTTGATCTTTGAGCCATTTATTTTCGAGCTGCAAGCTTCTATGCTTCAGAAAATTTGGAAGACTGATATATTATATATATATATATATATATAATATATATATATATATATATATATATGTAGGCATGCTTGGTTCTGTTTAAGCTTATTCTGTTAAAGCTTCTTCTCATTTGTCAAACCTCTGATGTTAATGTTGCAAATGATATCATTTAATAGGGTGGTTTTCTCAGCTTTAGTTAAGTCACTACGAATGCAGTGCATTGAGTTACTTACAGAAATTGAGGCTAGATTTTGATAATGAGTTGCTTTCTTTGGATACTGGCAAGTTGATGAACAAAATAAATGGTATGTATCATGATGTGCAGCAGTTGCTGGATACTGCAAACTATGATAAGCTTATGCAATCTTGTACTTACCCTAACTTCTTCTATACTTCTTTGCTTGACTTGATCTAAGCATTCGTTAATTAGTATTGTTTATCAATTTTTTGTTTTTTTTAGTGAATGAGCCATCATTCAGGGTTTTGCTTATCACACCCTGATTATAGTATATTTTAGGAAACTCATTTATATTCCAGGAAACTCATTTATATTCCAGTCCTTATAAGTAATTTATTTGCTTTTTTTATAGTGAATGAGCCATCATTTAGTGAATAAGCTTATATGTAATTTATTTGCAGGAAACTCATTTATATTCCAGTCCTTGTAAGTAATCAATGCCATATCAAGTCAATCTTCATTAGAGTTTCACACTCCTAGTCCTACTCGGGTGAGTAGAGCTAAATTGTCGACTTCTTTCTTCTCTACTTTAGATGGATTATGTTTCTAGGTTAAATATTTTAAAAGTTAGTACGAGTTGGTGACTGTTCTACTAGCTTTGATTTCTTGATTTTTTTTTTACTTATGGAGTGATTCAATAGGGAGTATTTGATTTTTTTGATTTTTACTTATGGAGTGGTTCATTATGGTGTCATTAAGTTAACATCCCTTTCCATTTGTGCCTGAAGGAAAAAAAGCATAGTGCCTTTTTCTTGAACACAACATAGGATAAGCTTGTCGAATAGAGCAAGTGGTGAGTTCCCATATATAAATTATGAAGAGTTATCACTTGAGAAACCATAGCTACTCCTGACTAGTTGTTGGAGTCCAGCTTGGACATCAGCTTCAGACTCTGCCATGTTTTGCCTTGCAAAGCTTTCAAATATTGAAGCTTTGACAGCTGAAGGTATAGGTAGAAAATTTTGATCCACATCCATGTGAACCATAGCAGAGTCCTTCAACTCATTGATGGAAAGCTCAGAATTGTTTAAGGTAGAAATGTCAGAACTTGTGAAACCTATTTCTGCAGGATTTGTTGCTGCACATTCTCTCTGCAAAATATAGAAGATGTTAGGTGAAAGAATATCAGTCTACAGAGAAAAATTGTTATTCCTACCAATATTAGAGCATGATAAATCATTATTTGTAGAAACATTGGTTGGCATTGAATTTGAGCGGAACTACCAGCCAAAAGTTACATGAATAATTAAAATTATATACTTTTGGAAATCTAAGAATCATTCTTCTCGACAATTTTCTCATGAATGTTTCTTTCTGTCAATAACTTGTCGGCAGACCAAAAGCTGACAACAAGATCTGAGTCTTTCAAACAACATCCCAAAAGCTTATCCCAAAAACTTCATATACTTCATATCCTATAAATGTTTTGCTCAGGTCATGTACTTCATATCCTATAAATGGCATAATTATGGGCTTAAGCTATTTACTGAATAGTCGGTTTTAATTAATAGTAGGATTTATCTCTTGTGAAGAATATGAGCAATTTTTTGATCAAAATTTACCATTCACAATTTAAATATTTTATTGTGAAAATCTGTTGGATGTGCTTTTATTACTTGGGCAAGTTAATTAGCTTATGCTAGAGTGGTAATGATGACTTTTGAATATATATTATTTGAAGGTATTTATATGGAAGTGCACAATTTATATGCCAGACTACTTGTGGAATATATGTTATTTGAAGGCATTTATATGGCTCTTCATCAGAGTTTCACACTCATAATCCTTCTCAGGTGAGTAGAGCTCAATTGTCGACTTATTTCTTCTTGTTCTTGTTCATCAATATATGATCTTGTTTGAACTTATTTTTATATAATAATGTGTTTTCTTCTCAATTTGTGTAGTTTGGTGTATAAATTTTTGATGGTTGTGGATAGCTAGAAGGAAAGAGGCGATCGAGCTATTTTTTGGCCTATAGATATTTTGTAAATGGAATGGTTTATTTTGGACTACTAGGCGTACTACTTTTTGTACATCTTGAATGTTTTAATGACAACTACTTTCTGTACATCTTGAATGTTTTAATGAAACATGTTCATATTTTGGCAAACCTTTTCTATATCTTGATTGATCGAAATGGAAGTTGCGATTGAAATTGTTGAAATCAAAATTACGATTTAGCATGAATTTCTAAAGTTATTTGTATGTGATGCAAAATAGGTTATTCAGATATGAAATTCTGTAGCAGATTTATAGCACTCAAAACGTCTAAATGTAAATAGCGTTTCCAAAATTGTTGGCGGCTATCACGATAGCATATGACGAACGCTATAATAAGTCAAACCATCTACAACGTTCATGAACGTTATTATTCATCAACATCATTCTTGAATATTATAAACCATTCACAGCATTCATGAATGCTATAATCCATCTACAGCATTCACGAACGCTATAAAGCATCCATAGCATTCACAAACGCTATAAACAATCCACAGTACTCACGAACGCTATAAACCATCTACAACATACACGAACGCTATAATCCATCTACAACATTCAAGAACGCTATAATGTTATAGCGTTCACATGCCTTGACATACTATAGCGTGGGCAATTATAGCGGACATAATACGCTATAGAAGGCTTTCTATAGCGTTCTGCACATGCTATTGTAGGCCATATTGTTGTAGTATCTTTATGCGGCTCAGTCATGAGACAACTCTCATGCGGCTCGATCATGAAGCATCTCTCATGCGGCTCAGTCATGAGAAAACTCTCATGCGGCTCGATCATGAAGCATCTCTCATGCGGCTCGGTTATGAGACAGTCCTTCATGTGGCTCGGTCATGAGACGTTCTTCATGTGGCTCGGTTATGAGGCATCCTTCATGCGGCTCGGTCATGAGATACTTTTCATGCGGCTCGGCTATGGGACAGTCCTTCATGCGGCTCAGCCAGGATGCATCCTTCATGCAGCCTGCCACAGAGTAGCAGTCGAGACACGTGGCAGAAATTGACCAAGTCTCGACAGCTCAGATTTTGTGCAATAAACAAATCATGATCAATCTCAACCAATCCCCAGCTGACTACTATAAGCCGAGTCTCGAGGCATAGTTACAGGGGTGTGGCCCAAAATTAGCCACGTGGCTGTACACCCCATTCCTCATGAATTCCTATAAATAGCAGGGTGTTATTCCCTTGCACACACAGACAGAGACACATACATACAGAGAGCATTTCTTCACCGGAGCCGAGGTTGCGTTCGATCGTCCAAGGAGTAAGGTAGAGTTAATAGCACTTTTCCGAGCCTCTAGTGTCACCCCCCAGAATCTAAACTAAACAATTGTACTTAGATTGTTTTTCCTATTCTTTATTCCTAGGCTCTTTTTTGTACAAGCGAGTTTGTAATTGTATGTCAAGTTCAGTCCTCCTATAAAACTGTTCTGTTCTACGACGATCAATGGCAAACAACAGTTCGCAAGCCATGCGTTATATCGGTTCTGCGATAAGAATCGAATCCAGAACATAGCCTCTATTGCCTACAATCCAACGACTAACGGGCTAGCAGAAGCCTTCAACAAAACCATTATAAAACTTCTTAAGAAATTTGTGTCTTCAAACAAGCACGATTGGAACGAGAAGTTCGGTGAATGTCTATGGGCCTATCGCACAATGGTCCAGACTCCAACAGGCAGTACGCCATTCTCTCTGGTTTATAGGAGCGAAGCAGTTCTTTCCCTAGAAATCCAGATTTCTTCTCTCCGGGTAGCCCTAGCCAGCGAGCTGACTACTGAAGAGAGCTACCGTCTGTGACTCCAAGAGCTCGTAGCACTAGACGAAAAACGCCTATTAGCTCAACAGCGTATTGAGCTATACCAAGCACGCCTTTCCAGAGCTTTCAACAAAAAGGTGAAGGAAAAGATCTTCCAAGTCAGCGATCTGGTCCTAGCAGTAAGAAGACCGATAGTTATGACACACAAAATAAAAAGGAAATTCCAGCCTAAATGGGAAGGTCCCTTCGTCATAGAATCGGTGTATTCTAACAGTGCGTACCGGCTGACCAAGCCTGATGGTGACTTGCTCATGATGCATATCAATGGCAAGTTCCTGAAGAAATATTATGTGTAACCCCTTTTACATAATGTTCACATATATTCAGTCATGTAAATGTACAGTACGATGTTTATATGATTCGAAAATTTTTACTATCTAACTATTATCCGTATTTCAGGAGTCTTGAATACGCCCTGGATAATAGGTCCACTAAATATTTTTCCAGTGGAATTATTCCTATTTTTGACTCTGTCCAAACTCGGTTTGACGAAACCAAGTCACGTCCCTATTACCTCTGAATTGTTTTCTGATAATTATTTCCCCAGTGAAATGATTGTGTTTTGCCACGTCCATATAACATCTGAGCAAAGCATTCATCAAGGATAATCACGTCCCCACCACCTCTGAACTATCCACTCCTACCTAATGTTATGTATCTTTCCACGTACATATTACCTCTGGTCAGATATATAACATCCTCTACTATTACGTCCATATTACCTCTACTAGCAGCTTCATTCAACTTATTATCTATGTTCGAATCATTTGAATATAAAACGGATAATAGGTCCACACAAAAATTCCCCAGCGGAATACCCACCAGAAATATCCTTGCTACGTCCACATTACCTCTAGCATCGACATTTCACAAAACCACTCCTGATTATCATGTGTCACATCTATACTACCTCTGATACCGATAGTCTTCCGACTTGACCCCTATACCCAATCCGAGATAAAAGATATAGTGTCAAGACCATAAAACCTATCACGTCCATATTACCTCCGTTGGATTTTCGTTTCAAATCTATTACCCGCACCGCCAGCGTACAGAAGGGCGATGGGTTCAAGCAAACAAAAAGGAGGGAGAGAGCTCCCCCAGCGGGATACCCTTTACACAAATATTGTATTATTGGCTCTCTAATACAAGCACCACAGATATCACAAGCAAAGAGTGGAGCAAATGTATTCTGTTTATTCAAAATCAGTTACATTCACAGGACTACATCTCATGAGCAAAATAAAAGGTTCTTCATCTCTTTCGCTCAGGCAAAAAGTAGAAGATTATATTTGATGCCCAAAAGAAGGAAAAATCTGCTACTCGTCAGCAACACATAGCTTGATCAGCCTGGCAGCACCACATTTTCGTCGAAAAGTGGTCTTGTGGCCCGCGAAGGAGGTCATATTTTACTGCTGAGCAAGCAAACAAGGCTGTTGAACCTTCAAGAAGCTACACGAAGGAGGGCAAATATAGCATGCTAAAACATCTATAAATGATGTTCTCCTCTTCCCCATATGGCGGACGTCGTAGGCCCACTTCTTCAAGGGACCATACCTTCTAAACAACATCCCTAGTGTTGCTCTTACCAACTTGAAGGACCGTGAAAGCAGAACTTTCACGATAATGCCCGACTACCGTCCGACTCTTCGATGTATAAAGGTTCTTCCTACCATCTGAGAAAAACCCTTCCAAAATACGAAGAGTCCTGAGCTCTCTGATATGGGTATCAAATATCGCATCTTCACCATACCCAAAATCGCCGATACTAGTCCTGGAAAAATTTGCCAGCCAGATCCCTACAGAATATGAAAAGGGGGCAGAAAGACGGTCAGACTTAGAAAAATTGCAGGAAAAACTATAGTTCTGAAGGATTTTTATGCGCCCAAACGGCCATGCGCCCAAAGGGATATGCGCCCAATACAAAGACTTGTGGGCGCATAACACATGGACAGTTAAACGGGCGCATAAACGTGCCTCAGCTTAAAGGGCGCATAACATGGCAACACGTGGGCGCATAGCACACCTCAGTGTTGGCACATGACTTCTGTGGGCGTATAGTAATGCTCACAGAAGTATCTTGCCCTAGGCGCAAGCGCCCCGGCAGAAGAGAAGTCCGAGCGTCGCAAATTAACGCTCGAGACTTCGTTTTTTGAAGCACGTCCTCACCCAAAATTGGGTCCTGGACTGTTGAGGACTCCGCCGCAAGAGAAGAGCTACTTGACGCAGCCCTCTTGCACTTCGCAGATCTCTTGGCGGCCTTGGGAGACATGATTCTCAAAGGAAGAAGACGGAGAGTTTTCTGAAAATTTTAAAGAGAAAAGGAATAATGAACTTTTCTCTCTCCTCCAGGGTCTATTTATAAGCACGGGCCACTTCCTATGCGCCCACATACTCTATGTGCCCACTATGGTGTATAAGCCCACTGCAGCCTACGCGCCCACATGAAGGACCAGCTCTCTGCATACTATGCGACTGTCTTTTGCGGACGTGGATGGCGTATAAAGAATGGACCGCTTCAAATTCTGTTCCGATGAATTTGTCAGTTCGGATTTCGAGGCAAATCTCAACAGTTGTATCTCCCTGACAGGCTGGCCAAAACACTATGCGCCTAGGGGAAGAGCCGCGTTATGCGCCCATTGCCTCGCGAGAAGACGATCCATGCTTCTTTCAAAGTATTTCGAACTTGCTCAAGTGTTGAAAACTTTGAAGGGGGTCCTGTAGAAGCATAAAATTTTTAGCAAACATAGCTCCATGCGCCCAAGTCAATACAGCTCTATGCGCCCAGTCAGTACGACTCCATGTGCCCACTAAATGAAGCTCCATGCGTCCAGTCCAAGTATAAATCCATGCGTCCAAGACTAGCTCCCCCGAAAGGAGGGCGCATAGCCTGAGACATGGCTATGCGCCCAAGCCTGACTCGGTCAAAGCCACGATCAAAATGTGCACCGAAGCGCATGGCCACGTCAGTCTCCACGAGCAGTCGTGCACCGAAGCATGCGGCCACGTCAACACCACGACCAACCTACGATCTCGCAGCCTGTATGCGCCTACACCTATGCACCCAAAGCAGGACCATGCGCCCACGTAAGAACCAGCGTGTCTCTTCATGTGGGCGCATAACATCATTCCAGCCCAAGAACGACTATAAATTGAGGGCTTCTTCCCTCTTCAATAGACAGAACGGAGAGCATTTTCAAGAGCCAAATTGTTGCACTTCTTGCCAGTGAGTCGAGAGTTAGCAATTTTCTTAGGTTTTCTTCCACTTTTGTAATCGGAGTGTCAACGGAGTAAATGAGCAACTGCCGCTCGATCTCCATCGTCCCATTCCCCAGAATTCTTCTTTTTGTACTCGGGATCCTCAGTGTAGGATCTCTCAGGCGTACTCAATTTGTGGTGCCTTGCGCCAATAAAAAGAAAAGACAGCATTTTCTTCTTCTTTTTTTGTGTGTGTCCACACCCTCCATCGGATCCCAACCACGACACACCACCATTTGTCTCCGCCGACCCAACCAAGATCTGGACACCCCCATTCTCCTCAGCCGCCCCCATCCACCACACACCACCACTTGTCTCCACCACTATCGCAACCATACACACCATCACGAATGAGGAGAACCACTCACCTGCGACTGCCGCGAAAGCCCCTTCTCCTCCAGATCTTGCGGCCACATCCACCACCGCCTTCATGCACAACCGGATCTGATCATCCTGAGGCTCCGCCGTGCTGGCCGCCAAATCTTCTCACACCTGCATGGATCCGGTGACCCTCTCGCCACTGCTCTTCCTCTCCCTGTCCTCCATCCGCTGTCGTCGAGTTCTGACGAGCCGTTCACCTCCAACTCCGGAGAGAATCCACCTGCCCCAAGCCCGCTCAGATCCATCGCAGCCACGCCTACCTCGGTCGCCGCCTCACCCCCTCCCCCCGAGCCGTGCCGAAGATCGCCGAGGTGAGCACTCTGCTCCCCTTCCTTTCGATCTTGTTCTTTCTTTCTCCCTCGTTCTGTAAAATTTTTAGAAAAGAAATGATTTTGGAAGACAGCAGTCTAAACCCCCCTATAATTAGGGATAATATATTTAGTAATGTTATTAATGTTAATGTTATCTTAATTATTATTAATAATAGTTGGGTTTAGGGCTTCTATTTATTTGGGAAGGGATTGGCCCATTGGGTGATTAGGTTGATCTAGGACTAGTTAGTTTCTTGGGCTAGGCTTTTAGCTATGCCCTTTTTTACTACATATGTATACATGCGTATATACATATTGGTATATATGTATGTATACGTACAGAATATATATAAAAATTCTGGAATAATATGTATATATAGGTATATTTATATATTTGGGTATATATGATATAAAACTTATGTATATGTTTTGTATATATATGTATATATATAGGTATAAGTATTGAATGCTATCACCTTTATTATTAAATATATATTATATTATTTATTATAATGTTTTATAAATAAATATTTAAGTAATTTTCCTAAAACTATGTTGGATCAAAACATACTTGGGCTTGGGCCTATTTTGGTTACAAAATTTGTATTAAAGCCTTAGATATTATTATAGTATTAATATATATTTTTAACCTAAAAGGGTATTTGCCAAATTAGAGGTTTATCACTAGAAAAGATTTCCTAAATTTATTTGTGTCAAAATATAATGTATGGGCTTTATTTATACTTTGAAATAAAATTATATAAAGTATGTTTTAAGATATTATAAATAAGTACTTTCTAAAAATAAGTATATTTATACAAATTCTTGCCCTCGTGATTAGTTTCTTAATCAGTTTCTTTAATCATCTATAGATCATGACTAATATAGTCATTTCCTATTTCATGATCATGGACTTCTCTCATTTCTCGATTATCGTGCTGAATACCGAATTGGGACTTCTACATACCAAACTGGGCTATTTGGACTATTCTGGACTTAACAGAACTGCCCGTGTCATTATTTGGGACCATCTTATGGATCATAGCATCGATACCTATTCTGTATCGACACGTTCGTGTCATGCACGTCGACTCCAACTAAATTGAGGCGAGTACATTCTCTGATAATTTTTCGTTTATGGTATTTTCTATGTTTCGTGTATTTAGTGTAGATATCATTGATTTCTTGACACGTTAGTCACATGGATTGGTATTGTCTGGATCCTGTCATGAGATGTTATTCCCTGTATATCTTGGTATATCTTGTGCAAGTCTTGTCCATGTTCTTGTGCATTGTATAGACACGATTCCTGTGAAGGCTCGCGACATTCTTAGAGAATCTGTGTCATAACGTATCATGGTTGGATCCACTGCATCAGTCGGGGGCGGGGAGTAGTAGTGTAGATATGTGGTCAATACCCTCCTTGTGCATGTATAGTTCCTTGTGAGTGTTAATCATACACCTCACGTATGATTAACCAGGCCATTTAGACTTTGTGCAAGTTCCCAAGCCGGCCACATATCGAAGCTAGTACTCACTCACATAGTTAGTATAGATTCTTGACTCTTGTACATGATATAACCTATTTTACTCTTTCTTGCTCTTGTTTACAGTTTTACCATGCCATTCTACTTTCATGTACATTATACTTATTTTCATATATTCACTCTATTTACTGTTACATAGTCCTTATCATTTACTGGGAACTATTCTGATATATTATTGGGTACTTGACAGTGTACTACCGCCAATACTGCAGCGTAGACTGGGCGTGGCCGAATATCCGGGGGCGGGTCATGACACATTGGGTTGGAACTATTACTATTATTACTATTATTATTATTATTATTATTATTATTATTATTATTATTATTATTGTTAATATCATTTTCTTATTTATTAGTATTTGTTCAGGTTTTGTCAAACCATTTAAATATTTGATATTAAATAGAAAATTTATTTTTATAAATAATGTTTTGTGAGAATACTTAACTAATATTTTGCTATGGTATAATAAATACTTGCTAAACCGTATAAGTATTCAAGTTTTTATCTAGAAATAGTATTTGTGTAAGTAACCTCTATTTAGCTAAATATATATAGTTGTTAATGAGCTTAAGTATACAGTTAGTGATATTCTTTAGTTATTTAGAATTTTAGCTAGTGATTTATTGATAGTCTAATAGATAGATAGATACCATTGTCTAGAATCTAATCAAATCTCTCAATTATTTCTAGGTGGACATAGAGATTACTACTTCTCTATTCACGATCTTCCAGAGCAATGCAAGTACTTCTATGGTTTTGATTCATTTACTTCATATCATGTTCTTTTCATATTGGACATGTATTATTACACGACTTGGTCTATGTTTCTGGTTCATGTTCTTTAGTTGTATCTGGAGATGGAAATGTACTACGGATATGTGACCATAGCCAAACGTTAGTTAGGCAATGCATGATAGCTTATGTCTCACATCGTGCACGTGGGATTCTAAGTCGTACCATTACATGTGCTTCATAATCTTACCCCAGCCGGTCACATACTATAGTAGCTATTTCAAATATTCACATGTCATGATCTTTTGTTTCATAGTGTTAGTTTATGCATTTACAGTTTCATGTTCATCATGTTTCCTTGTTCTTTACTTATTCACCATGTTGTACATGTTTCATTATCGTAGATTGTACTTTGCTCTGCTCCTGACTGGATATATTGCAGGTGAACTTGAGGATCTTGTCCAACCTTTATGGGCTAGAGCCCGGGATCTTAGCTGAGCAGGATGGAGCCATGACTTAGGACTTAGGGCTACAGTTTTAGTTTTATTACTTAGACTTGTTTAGCTTTATTTCTAGATATTTATATAATGAAGATTTCATATTTGTATCTTTTCTTCAGGCTACCGGATTTGTCTCCGGTATTATTTTTTTTAAGTTGTAATAATGACTAGTGATGTAGTGTTCTCTGGGGCGTTATAGATGTTGTAATGTTTATTTTATCATATCACTTAGAGTTTTTCTTAGACTTGTACAGCTTACTTTGTTGTATCTACCAACGAAGGCTGGACGCATCCGACTCGTATCTGATTATTTGGGAGCGGGTCGTGACATGTTTTTAGTGGAGGCCCATACAGGTCCATCCTAATGGTACTTAGGCTATAGAGTACTATTGGAGAACCTGCGAAACTAAGAAAAACTCAACATAGCATAGGATTTGTGGAAAATGGTTATGGTTATTATTACTTAGATTGATTATACTTATTATTACTAAGTTAGTTTATTATTTTCTAGGACATAGCAATCAACAGTTTATCTTTTTATTACATTATGGTCACGACACGAAACACCGATGTCATGACCCACACCCGCTTATCGGATACGAGGCGTGTCCAAGCCCAGCCTACGCCGCAGTGTCGGTGGTAGAACATTGTCTAATATATACAAGTCACAGAGTCTATAGAACTAACAAGGCAGGCTAGATCTCATCCACAGAAATATGATACAATCAGCTAACTCCAATTGAGACTGAATAATGAATGATATTAGAAAATAAAATATCAAGTTTAACAAGAATCCATGTCACGTATGGTGGACACAAATCCACTACCAATAGACGGAAAAAGTAAAGACCTAAAATAAGTAACTGAGAACAAACTGCTAATCAAAGAAAATCTCAGCTGCAAGGGTACCGTGGTCTGATGCTAGCTCAAAACCCGCTCGACAACTCCTGACTCAAACTCGGCTATACTTGAAGAGATCATCAGGTCCTCAGAGGACTAGCAAGATACATAAAAACATGCCTTTCTACAGTTTATCATGCATGAAAAGAAAATAGGATATGAGCAGGAAAAGACCAAGCAATATGATACACGAATATATGAATAACTACGCATAAATGAACTGCTGGAAGAAACGTGTAAACAGAAGATCAACGGATACCAAACCCTCACCCCGAGTGTGGACTCACAGGTTTGAACTAATCACTAACCTTCGCCCCGAGTGTGGACTCGCAGGTCAGTTCAAGACAAATCACCCTCATCCCGAGTGTGGACTCGCAGGTGCAAACGGTCAACCCTCGCCCCGTGTGTGGACTCGCAGGTTGCAAGAATCGAAACAAGGAAATAGAAGTTCAGTTTATAACGCAATCATCCTACGGTACAACTCAATCAAGTGCAAGTGAAAAACATGTCCAATATGGCTACAAGGCTAACTGTGAACAAGGATTATATAACAATAATGAAGCACATGTCAGAAATCAAATCAGAACCAACTGGATAATGAAAGAAGATAAGCATGTAAATTAAGCTGTAAAGAAAGGCAAGTTATACTTGCATGTGGACCTGAGCTGCTGGCACGGCCAAGTGTTGAGTCAAAGTCTAAGTAACCTATTATGTACATTGACAATGTCAATAAATAGTTTGAATTCAAGAATAGCTTATCTACTCAATCTTTTATGACCCCAGGTCAATACCTAACTAATTTGGTCTTCTAAACCCTTGGGTCTCAACTATTTTGGTTCCCTCTTGCTAGGTTGACTTAGTTCATTAATTTGACTTGGTATGTCAAGTTTATTCTTATATATATATTCCTACACACATATATAAACCTATACAGGGACTCATTATTACACTTCTTGTTTAGTGCTAGCCACATGTAGTTGATCATGTACATAGAATAGGCTCAAGAAGCCTGTGCATAACCCTTGCTATTTCCTAGCATTGCTAATTCAGCTCATGATGGCACTCTTCTTCTATTTTTGCTATACCAGGATACTATTTTTCCTATTACCTTGCATTAGGACATCCCTACCCATTGGATACCCCTGAATGTACTCAAGATGGCCTTTATGAGTATTGACCAAGGATGTATCCTATTGCACAGGATTTGCCATTGCTGATACTAAAACACCCACGAACCCCAGTATTGCTCATGACACCTAGATGTAGGCTTCTCTGATACATACTCGAACAACATACTATCGTATGTTAAATTTTCTTCTCACAAGTTTGTAGCTAATGTCAGTCTTGGTCTAATCAGGAACTCCGCTGATATGTAACCCGACTGATACCATGCCTAATTTCTGATACTTAAATGAATGTCTCATCTGTTGGCCTAAAGGTATCCTCTAATCCGAGCCTATGTAGGACTTTCAATTTGGCTTTTACCTACTAGTGTTACCTGATACTCTACCATATAAGGGTCGACACAAAGTAATTATTGGTTCTGCGATTAAGAAAGTTCAGCGCAGCCGTTGCCATTGCAACAAATTTCGATACACGAGCAATCCTGCTTAGACCACTACTCCTACACTCCGGATACCCGATACCTGGCATCACCTACTAATTCTTCTAGTTATGTTGCCCCAAATTTCTGAACGCAAGTCCTATATACCTAGCCACAACTTCATGCCAATACATTAGAGTTCAGTTGGTTCAGATAGTCACTCTGAATCAAAGTATCAGAACCAATAAATACTCAATTGAAGCCAAGGGTTGCACAAACCTTAATTTTTGGTGTCTGAGCTTAAGGTACGGCTATCACACCATTACCTATTAGACATTCTACAACTTCTCTTATAGCCTTCTCCCGATTCTCTTCTCCCTATAGTATCCAACTGAAAACCCCTTCCATGTATACTTGCCCCAACACTTGGTTTGATATTAAGCCTGACTTCCAGTATCTGACTTGAATATCTACACTATTGGTCACAGGGACTTGCCAAAGCAACCCAAAATTGGTTCTCTCTTAACTGGTACAACTACACCTATACACAAGTGTATATGTAGCCATTGCCATTAAGCAACAACTCCCCATCCTCTCATCGTAGAGCATAAGGCCTTTCCCCCTACTAACCTAGACTCGACTGAGGGGTTAGTGCACCCCCACTGGTTCCTAAACTTTGTTTACCTACACTCTATATGCAGAACTCTCTATCTTTGCTTCTTTAAGGAAATAGAACAGTCGCCTATGTCTCATGAAAGAATTAGCTTGTTTGATGGATTGATAAGTTGTATAAAAGTGATGATTACCTGGTTTGAGAAGTCGAAAGCCTCCGCTTCCTCGATAGCAGGCGTTCATAACAGGAGGGGCGCAAGAGGAGATTTGAGTTTAGGGTTTCATCGATGATCCTTCCTATATATATACATAAAGTTGATAAGATCGAAATTGAGTTTATATGGTATCTCACGATTTGAATCCTGAGGGGAGATTGATTTGTTGCCTAGCCGTTCGGTTTGAAAGCTGGAGTTTCACTAAACCCCTTCCCCAAATCTGAATTTGCAAATATGGGCCTCCTCTCTTCACAAAACTAAGTCCATTATATATATACACATATTCCCTATAAATAAAACCTCTATATAAATAAAATATGTTACTTTAAAAAATTCTACAAAGCCAAAATCACTATTTAGGTCAATTAATGAATAAAAAATGATTTCAAAAATTTAGGGGGTTTACAATCGGGACCACTGAACCCACTACACCCGAAGTGCCAGAGATTCCATCGCCTCCTCCGCTTCCTCAGACGATCATTATCGATAGCACACAGCTGATAGAAATCTTCCAGAGGTTCATCAACTCCCAGAATGATCAGGCCGCTCAGTTCAAAGCCACCGTTGCAGACGCACTTCGATCGAGGGAGGTTCCACCAGTTCTACCAGCTCCACCAGTACCACCAGTGAGGCCGGGGACTGCTAGATGCAATCAACACTATCAGCGCTATGCTTCAACACTATCAGCGCTATGCTTCAACAATTATTGGCCAAAAAATCAAGAGGTTTACAGGTGACAACCAAACTTAACCAACGCTTGGATAATCTTGAAGATGCAATCAACACTATCAGCGCTACGCTTCAACAATTATTGGCCATACAGACTACTACATCCATACCTGAGTTGACACCACAAGTCCAAAACTCAGAAGTAGACGAGAGCGATGACCTTGCTACTAATCCTCCCAATATTCTGAATGCTGGGGGTGGTCATATGCTAGTGACGCTAAGACCTCCATCAATTACTCTTCAACCTAATGCTCCTTAACAAGCAATTGATACGCACTAAGTCATCCATGTTTTCATACTCGCCTCGCCTTAATGAGCAACCGGGACGAACTTCAGATGCTTAGGATGTTGCAGACTTATCCTCCTGAGTGGGACAATGTGGTATGTCTGCCAAAGTACAAGCCATAATTGTTGCTGCCATTTAACAGCTTAAAATCGCCATGACAACATTTAAAGTACTTCGATTTGCAAACAATGCATTTGCCGAAGGATGACACGTTGCTCACGAAGCTATTCATCGGCACTTTGTAGCGAGTAACCTTTGAATGGTTCTGCAGTCTACGTAATGACTGCATCAAGACTTTCAAGGACCTAGAGAGATTGTTTCTCTCAAGGTTCTACATGGCAAAACAGAGGTGGTAATGCCAACCCTCATTGCTACAAAGCAAAGAAAGAAGAAGCCAGTGTGCAACTTCATTGAATGCTTCAAACGTCTCGCTTTGAAGCTTTCTCTTAGCGTTCCGGATTCTATATTGATAAACACATGCAAACACAATCTGCTCCTGATTGTGAAGTTTTGCTTTGGGTTAACTAAGCACGATCAATAGTCTACTTTCATCGGACACAACTGAAAAGTCGGTCGAAGTTGATGGGACTTAAACTTCCTAGCTCTGATGATAGAGGCAAGCATCTCCTGAACAATAATAATAACAACTACAACAATATTGGGAAAGAGTCCCTCACGGTAGACATTTCTACGGGCACCAACTGACCAAAGCAAAAGGCGCCATATGATCCCAAGCCTAAGGAGACATTCTTCTTTAATGACAAAGACATGGTGGCCATCTTCGACTTACTGATGAAGAGTAAAAA
>JANAVB010003400.1:19547759-19642759 GCA_029216955.1 Iris pallida | reverse complement strand
CAAACACCAGAAAAGTTCCAGCCCAAATGGGAGGGCCCATTCATTGTGGAGTTAGTATACTCCAATGGATATAGACTAGCAAAATTTGATGACGACTTGCTCATGATGCTTACCAATGGCAAGTTCCTAAAAAGGTACTATCAATAAATTCTAGACTGGAATTAATGGTAATGCTAAAGACGTACAGTGTTACATTTGTAAGTTCCCTATATGTTATGACTCGCACCCGTTTTTCGGGATGCAAGTGCATGGGCAAGTCCAACCTACATCGCAATATCGATGTAGTAAGTTGTCTAGATCTCAAAGTACACCATATGTGCTCATAACTAAACTCTTTGCTCATTCACAATACTAAATCAAATTACATTATCCAAAGTTACATTTGAGTAAAATACAATGTCTCACAAAAATTCGAAAATAACTAAGTAAACTTTATGATCAACTTAATCTATCTAACTAGTCTCTAGGTACGGACTTCGAAACATGTCTATATCCCTCCCAAGGATCCAATGCATAAAGTAGCAAGCGACTAATATGAAAATTAGGTTTTTAGTCAGGAATAGAACGAGTACAATTCAAGCATGCAGTTCCAAATATATGATAACGACTATAAAAACAGTGAATAGAAATGACATACATGATGAAATAAGCAACCATAAGACATGGCTTGGAAATTAAGATGAAATGACTAACATGAACTATAAAGACAAAACACGAAACAAGGAAACGTATCCATCTAAGTGATTTGAAGTACACCTTTCAATATGTGATCAAGCTGGGACACTACATCGCACGGTCTACATAGAATTTTTATCCCCAAGGTCTAATATGCATGAAATATAAAATAAAGCACGGTCTACGGGTCTAATCACATATGTACTTAGTACTTTCCCGTCCGACTACTATACATGGATCGTCACGACAATGAGTCACAAAACATGGTAATATAAGCATGATGGTAACACGACAAAACATACAAACATGGTATCATGACTAAAATCCATATGCCACTAATCCGTGTAACGAACGTATCAAGAATCAAATATAACATCACTAATCATGCAATTATAGTAAATATCAATATTGGAAACAAACAAGAAATATACTCGCCTGGGGTCCTTAACTGATGGAACATATATTATCATTGCATCCAGAATAGTCCAATTGGCTAGGACTGCCATGTAGAAGTTTGGATTCGTAAGGAAGATAGGAATGATTGGTTAGTCACGGTCGAAGAGAGAAGATCATTTAGGAAAATAAATCTTATTTTGCATATATATATATATATATATATATATATATATATATATATATATATATATATATATATATATATATATATATATATATATATATAGTATTTGTAGACTATTTAGAAATATATTTAGAAGCATAATAGGTATTAAACCTTTTCAAGAAAATATTTGTTTTATAATACTTTATATACACCTATAGAATAATAATTTTAGAAAGCCTTTGTCAAATAAAGCCAAAAACTTAATAAAGCCTATTTAAAATGTACTTATATAAAACTTATTTTAAAACCCATCAATAATATATTTAACTTAGAAGGTATTATTCCAATGAAAGCCCAAAGTATCAAGCCCATTATTTATTTAAAGTGCCCAAACATATATTAAAATATAATAAAGCCCATAATAATGTAGTTAATAGGGCCATTTATATAAGTCCACAAATTACAGAATTTATGACCAAAGATTAATATATAAAAAGTTGATCAGTGGCTTATGAGCCTAAATCAACTAGCCGAACCTAAATAAGAATAACTAAATACACTTACAGCATGGTCAAATACGGCGTGAGCTTGTGTGTCGTCTAAAGTGATTCACGGCGCACATTTCGCACCGTAAAAATATACTTTTCCTGTAGTGACCATAAAACTGAATTCTATTATAGCCCAAAAACCCACAGCCCAAAGATAGTTTTTATACTAAATAAGCCTAATTAAAATTCTTTATAAAAACCCATTCTTTTTAATAAGCCAAGCCCAATTACTTGTTTGTAACTAGGCCCAGACATTAGTGAAGCCTATTTACTAAAGCCCATCCCGAATTCTCTTAAAAAAAAGAATAAAACAATAAAACCCAAAATTGGAAGAGAGAGAGAGTGAGAGATGCAGAAGGAGGCAGAGGGAGAGAGAGAAAAGACCAACATAGAGGAAAGAGAGAGGGAAAGGGGGTGTCTCACCGCGGCTGGGGTCGTCCGGCACAGCGACGTACTAGCGAAGGGGAGGCACCGCGGAGGAGGCGCTCATGCTGTGGCTGGCGAGGGTGGCGACCGACAGCGGTGCTAGCATTCGAGCAGCGAAGAGGTTCTTTGAGTCTTAGACGGCGGCGCGGTCGTCGTCGCGCCTGGGCAAGTCGGCCGGCTCGGCGGGGACTCGGTCGAGGCACGGCGGGGAAAGGTAGGGGTGTTCTTTATTTTGATTTTAATGATGGGGACGGTGGTTTTCGGTGCTTGGGTCAGCGGTCGGAGTTAACCGGTCATGACGGTGGTGTTGGCTTTGTGGTCGACGGTCGCGACGGTGCTCCAGATCTGAAGGCACAATGGACGTCGAAGCTGGGTTCGTCCAGATCTGGACCAGGGCGGACTTAATGGTGGTGGGGTTCGGTGGCTGGCCTTGTCGAGGTCGGACGGCGCTGGTAGTGGTAGGTTTTGGTGGTGGTGCTAATGGTGACTAGTGATGGTTGTTATGATGGCGGTAGATGATCGGACAGGGGGAAGGAGGTCTGGTAGGAGACGGGAGGAAGTAGGTTGTGGTTGTGGTGAACATGACGGTGATGGTTATGGTGGAGGTTCAGCAGGTGGCCGAAAGGGTTGGTTAGGGGGCTGTGGTCGTGGTGGCTGAACAGTCAGGGGAGGGTGGCGCTCCATGGAGCTGCGGACAGAGGAACGGCTGTAGAGGAGGCCGAAAGCCTATGATAGCTAGGGTCGGCCGTTGGGATAGCTAGGTTAGGTTAGGGTTCTGATGTTTATCGGATTGTCGGAATTAGATTGTATCAGGGTTGTGTCCTGCGCGACACGGAATAGGATTGTGGAGGATGGGTGTCCGGTGTGTCGGACACAGGAGAGAAGATGTAAAATATAGTGGAAGGAAAGAACAGACACGGACACGGTGCACTATGGTTGTGATGGTTGATGGGATTTGAAAAAAGGCTTGGAAAAATTAGGAGAAAGGTCCCTTAAATAGGAGTTGAACTTCTAATTAGATAAGGATTATGAGTCTGATTGGATAACCTTTTCCTCTAGTTTTAAATTAAATAAACCTTTTAAATTAAATTCAATCTTATCAAAATCCTACAAATGATCGTAACTAATAATTTAAAGTATTATTACTCTATTTTATCAAATACTTTAAATTCAAATAGATAGATCTTCACATAAATTAAATAAAAATTAAATAAAAATTAATCTAATCGCAATACTATAAACGATTGCTATAATAATTTAAAATATTATTCTATATTATCAAATAATTCAAATTGTATGAATTCAAATCCAAATTAAATAAGCGATCAACATAATTACTTTAGAATAATACTTGATGCTATCAAAACAATTCAAATAAAATTAGTAATCGATTATCGAATAATTTAGAACATATTTTTATCAATCCAAAATTTATTTTAAAAATATTTAACAAATCCTTTTATTCATAAAAACTATTTATGCTTTGTAAAATTGCTTTCGAAGTCATTGATTTGAAAGTCCAAAATTAAACATCTTTTGTAATACGAAATAATGGATTTCAAGAATAATTATCTTATGAAAACCAAATAGTATTTTTCAAACCAAAAACTCTAAACTAGTTTTGAATACAAAATTAGTCACAAAATATCTTGCACAAAGTCGTCGACGAAAAATGACCTTTAAACACAATAACAATAATAATAATAATAATAATAATAATAATAATAAAATTTTAAAAATCAGGGAAAAGGGCTTACAAATCTATCCACCTTAGAAAAATTTTGTCCTCGAAATTTAATGATGACTAAGATAGACGGACTTGGTTGATCAGTGAAAAAGATAGTAAGAATTACTGATAAGAGAATATTGATCAAATAGATGAAAAGGAAAAAAGAAAAATTCTTTAATAAGAACATTGATCGACTAGGGTGAAAATGGAAGTAGTAAATAAATATGACTTGGTGTTAAAATCTTAGGCTATGATCTTGAATCCTAAAATGTTCTCTAAGATTCAATAGAAGAAAGACCTATAAATATAATAATGAACGAAGACAAATGAATTTTGGATAAGTAGGACGATACGATCAGTGGATAGAGAAATTTTCCATACACGACACCTAACTTATTATCCCTTATAAATTCGTATCCTCAAAATATTTCAAAAAAATTTCAATATTAATCATGAAAATTTAAATCACTAACTCAATTTAATATCGAGATTTAGTCATTCATCAAATATCATCTTGTCAAATTTTCGATTCTTTATCCCAATTTGATAATTACCACCAAATTTAAATTTCACAGAATTTTGAATTCCTCAAAATTTAAATTCCATAAATTTTCAAATCGTACCTCAATTTATTGATCAAATCAAAATTATTTTTTTTTAAAATTTAAACTCAACCCTATCAATAAATCCATCAAACCATAAAAAAATTTAAATTCCATAAACACCAAAAGCCAAAAAATTCATCTTTAATAGTAACAAAAATACTTAATTTATCAATCGAGTACCCTCCTTTGATTAGATTCATTTATCAAATCGCAATATTATCACATAAGGTATTTCAAATTCATCAAATAGGGTATCTAAAAATTTGACATATATTCCTATCTTAATCATGCAGCCTATGTAACAGCCTTAACTACCCAAACAATTAATTCGAAATAAACCTATGGGTTGCCCATGGTATACCTAGTCCTAGTCATTTTTCTAAAAATCAAATCAACCTAATTGTGAATGAGCAATTTCTAATCGCAGACTCGCAGCAGTACGACTAATATGTACTACCACGAGTTCGCATAATTATTGCGAAGACTGACCTGCATGGGCCACCAAACTATAACATGTGCTTTCAGACTATTATCTATATTCGAGAGTCCCAAATATGCAAGGGGTAATAGTCCCACAAAACAAAATTTCTACAGCAAGTTATTAGTAGGTTTGTTTTGTCATCTGCCCTCGATCCATTAATTATGTTCAAGAGTCTTGAATATGCAATAGATAATGGATCCTCAAAATTCCCAGTGGAATCGACCTCAAGTCCTACGGAACGTTCTCGTAGAGATCATCAGTCAATATTCCATACCAAGCAAAATCTGCCTTCAAAGCTTAGTTGCTTTAAGGGACCTCCTATTTCTATCCCCAGTTGGATTAGAAATAATCTATTCTTTTAGAAGAAGTTCATAACCACATTACCACTACACTATCTTCTTGTTCTCTTTTTCCAGTGGAATCAACCAATTCTTAGAGCCCGATTGTCTTAAGTATTTCTTATTTCCAAATTCCCAACTGGAGTAGAGATTGTCTATCCCCCAATTGGATCCTCCTTAGCTAACTCAGACATTTCTAAAAGACGTTCACATCCACATTACCTATGAACCAACTTTTCAAAACTAAGCCAATTTTTAGAACCTAGTTGCCCTAAGGATTTCTTTTTCCTAATCTCCAGTTGGATTAGAGATGATCAATGCCCTACCGAGGCTACTAGATTCCAAAGGAACATTCATGTCTACAATACCTTTGAATGATTTTCTGGAATTAACTCCTCACAGAGACCTATGATGTAATTTACCATGTTCATATTACCTCTGAGCAAATATAGCAAGCCTACCTATCATATCCACATTACCTCTGATAGTCTAATGAGTTCGCTATCCCTACCAAAATAATTGGTGTGATGTAGCGAATTCCTTCAAAAGAATGTCTCAGTGAAGTCGTCTTTGCCATATCGCTATTTAAATATCCAGTGGGTTTGTAGATCCAAGCCTATCATGTTCATATTACCTCTGATAGCCTTATAGGTTCTTTATCCGTACTACAGTGCTTAGTAGGTTAAAAGGGATCCGTCTAGAAAGACGTCTCAGCGAAGTTGTCTTTACCCCCATTACTATTTAAATCCCAGTGGATTTTTAGTTTCAAGCCTATCACGTCCATCTCACCTCTAGTAGGTCTCTACCCTATTCATTGTTATCTCAGTCATAGATAATTAGTATTTGAAAAACCTCAACATGGCTACTTCCTTCTCCTCTAAGTCAGAATTTTGTTATCATGTCCAATTGCACCTCTCAATAACGAAAGACACAAAGGAGGCAAAATAAAAAAGGGAGAGTTGACTCCATTCTTCTTGAAACTAAAAGAAAGATACAAGAGAGCTTACTGCTTAAAAGGCCAAAAGCCTACATAAGTTAGGAAGAAGGCACCATGGGGGTATTAATTTTACCCCTCAACTCCGCTATCTCCTTTGCTACAGAATGTTTCTTTTTCTCGGTTTTAATATGGGCCTCTTCCTTACAAAGGTTGTGGTCCTTAAACTGGCCCATCACTTCATATGTCTTAGTGATTGTTGCTCAATCTGCATCAAGTTCTTTTGTGGCCCTTCAGTGAGGACAGTCTTAGAGTTTAAAGTTGCAGTTTCGTCGATCACCCACCTCATCTCTTCCTGAAAAATGTCAAGAGTATGAAAGCATTCTCGGATATGTTGCTCCATGTCTTAAAGTTTGGAGGCCACCGTCGCTTCCAACTTGGTCTGGAAGGTCAGAGAGTCGTAAAGTGTTTGTCGTTTGCCCCAAATTTGGGCTCTCTTCTCATCATGGATTTTCTTGTGAAGCCGGTAGACCCTGTCAAGCTTGCACATTTCCTCGGTTATCCTTTGGTACTCCTCAGATACCAGTAAGGCCATGTCCACTGCTTCAATGTTTTGTAACCTGACGAGTTGAAGGACTGAGGTCTCCAAATCTTTCAAGACCTACTCTAGCTCTTGGACGATGTAATGCCCATATCTCGTATTACGTATTTGGAATACGTGTACGTATTTTGACCCGTATTGCATGTCTCCCTGCTTGATTTATTTTGATATTTCATTGATTGGTTTATCTTGGTTCGGTTCGGTTTGTTTGGCTTGGTTCGGTTTTGCTTAATTTTATGTGAACCAAACCACTCCCACCTACCACCACCTTCATTAAATATCCTACCACACATTTCTCTCTCCACATTAACTTTCTTCTTCCCCACCATTACTTCTCCACCAACCTGAGAGAGTGGAGAGCTTAGGCAAGTGCAACTTGCTTCATGGAAGAACTCCAATTTTATTGTTCCATTGTCTTTCTCATGTGTTTCTAACCCACTTTAGTACTTAGAATTTTTCATTTCCCTGGCTAAATTCTTGTAGATCTAATTTTGTGGTATTTTCGGTTTCCATAAATTTTGATCTATTTAACTTGCATATTTTTGCTAGCTGATGGTTCCATGTTGTAGAGAATTCTATTTTACTCAAATTTGACCAACGGGAGTCTGGATTTGGGTTCCTATTGTTGTTTGGAGGAGTATGGAGGCCATGGTATTTTTCATGGACATATTCTCTGTGGGAGCCATTAATTGTACTCTAAGCCGCATGAGCATTTCCTAGCTCTGATCGCATGGCCTTTGTTGCTTATGCGGCCAGGGCCATTTGAGTTGCTTGTATTAATTAAGTTGCTTGCAAGCTTGCATGCATTGCATTCAACTTGCCTGGGCCGCATAGGCTATTCTTGGCCGCATGACCTTGCAAGCATTAAATGCTTGCATACATGCATTAAATATTTGCTTACATTAAATAATTGCCATTAGCATTTAATTGGCCTTAGCATTAATTGCATTTTTGCTTGCTTTTATGCAAGCAAGCTTGCATGCTTTAGGCAAGCAGTAGCTTGCATGGGTATTAATTAATATATTGGCCGCATGGTCACTTGCTGGCCGCATATGTATCCGTATGTTAGCCGCATGGCCTATTAAAATTGCATGCGTGCTTAGCTTAGTTTGCATTTTATATAAAAGCTTGCATGTTTATGAATTAATCTTAGCCGCATATTTGCATGGAATATAATCTTGGCTGTATGGCTAATTTTTGCTTGCCGCATATGCACGTGAAACTTGCTGGCCGCATAAGCCACTGCTTGTTTGAATGCTTATTAGCATTGTTACGTGGCAGTAGTAGCCTGCATTTAACGCATGCTTTGCTTGCATGCCTTGTACTTAATTAATTAGTTTGGCCATTGCTTGGCCGCAAGCATCAGCTTGCTAGTATTAATACTTGCATGTAAATAACTAATGCTTGCTAGCATTTAATGCTCACATGTATATAATTAATGCTTGCTGGCATTAATACTTGCATGTAAATTATTAATGCTTGTTAGCATTTAATACTTGCTTGCTAGCATTTAATTCTTGCATGAATATAATAAATACTTGCCTACATATACTTTCCAGCTTCAGTTTGCATGCTAGCCGCATGCAATTTAACTATGGCCGCATGGCCTTTTTAAATATTCTTATGGCCGCATGGCCTTAAATATCATAAGTTAGCCGCACGAATATTTAGCCGCATGAATAGTTGCATTGGCCGCATGCATTGTTGAGTGGCCACGTGCCATATTTTGCCACATACACCATGGTGTGCTGGCCTTTTAGTATGAAGCATTAATTGTAATAGGGTCCCACGAGGTTTGTATCCATGTAATTTTTGGCCACATGGCCCCAATACTTGAGTGGCTACGTGTCCTTTTCTTTTGCTTGAGTGGAAGCTTGCATTTATTGCGGGTTCCTCTCTCCTTGTCTTTTCTGGTTGCATGAATATTTCTTGCTGGCCGTATGGCCCCCTTCAGTTATTTTCTGGCCGCATAAGCTTTGGCTGGCCGCATGGGTGGCTCTCCTACTGTCTTTGGCCGCAAGTATGTTCTCCCACTTTTGGGCCGTATGGGGTCCACTTTGATTGTTTAAATATTTTATTTGCCTGAATTGTGGTCAGAATTTCTTTCCACTCCCAACATCAAAGTTGTAGAGTTTCTCCTTGGCTTCAAGAATATATATATTATATATATATATTATTTAATTGTGCAAGTTTCTCCCCTCCTTGATAATGACATGACATGATAGTGACCCGCCGTGGTACACTCCTGACAAGATAACTTGACCTGACAAATTTTGACATGATAACTTGGCATGATAATGAATGATAGTGGCCCGCCGTGGCGCACTCCTGACATGATATTCTCGAAATGTTGTTGCAACGTCTAACATGACATGACAAGATTGAATAACCTGGACACCGTGGACGATTGTGCTTGTACAAATGAACCCGTCTTGTCTTGCATCATGTCTAGGATGGGGACCCCTGAGTACCACGGTCAGGGGTACCTACTGTAAATGGCTAAGGCTAATAACTAGAATAATACAGTAGTTCATGAAGAGACTTTCCCAGTTACCTGTTGCCCCTTTGATCCCGGCCTTATATATATACATGGGATTAGTTGCTATCCATCGAGATGAGCGCACTTCCAGCCCGCCGTCGAGTGTGGTACCTTAGGACACATGTATCTTACTACAGTGTGTCTGCTATATCATGCTATCTTTTCCTTTTCTTTGCTGGGATCACTCAGGTAGCAGCAGGCGGGTAACTGGACTTGGGAATCTCTTTGTATCTTGCTAGTAACTAGGCCTGTGATAACCCTAGTTAGTTAATGTATCAAGCCGTACTTATTGCTTGACCGTGATTGTTGGATGGAGTTCAATCAGTCTAGTCTTGTTTTGATCCTGTACAAGATTGTTACATGACCTGTTTTCTTATTTATCTTGTCGATAAATGGTGGGAAAAATCAAGTTCTGTTCAGACGAAGGGTTACAACCCCGGACCTTGTTTGGTTTATGGGTTGTAACCTGGTTATCTGAATAGTCCCATGGTTATCTCATCGTATATCACATGTCATGCTTGATACGGTTTACCTTACCAACAAGATTTGCTAATTGAATGGTTTCCCTCGCACTCTATTATGACTGCTGTTATTCTTTTAATATCAAGCCTTTTATTACTGTCTTTTATTTATAATTATACTCTTGTGCTAATTGCTGGTTTTAGTTCCTAAGTGAAGCCTTTCTTGTGGCACTTGCTCTTTCTGGGATCTGACCCAGCTGGTTTTGTATGGCCAGATACCAGAGCAGCTCCAGAGGATCTACCGACTTTTCAGTCAGATGGTGACCACTAGGCAGAATCCTGGCAACGAGTGGATTTATTTTTGGCTCTCCCACTTTATTGTAAAATTATTCTTTTGAGGCGTTTAGCCACCGAGCAAGTGTTAGCTCGTGTACATTTTACTTACTGTCTGCCTACGGGCTGTAACATGATTGGCATCCTAGGGTTGATCATGTATGATTAAACTCTTGCTAGTCCTCACATTTTGTAACGATTTGCTTCATGATCAGCCGAATATATAATATTTGGGATGCCTTACTATTGTATATTTGGTGATCGTACATCTTATAACATTTACTTACTTGCTTGTGATTGAGACACTAGGCTTGTTATTGACCATAAGAGACTGATGGCTTGTAGATAAACCCTCATATATCTAGACAGCCGTGACCGTATAGTGAGGTGGATTCCATTTCATTATACGTAGCTGGCTATGTCTGCTCCCGCTCTCCAGTATTCTGGTTCTAGGGCGTGACATGGTTTAAGTGGTGGCCCATGCAGGTCTTGTAAATCAAGATATGTGAGGGTTTACCGAATAGATGTCTCAATCAGCACTCGTCCTTGATCTCTGCCCGTATCTTTTCATCCCTGAGATTCTTGTCCTGATCACATGTTTGTATCCTTGATCTGTCCTGGTCCTTCCTTATTGTTTCCTATGTCGTCTTCTTCAGCGGCATTGTTCCTGGACCTGCTGATCAGCAAGGCGGAGCACCTTCCGTGGACCAGCAGCAACCAGGAGATCAGGCCCAGCACTCAGAAGCAGCCTCCGGGGTCATGCCTTACGGAGATCCAGAACCCCCGATACAGCCAGCCCAGCCCGCAGGGCAGGATGATGGAGCCTTGGTGGGACTTATCATGGAGTTGCTTGCATCGCAAGATCGGCGAGGAGATGCCTTGCGTCAGGCAGTGGCAGATGCTTTGGGCAGAGGTGGACATCATGGGAACAGTGCAGCGAACAGTGACAGGACCGGAGGTCGAAAGCGATCTCGCGGCCAGATGAACCAGTCGTCAGCCCCAGCCCCGGCAGCTAGGGCTTTGACCATTGGAGCTCCGAGAAGGACAGCTTCAGTTACGTCGGTTCAACATTCAACTCCGACGTATCCTCAGCAACAGAAGCAGAAGCAGTCGTCCCCCATGGGCTGCTCTTATTGTGGGAAGCCAGGACATGTTGTTTCAGAATGTCGCAATGCTCGAGGATTGTTTTTGCTTTGTGAAGCACCGGACCACAAGGTAGGGTCCTGCCCGTTCAGGACTGACTCATCACCAGCCATGACCATTTCATCCGTTAGGGGACCAGCCCCATACCAGTCCAGCAGCAGTTTCCATCCACGAGGCCGTTGCCGACGCAGGCCCAAGCTTTTCAGCAGCAAAGGCCTCAGCAGTATGCCCAGGCGCAAGTTCAGTATAGGCAGAGGCGATTCCAGCAGAGACCCCAACAGTATGTCATGATCCCGGCTCAGATTCAGAACCGGCAGAGAGGTTTATAGCAGGATATCTTCCCTCTTTCTTGTGCCTTCGATTTCCTTGCTTACATACATGGTTGCATGATTGATTGCTTAGTATAGCTTGTCATTGCAATCTCTAGCCACTTGATTAAATTCCGAGGACGGAATTCTTTTAAGGTGGGTAGAGTTGTAATGCCCATATCTCGTATTACGTATTTAGAATACGTGTACGTATTTTGACCCGTATTGCATGTCTCCCTACTTAATTTATTTTGACATTTCATTAATTGGTTTATCTTGGTTCGGTTCGGTTTGTTTGGCTTGGTTCGGTTTTGCTTGATTTTATGTGAACCAAACCACTCCCACCTACCACCACCTTCATTAAATATCCCACCACACATTTCTCTCTCCACATTAACTTTCTTCTTCCCCACCATTACTTCTCCACCAACCTGAGGGAGTGGAGAGCTTAGGCAAGTGCAACTTGCTTCATAGAAGAACTCCAATTTTATTGTTCCATTCTCTTTCTCATGTGTTTCTAACCCACTTTAGTACTTAGAATTTTTCATTTCCCTGGCTAAATTCTTGTAGATCTAATTTTGTGGTATTTTCGGTTTCCATGAATGTTGATCTATTTAACTTGCATATTTTTGCTAGCTGGTGGTTCCATGTTGTAGAGAATTCTATTTTACTCAAATTTGACCTACGGAAGTCTGGATTTGGGTTCCTATTGTTATTTGGAGGAGTATGGAGGCCATGGTATTTTCCATGGACATGTTCTCTGTGGGAGCCATTAATTGCACTCTAAGCCGCATGAGCATTTCCTAGCTCTGACCGCATGGCCTTTGTTGCTTATGCGGCCAGGGCCATTTGAGTTGCTTGCATTAATTAAGTTGCTTGCAAGCTTGCATGCATTGCATGCAACTTGCCTGGGCCGCATAGGCTATTCTTGGCCGTATGGCCTTGCAAGCATTAAATGCTTGCATACATGCATTAAATATTTGCTTACATTAAATAATTGCCATTAGCATTTAAATGGCCTTAGCATTAATTGCATTTTTGCTTGCTTTTATGCAAGCAAGCTTGCATGCTTTAGGCAAGCAGTAGCTTGCATGGGTATTAATTAATATATTGGCCGCATGGTCACTTGCTGGCCGCATATGTATCCGTATGTTAGCCGCATGGCCTATTATAATTGCATGCGTGCTTAGCTTAGTTTGTATTTTATATAAAAGCTTGCATGCTTATGAATTAATCTTAGCCGCATATTTGTATAGAATCTAATCTTGGCCGCATGGCCAATTTCTGCTGGCCGCATATGCACGTGAAACTTGCTGGCCGCATAAGCCACTGCTTGCTTGAATGCTTATTAGCATTGTTACGTGGCAGTAGTAGCCTGCATTTAACGCATGCTTTGCTTGCATGCCTTGTACTTAATTATTAGTTTGGCCATTGCTTGGCCGCAAGCATCAGCTTGCTAGTATTAATACTTGCATGTAAATAACTAATGCTTGCTAGCATTTAATGCTCGCATGTATATAATTAATGCTTGCTGGCATTAATACTTGCATGTAAATTATTAATGCTTGTTAGCATTTAATACTTGCTTGCTAGCATTTAATTCTTGCATGAATATAATAAATACTTGCCTACATATACTTTCCAGCTTCAGTTTGCATGCTAGCCGCATGCAATTTAACTATGGCCGCATGGCCTTTTTAAATATTCTTATGGCCGCATGGCCTTAAATATCATAAGTTAGCCGCATGAATAATTGCATTGGCCGCATGCATTGTTGAGTGGCCACGTGCCATATTTTGCCACATACACCATGGTGTGCTGGCCTTTTAGTATGAAGCATTAATTGTAATAGGGTCCCACGAGATTTGTATCCATGTAATTTTTGGCTACATGGCCCCAGTACTTGAGTGGCTACGTGTCCTTTTCTTTTGCTAGAGTGGAAGCTTGCATTTATTGCGGGTTCCTCTCTCCTTGTCTTTTCTGGTTGCATGAATATTTCTTGCTGGCCGCATGGCCCCCTTCAGTTATTTTCTGGCCGCATAAGCTTTGGCTGGCCGCATGGGTGGCTCTCCCACTCTCTTTGGCCGCAAGTATGTTCTCCCACTTTTGGGCCACATGGGGTCCACTTTGATTGTTTAAATATTTTATTTGCCTGAATTATGGTCAGAATTTCTTCCCACTCCCAACATCAAAGTTGTAGAGTTTCAACTTGGCTTCAAGAATATATATATATATATATATATATATATATATATATATATATTATTATTTAATTGTGCAAGTTTCTCCCCTCCTTGATAATGACATGACTTGATAGTGACCCGCCGTGGTGCACTCCTGACAAGATATCTTGACCTGACAAATTTTGACATGATAACTTGGCATGATAATGAATGATAGTGGCCCGTCGTGGCGCACTCCTGACATGACATTCTCGAAATGCTGTTGCAACGTATAACATGACACGACAAGATTGAATAACCTGGACACCGTGGACGATTGTGCTTGTACAAATGAACCCGTCTTGTCTTGTATCATGTCTAGGATGGGAACCCCTGAGTACCACGGTCAGGGGTACCTAATGTAAATGGCTAAGGCTAATAACTAGAATAATACAGTAGTTCATGAAGAGACTTTTCCAGTTACCTGTTGCCCCTTTGATCCCGGCCTTATATATATATATATATATATATATATATATATATATATATATATATATATATATACATGGGATTTGTTGCTATCCGTCGAGATGAGCGCACTTCCAGCCCGCCGTCGAGTGTGGTACCTTAGGACACATATATCTTACTACAGTGTGTCTGCTATATCATGCTATCTTTTCCTTTTCTTTGCTGGGATCACTCAGGTAGCAGCAGACGGGTAACTGGACTTGGAAATCTCTTTGCATCTTGCTAGTAACTAGGCCTGTGATAACCCTAGTTAGTTAACGTATTAAGCCATACTTATTGCTTAACCATGATTATTGGATGGAGTTCAATCAGTCTAGTCTTGTCTTGATCCTGTACAAGATTATTACATGACCTGTTTTCTTATTTATCTTGCCGATAAATGGTGGGAAAAACCAAGTTCTGTTCAGACGAAGGGTTACAACCCCGGTCCTTGTTTGGTTTACGGGTTGTAACCTGGTTATCTGAATAGTCCCATGGTTATCTCATCGTATATCACCTGTCATGCTTGATACGGTTTACCTTACCAACAAGATTTGCTAATTGAATGGTTTCCCTCGCACTCTATTATGACTGCTGTTATTCTTTTAATATCAAGCCTTTTATTACTGTCTTTTATTTGTAATTATACTCTTGTGCTAATTGCTGGTTTTAGTTCCTAAGTGAAGTCTCCCTTGTGGCACTTGCTCTTTCTGGGATCTGACCCAGCTGGTTTTGTATGGCCAGATACCAGAGCAGCTCCAGAGGATCTACCGACTTTCCAGCCAGATGGTGACCACTAGGCGGAATCCTGGCAACGAGTGGGTCTATTTTTGGCTCTTCCACTTTATTGTAAAATTATTCTTTTGAGGCATTTAGCCGCCGAGCAAGTGTTAGCTCGTGTACATTTTACTTACTGTCTGCCTACGGGCTGTAACATGATTGGCAACCTAGGGTTGATCATGTATGACTAAACTCTTGCTAGTCCTCACATTTTGTAACGACTAGCTTCATGATCAGCCGAATATATAATGTTTGGGATGCCTTACTATTGTATATTTGGTGATCGTACATCTTGTAACATTTACTTACTTGCTTGTGATTGAGACACTAGGCTTGTTATTGACCATAAGAGACTGATGGCATGTAGATAAACCCTCATATATCTAGACAGCCGTGACCGTATAGTGAGGTGGATTCCATTTTATTATACTCAGCTGGCTATGTCTGCCCCCGCTCTCCAGTATTCTGGTTCTGGGGCGTGACATGGTTTAAGTGGTGGCCCATGCAGGTCTTGTAAATCAAGATATGTGAGGGTTTACCGAATAGATGTCTCAATCAGCACTCGTCCTTGATCTCTGCCCGTATCTTCTCATCCCTGAGATTCTTGTCCTGATCACATGTTTGTATCCTTGATCTGTCCTGGTCCTTCCTTATTGTTCCCTATGTCGTCTTCTTCAGCGACATTGTTCCTGGACCTGCTGATTAGCAAGGCGGAGCACCTCCCGTGGACCAGCAGCAACCAGGAGATCAGGCCCAGCACTCAGGAGCAGCCTCCGGGGTCATGCCTCACGGAGATCCAGAACCCCCGATACAGCCAGCCCATCCCGCAGGACAGGATGATGGAGCCTTGGTGGGACTTATCATGGAGTTGCTTGCATCGCAAGATCGGCGAGGAGATGCCTTGCGTCAGGCAGTGGCAGATGCTTTGGGCAGAGGTGGACATCATGGGAACAGTGCAGCGAACAGTGACAGGACCGAGGTCGAAAGCGATCTCGCGGCCAGATGAACCAGTCGTCAGCCCCAGCCCCGGCAGCTAGGGCTTTGACCATTGGAGCTCCGAGAAGGACAGCTTCAGTTACGTCGGTTCAACATTCAACTCCGACGTATCCTCAGCAACAGAAGCAGAAGCAGTCGTCCCCCATGGGCTGCTCTTATTGTGGGAAGCCAGGACATGTTGTTTCAGAGTGTCGTAAGGCTCGAGGATTGTGTTTCCTTTATGGAGCACCGGACCACAAGGTAGGGTCCTGTCCGTTCAGGACTGACTCATCACCAGCCATGACCAGTTCATCCGTTAGGGGACCAGCCCCAGTACCAGTCCAGCAGCAGTTTCCATCCCCGAGGCCGTTGCCGACGCAGGCCCAAGCTTTTCAGCAGCAAAGGCCTCAGCAGTATGCCCAGGCGCAAGTTCAGTATAGGCAGAGGCGATTCCAGCATAGACCCCAACAGTATGTCATGACCCCGGTTCAGATTCAGAACCGGCAGAGAGGTTTATAGCAGGATATCTTCCCTCTTTCTCGTGCCTTCGATTTCCTTGCTTACATACATGGTTGCATGATTGATTGCTTAGTATAGCTTGTCATTACAATCTCTAGCCACTTGATTAAATTCCGAGGACGGAATTCTTTTAAGGTGGGTAGAGTTGTAATGCCCATATCTCGTATTACGTATTTGGAATACGTGTTCGTATTTTGACCCGTATTGCATGTCTTCCTGCTTGATTTATTTTGACATTTCATTGATTGGTTTATCTTGGTTCGGTTCGGTTTGTTTGGCTTGGTTCGGTTTTGCTTGATTTTATGTGAACCAAACCACTCCCATGTCACGCCCCAGAACCAGAATACTGGAGAGCGGGGGAATGACTCAGCCAGCTACGTATTACGGGTAGATGAATACCGTATAATACGATCAATGCTGTCTAACCAGACGAGGGGGGTGCATACTACATAAAGGTCTCACTATGGTCACTTCACATCTATTGTCTCAATCATTCGAACAAGAAACAGTAATAGAGAACATGTAAGATAAAGCAGTAAGGCGTCCCAAACGCTCTGTCAAAATGTTCTTGATATCTGGCTTTACAAAACATAGCCAGATCTGATGTAGCAAAAATATACACAATTGTTATCAGCTGCAGTCTGACTTTAGTTACAATTATGTAAAAGTAAGTACAAGACGATCCGACTAACATGTCGGTGCCAAACGGCAAAGTATAAGGTAAATAACAAAACGAGCGGGGAAGTAAGAAACCCACTCGAGTCCTCCTGTGATCATCCCTCTAGTATTGACCATCTTGGAGGTAGAAGTAAGTTGAGTCCTCGGGAACCGGCTCTAAATCTGGCCATGCAAAACCAGAGAGGTTAGACCTCTAATAGCAAGTACCGCAAGGAAGCACGATATGAGGCATTAAACCAGTAAATAAGAGAATATAATAATAGATCTCTGATCGCTACTGGGATTCACGTAACATCACGACACTTCGAACCAACCTCCCAACCAAACAAGGACAGAAGTTGGCCCGTCATGTCATGATGCTCTGATCATCTCAGTTAGTTAACAGAGTAGGTACAGTACACAAACAAATCAACTTAAACGGCCATCCAACTCCTACGGCTTACTACTGTGAGTCCCAAGTTATCCTGGAATTATGCAATAAGGATTTCTCAGTTCTTACTATGGACAAGCAAGGCTAGTCTATCCAATCAATCAATTGCGCCAATCATGAATTAGACGAGTCCCAGCGGGATGCCCGTCATCAATATACAATATACAATAATATAAGCAGATACCGCTCCCTGTCCGTGTGGCAGATTTGCAGTATCTGTGGGAACCAGCCGGCCTGTTGGGCACTAATAGTCCCAAAGAGGGCTGCCATG
Source organism: Iris pallida (assembly GCA_029216955.1). Lineage (NCBI taxonomy): Eukaryota > Viridiplantae > Streptophyta > Magnoliopsida > Asparagales > Iridaceae > Iris > Iris pallida. The sequence goes on along the minus strand of JANAVB010003400.1, from coordinate 19,624,754 downwards.
TAAGAACTCGGGAATCCATTCTCTCCATGCAATCATTATTTTATTTAACTTAATAGTCTCTACGTTGAGTGAAATCCCATGCCGTGGATCATGGTCATTCGGAATGAGTACTTTAGTACGGGGTACGATATGCACAACTCTACAACGATGCCCGTGCGGTTAGGTTGTAGGTCTTACATAGCGTAATGCAACAATCCAAACTAACCACGGAACAATCATGCCTTGACCATAAAGTACACATGCTTCTTTTGTAGTAAAATAAATAAATAAATAAATTGAAGCCTGCATGTGTGCCTGTATGTCAATATTCGGGATCGGCCAATCGATTATAGTAGTTCATACTTAATATGAACGTGTCTCATTCATTCATTTCAATAAGACGACTAGCCAGTCTCTTAGTTCCATCTAGGAACGCATGATCAATAATTAATCAAGATAACAATCAATGTTAATTAATGCCAATTCGGGAAATAAAATGGAGAAATAAATAATGATTGGGAAATAAATAATCTCATGCGCTGTGAAAAATGATTGGGAAATAAATAAACTCATGCGCCTGAGGAATGCTGTGGGAAAAAAATCTCATGCGCTGATGTGGGAAAGGTTGGGAAATAAATAATATCATGCGTCTGAGAGAAATGATTGGAAAATAAATAAATTCATGCGCTGTGGGAAGTGATTGGGGAATAAATAAATTCATGCGCCTGAGGAAGGTGGCTGTGAGAAATAAATAAACTCAGGGAAGCTGTGGGAAATAAATAAACTCATGCGCTGTGGGAAAGGTTGGGAAATAAATAATATCATGCGCCTGAGGGAAAGGATTGAGAAATAATTAAACTCATGCGCTGTGGGAATGCGGCTGTGAGAAATAAATATCATGCGCTGTGGAATAAGATTGAGAAATAAATAATCCATGCGCCTGAGGAATGAGATTGGGAAATAAATATCATGCGCTGTGAAATAAGATTGGGAAATAAATAATCCATGCGCCTGAGGAATGAGATTAGGAAACAAATAATCTCATGCGCCTGAGGAATGCAGCTGTGAGAAATAAATATCATGCGCTGTGGAATAAGATTAGGAAATAAATAATCCATGCGCCTGAGGAAGGTGGCTGTGAGAAATAAATAAACTTAGGGAAGCTGTGGGAAATAAATAAACTCATGCGCCTGAGGGAAAGGATTGAGAAATAAATAAACTCATGCGCCTTGGCTGTGGGAAGTGATTGGGAAATAAATAACTCATGCGCCTCGGCTGTGAGAAGTGATTGGGAAATAAATAACTCATGCGCCTTGGCTGTGAGAAGTGATTGGGAAATAAATAACTCATGCGCCTTGGCTGTGAGAAGTGATGATTTGATGCGCTGCGGGAATAAAGATTCCATGCGCTGAGGAATGAAGATTGATGCGGCTGTGACTGTTCTTCTTTTCCAAATTTTCTGAGAACAGAACCATGGGAACCATGGAGGCCATTGCTTCCAAGCTCCATAAATCCTTCATCCCAAGCCCAAATATGGACTTCCATAGGTCAAAATTGGGTAGGACGAAATTCTCTACAACATGGAACCATCGAAACTTGAAGATAACAAATTAAGTTTACTAGATCAAAACCTAAGAAATCCGAAAATGTATCAAACTTAGATCTACAACAAATAAGCCATGGAAATTGAAAATGCTAAGTACTAAAGAGACTTAGAATCAAATGAGGAAGATGATGGAACGATAAAAATGGGGATCCATCAAGAAGCAAGTTGGCACTTGCCTATCTCTTCTAGGTTGGTGGGAGAGTTATGAGGAAGAAGAAGTGAAATGGAAAGAAGTAATGAAGAGAGAGAAATGGTTTTGGGCTTTAAATGAAGGGGTGGTGGTAGGTGGGGGTATTGGGCCGGGTCCAATGGGTTCATCCAAGGCCAACCCGCAAGCAAAGCAAAGAGGTAAAAGCAGAAAATAAATGCAGGAAATAAAGTGCAGAAATAAAATTGCAGGAAATAAAAGAAAATTAAATACAGAACAATACATGATAAATATTAAATGAATAAATTCCAGCAGTACATGTATTTAGAATACGTATTCTGGGAACGGGAAGTGACATCTCTACCCTCCTTAGAAAAATTCCGTCCTCGGAATTTAAGATCCAAGCATGATAGAAATATCGAAGCTAAACTAATCTAAGTATAATCAATTGAGTAAGCAATCATTCTACAATGTTAACAGTAAGAAACATATCCATGCTGAACATTCTACGACACCAAGCAATTCTACTTACAACGTGACAAGCATGAGGGGTTAAGACAATCAAGGTATACAGAAAGAGATATACCTTGTGAGTCAAACAGGTGCGGATACCGTGATCGGATATCATCCTCACGTTCCCACGTTGACTCCCCCAAAGAGTGATGACCCCAAGCAACCCGGACAAGGTTAATTGTTCGGTTCTTGAGTACCTTCTCTCTTCGGTCCAAAATAGACACAGGCTGTTCCTCGTAAGACAGGTTGGTACCAACAACCAGCTCAGAATGATCAAGGACATGGCTAGGGTCCGATACATACCTTCGCAATTGAGATACATGAAATACGTCATGCACCTCTCGTAACGAAGGTGGAAGGGATAAACGATAAGCAACATCGCCTACCCGATCAAGAATAACAAACGGGCCCACGTATCGAGGACTCAACTTCCCGCGAATGCCAAATCTAATGACCCCACGGGTAGGTGAGATCCGCAAGAATACATGGTCCCCAACAGAAAACTCTAACGGCCTACGATGCTGGTCTGCCCAATGACGATGCCGATCCTGCGCAACTCGAAGTCGCTCTCTAATTCCTTTAACCACTTCAACCGTCTGAACAATCAATTCTGGGCCGAGCATCTTTCTCTCCCCAATATCGTCCCACGCTAGTGGCGACCTACACTTCTTACCATATAGTGCTTCAAATGGCGCCATCTGGATACTGGCTTGATAACTGTTGTTATATGAAAACTCAACTAAGTGCAGGTGGCTCTCCCAAGATCCCCCAAAATCTAGGGTGCAAGCTCGCAACATATCTTCCAAAGTCTGAATTGTCCTTTCTGATTGTCCGTCCGTCTGTGGATGGTAAGCCATACTAAATCTTAACTTGGTGCCCAGACTATGATGTAAGCTCTTCCAGAAATGTGATGTGAAACGGGTATCTCGGTCTGACACAATACTGACTGGGACCCCATGCTGTCTGACTATCTGCTGCATATATAATTCTGCCAACTTCTCCGTAGATTGACCTACTCTAAAAGGAAGAAAATGTGCCACCTTCGTAAGCCGATCTACGATTACCCAAATAGCATCCTTACCACTTGGGGATCTCGGTAAACCGGTCACAAAGTCCATTGTAATGTGCTCCCACTTCCATTCCGGGATAGGAAGCGGTTGCAATAACCCAGTTGGCCTCTGCTGTTCTGCCTTCACTTGCTGACATATCAAGCACCGGAAAACGAACCTAGCTATCTCCCTCTTCATCCCGTTCCACCAGAAGTGCTGCTTGATATCTTGGTACATCTTGGTCCCTCCAGGGTGAATAGAATACTGAGAGCTGTGAGCTTCTGCCATAACCTCCTGTCTGATATCTCCACTAGGCACACATAGACGTGACCCAAACCTAAGTGCACCATCTTCATGGATTTGCATCTCCTTTCTGAGTCCTGACTCACATTCTACCCTAAGCTTCTGAATCCTTGGGTCCTGTGCCTGAGCTGCCTTGATCCTGTCTACCAAGTCGGATTGAACTTGTAGACTAGCCAGAACTCCTACGTCACTAGGAAGTATAACCTCGATGCCCATCTCCTGAAGGTCTTCTAAAATATGCCTCTGTGTTGTTAACATAAATGCGCCGTCTCTCCTGCTAAGAGCGTCTGCTACCACATTAGCCTTGCCTGGATGATACTGAAGCTCCACGTCGTAATCCTTGATCAACTCCAACCATCTTCTCTGCCTCATGTTCAGTTCCTTCTGAGTAAAAATGTACTTCAGACTTTTGTGGTCCGTGTACATCTCCACTCGGTCACCATATAAGTAATGCCTCCATAGCTTCAAAGCGAATACTACTGCCGCCAACTCCAAATCATGAGTTGGGTAATTCTTCTCGTGGTCTCGAAGCTGCCTAGATGCATATGCTATCACCTTCCCATGTTGCATGAGGACACATCCAAGTCCTTTACCTGACGCATCACAATAAACAGTAAAACCTCCGGGTCCAACTGGCAATGTAAGAATAGGCGCTGATATCAACTTCTGCTTCAGATTCTCAAATGATGTCTGGCATTCTGCCGACCAGACGAATGGCACGTCCTTCCGTGTCAAGCGAGTCATGGGTGCTGAAAGCCTTGCAAAGTCTGATACAAACCTTCTGTAATATCCTGCCAATCCCAAGAAACTCCGCACATCTGCTACGGTCTTGGGTACTGGCCAACTTTCTACTGCTTCTACCTTCTTGGGATCCACTGCTACTCCAGCTCCTGATATGATATGACCCAAAAATGAAATGTGATTCGTCCAGAACTCACACTTGCTGAGCTTGGCATATAACTGGTTCTCTCTCAGAACCTGTAACACTTTCCTGAGGTGGTCTTTATGCTCCTCTTCACTAGCAGAGTATATGAGAATGTCGTCAAGAAATACAACGACAAACTGATCTAAATACGGCATAAAGATGCGGTTCATCAAATCCATGAATATTGCTGGAGCATTGGTCAAACCAAACGGCATTACTAAGAATTCATAATGCCCATACTTCGACCTGAATGCTGTCTTGGGAATGTCCTCCTTCCGAACCCTCACTTGATGATACCCTGAGCGAAGATCTATCTTGGAGAAAACTCTGGCCCTGCTCAACTGATCAAATAAGTCGTCGATCCTGGGTAGTGGGTACTTGTTCTTCACTGTTGCTGCGTTAAGCTTCCTGTAATCAATGCACAATCTGGATGACCCATCCTTCTTCCCCACAAGTACCACTGGTGCTGCCCATGGTGACACGCTAGCTTGGATGAACTTCTTCTCCTTCAGTTCCTCTATGTGCTGATATACCTTGGCCTGCTCTGAATCCGCCATTCTGTAAACCCGATCTGATATCGGTTTAGTTCCAGGTGCCAATTCTATACTGAACTCAATATCTCTAACTGGTGGTAGACCTGGAAGTTCTTCGGAAAATACGTCCAAAAATTCTTCAACTACCTTCGGAACTTGAACTTCTTCTATTGCCGTCACTACTCCCTGCTCTTGTTGAGTTGCTACTGATCTGACTAAGGTGAACCGCTTCATGCCTGGAATATCAAAAGATACACTCCCTCTACGACAATCTATTGTCGCATGACTGTCTTTCAGCCAGTCCATGCCTAAGATAACGTCGAAATTTCCAACAGGAAATTCTATCAACCGGGCGGGTAAGGAATGCCCGTAAACCACAACACTACACGCTAGAATAACTCTACTAACTCCTACGAGTCCATTACCAGTGAGTATATTCAACCTCCCTGGCAATGCCTCAAACTCCATTCCTAGCCGTGTTACAAATTGTGCAGATATAAATGAGTGTGATGCTCCCGAATCAAACAATGCTACTGCGGGATATGAGGCGACGAGAATGTTACCTGCCACAACATCTCCTGATGCCAATGCCTCTTCCAAGGACAGAGTGAATGCCTGCCCTCGGCCTCCTTGCTGGTTCCCATGCTGCGGCCTAGCCTGGTGCTGCCGCTGGCCCCTGCCTTGGTGATGCTGGGGTGGTCTATGCTGATGTTGCTGCATCGGCGGTCCCTGCTGCCGAAACATTTGAGCCTGCGTCATGAACGGGCGCTGTGCCAACGGCCTCACTGCCACTGCGGGTCCTCGATACTGCCCTGCCCCTGGTGCTGGCAGAGCAGGAAACTGTTGCACTGGTCCTCCTGACCTCGAACTCATGGGACATGTGGTAACCCGATGATCTGGGTTTCCACATATCAAACACTGCCCGTTCAATGTCCGACACACATCTCTAGTGTGCCCTATCTTCCCACAATAAGTGCAGCCCGCTGGGGGTTGCTGGTTCTTCCTCTGTTGCTGCTGCTGCCTGGGTGGTGGTGCTGGCCCCCGTATCGCCACATCGTGGATACGAATGCCAGGGGATGGTGCTGTTGTTCGGGGAGCTGCTCCCCCTCCTCCTTCAATCTGACTGTGGGATCTCTTCTGACCTCCAGCCCTTGCCGCAAGCCTCTGAATGGTTATCTCATGCCTTCGAGTTGCCGTCAATACTTCATCAAAAGTCTGGTAATTGTGCCCCTCTATCAATTGCAAGAGCTCAAGATGAAACCCTTGCTGGAACCTCATAGCCCTCTGGCTCTCTGTTGCTACCATCTCTGGGGCGAACCTACTCAATCTGCAGAACTCTGCTGCATAAGCATCTACAGTCTTGCCAGCCTGTCTGAGGTTGATAAACTTCTGTTGTAGCTCAAACTGCGCCACAACTCCATAGTACTTTGTCTTGAATCTTGCTGTAAAATCGTCCCAAGCCACAGGACGTCTGATGCCTACCTCCTCTGATTCCCACCAATCACGTACGAGATCTTGAAGTAACAACTTCACTAGATCCACACGTTCTTCTGCTGGCACCTTAGCGGCTGTCAAAATAGCCTCAATGTCCTTAAGCCATGCATCTGCTGAAATGGCATCTTCCGTGCCCTCGAAACGGCGGGGGTTGTACTTGCAAAACCTGGCTGATGCTCCTGAATCTGTTCTCACTCCTCTTTCCAAAGCCGTCTGCAATCCTTGGTTGAGCAACACATTCTGCTCTTGCAACTGAGTGTGCATGCGCTGCTGGGCCAACATCTGATGTTGCTGAGTAGCCATCATCCCTCTCATGATCTCCAGAAGGGCTGGTGTGTCCACTTCCACTGGGGTAGGTGGAACTATTGGTGGTGTTGGAACCTCCGGATACTGCGGTCCAACTGCTGGTTCCACTATCACCTCTTCTTGAATAGCCTCTTGAGGTTGTACTGGCTCTTGTTGCTGACCAACCTGGTCAGGTTGCCCATGTTGCCCTTGTTGTTGTTGCCCAATCCTGACAGATACGGACGAGGTGCCCCTAAGAAAAGGGACAAGAGAATAATCAAACGGTCGGACAGGGAAGATCAATGAAGTCAAATGATACCGGAATGTCAAGCTAGAATCGAGAATACGAATCAGGAGATCAAGGGAAAACATGTGTGATTGAGACATCCTATAAATTAAAACACCCCACATGTCTGAAATCAGACCTGCATGGGCCACCACTAAAACCTTGTCACGCCCCAGAACCAGAATACTGGAGAGGGGGGAATGACTCAGCCAGCTACGTATTACGGGTAGATGAATACCGTATAATACGATCAATGCTGTCTAACCAGACGAGGGGGGTGCATACTACATAAAGGTCTCACTATGGTCACTTCACATCTATTGTCTCAATCATTCGAACAAGAAACAGTAATAGAGAACATGTAAGATAAAGCAGTAAGGCGTCCCAAACGCTCTGTCAAAATGTTCTTGATATCTGGCTTTACAAAACATAGCCAGATCTGATGTAGCAAAAATATACACAATTGTTATCAGCTGCAGTCTGACTTTAGTTACAATTATGTAAAAGTAAGTACAAGACGATCCGACTAACATGTCGGTGCCAAACGGCAAAGTATAAGGTAAATAACAAAACGAGCGGGGAAGTAAGAAACCCACTCGAGTCCTCCTGCGATCATCCCTCTAGTATTGACCATCTTGGAGGTAGAAGTAAGTTGAGTCCTCGGGAACCGGCTCTAAATCTGGCCATGCAAAATCAGAGAGGTTAGACCTCTAATAGCAAGTACCGCAAGGAAGCACGATATGAGGCATTAAACCAGTAAATAAGAGAATATAATAATAGATCTCTGATCGCTACTGGGATTCACGTAACATCACGACACTTCGAACCAACCTCCCAACCAAACAAGGACAGAAGTTGGCCCGTCATGTCATGATGCTCTGATCATCTCAGTTAGTTAACAGAGTAGGTACAGTACACAAACAAATCAACTTAAACGGCCATCCAACTCCTACGGCTTACTACTGTGAGTCCCAAGTTATCCTGGAATTATGCAATAAGGATTTCTCAGTTCTTACTATGGACAAGCAAGGCTAGTCTATCCAATCAATCAATTGCGCCAATCATGAATTAGACGAGTCCCAGCGGGACGCCCGTCATCAATATACAATATACAATAATATAAGCAGATACCGCTCCCTGTCCGTGTGGTAGATTTGCAGTATCTGTGGGAACCAGCCGGCCTGTTGGGCACTAATAGTCCCAAAGAGGGCTGCCATGTAAGAACTCGGAAATCCATTCTCTCCATGCAATCATTATTTTATTTAACTTAATAGTCTCTACGTTGAGTGAAATCCCATGCCGTGGATCATGGTCATTCGGAATGAGTACTTTAGTACGGGGTACGATATGTACAACTCTACAACGATGCCCGTGCGGTTAGGTTGTAGGTCTTACATAGCGTAATGCAACAATCCAAACTAACCACGGAATAATCATGCCTTGACCATAAAGTACACATGCTTCTTTTGTAGTAAAATAAATAAATAAATAAATTGAAGCCTGCATGTGTGTCTGTATGTCAATATTCGGGATCGGCCAATCGATTATAGTAGTTCATACTTAATATGAACGTGTCTCATTCATTCATTTCAATAAGACGACTAGCCAGTCTCTTAGTTCCATCTAGGAACGCATGATCAATAATTAATCAAGATAACAATCAATATTAATTAATGCCAATTCGGGAAATAAAATGGAGAAATAAATAATGATTGGGAAATAAATAATCTCATGCGCTGTGAAAAATGATTGGGAAATAAATAAACTCATGCGCCTGAGGAATGCTGTGGAAAATAAATCTCATGCGCTGATGTGGGAAAGGTTGGGAAATAAATAATATCATGCGTCTGAGAGAAATGATTGGGAAATAAATAAATTCATGCGCTGTGGGAAGTGATTGGGGAATAAATAAATTCATGCGCCTGAGGAAGGTGGATGTGAGAAATAAATAAACTCAGGGAAGCTGTGGGAAATAAATAAACTCATGCGCTGTGGGAAAGGTTGGGAAATAAATAATATCATGCGCCTGAGGAAAAGGATTGAGAAATAATTAAACTCATGCGCTGTGGGAATGCGGCTGTGAGAAATAAATATCATGCGCTGTGGAATAAGATTGAGAAATAAATAATCCATGCGCCTGAGGAATGAGATTGGAAAATAAATATCATGCGCTGTGAAATAAGATTGGGAAATAAATAATCCATGCGCCTGAGGAATGAGATTAGGAAATAAATAATCTCATGCGCCTGAGGAATGCGGCTGTGAGAAATAAATATCATGCGCTGTGGAATAAGATTAGGAAATAAATAATCCATGCGCCTGAGGAAGGTGGCTGTGAGAAATAAATAAACTTAGGGAAGCTGTGGGAAATAAATAAACTCATGCGCCTGAGGGAAAGGATTGAGAAATAAATAAACTCATGCGCCTTGGCTGTGGGAAGTGATTGGAAAATAAATAACTCATGCGCCTCGGCTGTGAGAAGTGATTGGGAAATAAATAACTCATGCGCCTTGGCTGTGAGAAGTGATTGGGAAATAAATAACTCATGCGCCTTGGCTGTGAGAAGTGATGATTTGATGCGCTGCGGGAATAAAGATTCCATGCGCTGAGGAATGAAGATTGATGCGGCTGTGACTGTTCTTCTTTTCCAAATTTTCTGAGAACAGAACCATGGGAACCATGGAGGCCATTGCTTCCAAGCTCCATAAATCCTTCATCCCAAGCCCAAATATGGACTTCCATAGGTCAAAATTGGGTAGGACGAAATTCTCTACAACATGGAACCATCAAAACTTGAAGATAACAAAGTTTACTAGATCAAAACCTAAGAAATCCGAAAATGTATCAAACTTAGATCTACAACAAATAAGCCATGGAAATTGAAAATGCTAAGTACTAAAGAGACTTAGAATCAAATGAGGAAGATGATGGAACGATAAAAATGGGGATCCATCAAGAAGCAAGTTGGCACTTGCCTATCTCTTCTAGGTTGGTGGGAGAGTTATGAGGAAGAAGAAGTGAAATGGAAAGAAGTAATGAAGAGAGAGAAATGGTTTTGGACTTTAAATGAAGGGATGGTGGTAGGTGGGGGTATTGGGCCGGGTCCAATGGGTTCATCCAAGGCCAACCCGCAAGCAAAGCAAAGAGGTAAAAGCAGAAAATAAATACAGGAAATAAAGTGCAGAAATAAAATTGCAGGAAATAAAAGAAAATTAAATACAGAACAATACATGATAAATATTAAATGAATAAATTCCAGCAGTACATGTATTTAGAATACGTATTCTGGGAACGGGAAGTGACATCCCACCTACCACCACCTTTATTAAATATCCCACCACACATTTCTCTCTCCACATTAACTTTTTTCTTCCCCACCATTACTTCTCCACCAACCTGAGAGAGTGGACAGCTTAGGCAAGTACAACTTGCTTCATGGAAGAACTCCAATTTTATTGTTCTATTGTCTTTCTCATGTGTTTCTAACCCACTTTAGTACTTAGCATTTTTCATTTCCCTGGTTAAATTATTGTAGATCTAATTTTGTGGTATTTTCGGTTTCCATAAATTTTGATCTATTTAACTTGCATATTTTTGCTAGCTGATGGTTCCATGTTGTAGAGAATTCTATTTTACTCAAATTTGACCTACGGGAGTCTGGATTTGGGTTCCTATTGTTATTTGGAGGAGTATGGAGGCCATGGTATTTTCCATGGACATGTTCTCTGTGGGAGCCTTTAATTGCACTCTAAGCCGCATGAGCATTTCCTAGCTCTGACCGCATGGCCTTTGTTGCTTATGCGGCCAGGGCCATTTGAGTTGCTTACATTAATTAAGTTGCTTGCAAGCTTGCATACATTGCATGCAACTTGCCTGGGCCGCATAGGCTATTCTTGGCCGCATAGCCTTGCAAGCATTAAATGCTTGCATACATACATTAAATATTTGCTTACATTAAATAATTGCCATTAGCATTTAATTGGCCTTAGCATTAATTGCATTTTTGCTTTCTTTTATGCAAGCAAGCTTGCATGCTTTAGGCAAGCAGTAGCTTGCATGGGTATTAATTAATATATTGGCCGCATGGTCACTTGCTGGCCGCATATGTATCCGTATGTTAGCCGCATGGCCTATTATAATTGCATGCGTGCTTAGCTTAGTTTGCATTTTATATAAAAGCTTGCATGCTTATGAATTAATCTTAGCCGCATATTTGCATGGAATCTAATCTTGGCCGCATGGCCAATTTCTGCTGGCCGCATATGCACGTGAAACTTACTGGCCGCATAAGCCACTGCTTGCTTGAATGCTTATTAGCATTGTTACGTGGCAGTAGTAGCCTGCATTTAACGCATGCTTTGCTTGCATGCCTTGTACTTAATTAATTAGTTTGACCATTGCTTGGCCGCAAGCATCAGCTTGCTAGTATTAATACTTGCATGTAAATAACTAATGCTTGCTAGCATTTAATGCTCACATGTATATAATTAATGCTTGCTGGCATTAATACTTGCATGTAAATTATTAATGCTTGTTAGCATTTAATACTTGCTTGCTAGCATTTAATTCTTGCATGAATATAATAAATACTTGCCTACATATACTTTCCAGCTTCAGTTTGCATGCTAGCCGCATGCAATTTAACTATGGCCGCATGGCCTTTTTAAATATTCTTATGGCCGCATGGCCTTAAATATCATAAGTTAGCCGCATGAATATTTAGCCGCATGAATAATTGCATTGGCCGCATGCATTATTGAGTGGCCACGTGCCATATATTGCCACATACACCATGGTGTGCTGGCCTTTTAGTACGAAGCATTAATTATAATAGGGTCCCACGAGGTTTGTATCCATGTAATTTTTGGCCACATGGCCCAGTACTTGAGTGGCTTCGTGTCCTTTTCTTTTGCTTGAGTGGAAGCTTGCATTTATTGCGGGTTCCTCTCTCCTTGTCTTTTCTGGTTGCATGAATATTTCTTGCTGGCCGCATGGCCCCCTTCAGTTATTTTCTGGCCGCATAAGCTTTGGCTGGCCGCATGGGTGGCTCTCCCACTCTCTTTGGCCGCAAGTATGTTCTCCCACTTTTGGGCCGCATGGGATCCACTTTGATTGTTTAAATATTTTATTTGCCTGAATTGTGGTCAGAATTTCTTTCACTCCCAACATAAAAGTTGTAAAGTTTCTCCTTGGCTTCAGGAATATATATATTATATATATTATTATTTAATTGTGCAAGTTTCTCCCCTCCTTGATAATGACATGACTTGATAGTGACCCGCCGTGGTGCACTCCTGACAAGATAACTTGACCTGACAAATTTTGACATGATAACTTGGCATGATAATGAATGATAGTGGCCCACCGTGGCGCACTCCTGACATGATATTCTCGAAATGCTGTTGCAACGTCTAACATGACACGACAAGATTGAATAACCTGGACACCGTGGACGATTGTGCTTGTACAAATGAACCCGTCTTGTCTTGCATCATGTCTAGGATGGGGACCCCTGAGTACCACGGTCAGGGGTACCTACTGTAAATGGCTAAGGCTAATAACTAGAATAATACAGTAGTTCATGAAGAGACTTTCCCAGTTACCTGTTGCCCCTTTGATCCCGGCCTTATATATATATATATATACATGGGATTTGTTGCTATCCGTCGAGATGAGCGCACTTCCAGCCCGCCGTCGAGTGTGGTACCTTAGGACACATGTATCTTACTACAGTGTGTCTGCTATATCATGCTATCTTTTCCTTTTCTTTGCTGGGATCACTCAGGTAGCAGCAGGCGGGTAACTGGACTTGGGAATCTCTTTGCATCTTGCTAGTAACTAGGCCTGTGATAACCCTAGTTAGTTAAAGTATCAAGCCGTACTTATTGCTTGACCATTATTGTTGGATGGAGTTCAATCAGTCTAGTCTTGTCTTGATCCTGTATAAGATTGTTACATGACCTATTTTCTTATTTATCTTACCGATAAATGGTAGGAAAAACCAAGTTCTGTTCAGACGAAGGGTTACAACCCCGGTCCTTGTTTGGTTTACGGGTTGTTACCTGGTTATCTGAATAGTTCCATGGTTATCTCATCGTATATCACCTGTCATGCTTGATACGGTTTACCTTACCAACAAGATTTGCTAATTGAATGGTTTTCCTCGCACTCTATTATGACTGCTGTTATTCTTTTAATATCAAGCCCTTTATTACTGTCTTTTATTTGTAATTATACTCTTGTGCTAATTGTTGGTTTTAGTTCCTAAGTGAAGCCTCCCTTGTGGCACTTGCTCTTTCTGGGATCTGATCCAGCTGGTTTTGTATGGCCAGATACCAGAGCAGCTCCAGAGGATCTACCGACTTTCCAGCCAGATGGTGACCACTAGGCAAAATCCTGGCAACGAGTGGGTTTATTTTTGGCTCTCTCACTTTATTGTAAAATTATTCTTTTGAGACGTTTAGCCGCCGAGCAAGTGTTAGCTCGTGTACATTTTACTTACTGTCTGCCTACGGGCTGTAACATGATTGGCAACCTAGGGTTGATCATGTATGACTAAACTCTTGCTAGTCCTCACATTTTGTAACGACTAGCTTCATGATCAGCCGAATATGTAATGTTTGGGACGCCTTACTATTGTATATTTGGTGATCGTACATCTTGTAACATTTACTTACTTGCTTGTGATTGAGACACTAGGCTTGTTATTGACCATAAGAGACTGATGGCTTGTAGATAAACCCTCATATATCTAGACAGTCGTGACCGTATAGTGAGGTGGATTCCATTTCATTATACGTAGCTGGCTATGTCTGCCCCCGCTCTCCAGTATTCTGGTTCTGGGGCGTGACAGACGATGCTTCCGAAATCTGGGTACAGCTTCACCACGTCAATCTTCTTGGTCAGTGCTGCTTTGATAGTTTCAAATGACAAACTTCCACTCATCACAAGAAGAAGATCGTGCCTAAGAATGTCATAAAAGCTGGTCATCTAGATCTTCACCAATCGCGCCATCCCTAAGCCGGTAATGGAAGCATAGGTAACCTCGACACAGGAACTGATTCAGTGGTGGTGGCCTCGTCTCAGTCGGCCGAGTTGATAGTCATCCAGAAGAGGTTGGTGCTGTAAAAGTAAAAACAAAGCATTTTAACCCAAAAAAGGAGATTCTGAAGGAACGACATTATACCTTCAGTAGTTTAGGAGACTATGTGCACTGCCTCCCCAATCTCGCCAGTTGCGAACACATCGATGGGTCCTGTTTGTTCAGTTATGGCAACATCGATGGCTTCTTTAGTCTCTACCTCAGAAGTGGCCTTTGGTAACTCTGTATGTTTGGAATGAGCTTTCGCTTCTTCGGTGACTAGACCTAAACACTGTCAAAGATAAGCTTGTCAGCATAAAAATGAATTAAAAAGTGATTTAGAACGTCGATGAGAAGTCCTTTATGGATCCATGGGAAGAAGGAAAAATGACGGAAGTAGAAATAAAACGTGGGGAGCACTGGATCCTTTGGCAGTTTTAGATCCCTCACTTTGCCATCAAAATCCTGTATTTATAAAAAAAGAGGATGACTATTCATATACCCCAGGTAACGAATCACTACACCAAAATGGACAATTTGAAACGTTTGAAATTTTGGACTTTGAAACGGTATATAAACGTTCCTAGGTGTTGGAACACATTTTATCCGTTCCAAAGTAGTTAAGTGTTCCCAAAATTATTTATTCTGAAGTTAATCATACATTGTATTTTTTTGGAACAACTAAGAAATGTTGTAACTTGTGTTAAAATTGCACGAGCTCCTCACATGTTGATAAGCAAAGTGTTCTGTGCATTTTTCCTCCCCAATGCTAAAAAATTCTTCCTCCCTCAGACTCCTTGTCCCTTCCCTCTGCTTCTGTCGCCCCCAGCTCCTCTCCTTCCTCAGCCTCCATGGCCGCAACTCCTCATCTCTGTCCCTTCCCCTCCTTCTCTATACTGCCCCCTCCGTCGCCCACTACAACCCTCCTCCGCACCCGCAACCACCTTTATTTTTTTCGATGGCGATTTCATGTAATCCCAAGCCACACAGAACACCGATTACTCCTCCTCCTCCACCAAGGTTAGGGTTTTGCCTTGGTTAGGGTTTCCTACCTCTCTCTGAAATTTGTTGTCTTTAGGTCCGGGAAGCCCATGGCGTTCTCCCGTTGATGGTGAAGTACATCAACAAGGCCTACCATGCCAACGACGACAAGTATAACTTTGCGGTCAATGACGTAGACGTCTCCATTGTAAGCACCGACACAAATACGAACACGATAAGATTAGAACAGAAGCACACCAGTTTTGATTGCTCAACTGAAATCCTAGCCCTAAATTTTTAATCTTCAGTACCATTTTTTTATTGTTCTATCGATTGTTTGATTAGAATGGGAGTTTGGCAAGTGAGACTTATGGGTCTTATGTTGAGTAAGGGGGAGAGGATAACCGATGCATCCTTCACCCTTGATGATGGTACTAGACGGATCGATGTTAACTGATGGTAAAATATTGTGTTTTCTTCTCTCAGATGGGTTCTCTTCTTTTTCTTGTTTATTTTTTCTTTTGATTTCTTTTTAGGGTTAATGAGACATCAGATACTAGTGAGATGTCTACTATTGTGTAAGTCTAATTTTTTTTCATGCTTAGATCGTTTAGATGATGACCTAATCATGCTTCCAGTTCAACTACCAGATAATTATATATAGTAATAATAATAAATTAGTTAATTTTGTCGATGCTAGCTTATGAATGGCAGATTTGTTTATAGATTTTTCTATTGCAAAAATTCTGATTCTTCTGCAAAAATCATCGATTGGAACATAAGCAGTGCTGGAGGAGGAGGAGTGAAGTGTAGATGGTAGTCAAAGGTGCGCCTCAGAACAAGGCACAACATTTGTGCCTCGCACATCACTAGGCGAGGCGCATTTCTCTGGGCGCTCCCAAGGCGCGCCTTAGGTGTGTCTTTCAGCAAGGCGCAAAAAAGAAAAGGCACGCCTAGACGCACCTTATGTATTTTTTGTTTTTTTGTATTTTTACAAAAAAATGAGACACGGTTGCCAAAGTTGGCTACAGTTGAACTTGAAAAACTAAAATTTACTAAAAGCGCAGTAGAAAAAATACAAATTCATGTTAGTTTTGTTGAGTGTTATTGTTGATATGCTAGTTCATTTGGTTATGTTAACATGTTTTTATTGGTTTTAATATGTTATTTGGTTTTGTTTCTTAAGTTACTATTTTATTTATGTATATTTTTATTAGTTTTTATTTTGCCCCTCACTTCACTCGGACGTGCGCCTTAAGTGCACCTCGGGTGATATGGACCTTTTGCACTTCGAGTACGCCTTGCGCCTTTGAATACCTTCGTACGATCTACAACTTGGAACATATGATTCTGACAACAAGAAAAAACAAACATTAGAGAGGAGCTACACCGTAGAATGTGGTCACCACTATTTGTCGATGGTATGAAACATGGTCCAGTGACTTCTTTACTGTTAATATTGTAGATGGGATATGATAGCGTGTAGAAAAGAGGAGGGAAGTGGAAATACATGGAGAAAGGAGTTTGGGGTAATACTGAAGTTTCCTTTACGTTGGACGAAAGGGCTTTTCGAGAAAATTAAAGAAAAAGAACAAAAAGATGGATGAAAAGAAAGCTCAGATAATGTCATTATGTCATTCAGAGGTCAATGCATATCAAACACAAGACTTCGAGATTTGGCGTGCTCTTTATCATTAAGCTAGAAACACTAGAAAGGCCGTTATTGTTATGTTTTTTATATCCTATAAATCATTTTTTTCAAAAGGATTTATAGAAGGAAGGTTTGGATTTTCTTATGGGACTTGTTAGGTAACCATGCCAGGGCTACTCGTCGTGAGCTTAAGCTTGGCGGTAACTTAAAGCCAAGCTTCATAGTATCGACCGATACCTATATCGCCGTATAGTCCGATACCTATATGTATAAGCCGTAATGTATCGACTTTGGCATTTCCTATCTGATACTTACCGATACCGGTATCGGACGATATCGAATCGTTGTTCTCTTTTATGGTCAATTTAGCCCAAAAACCAACTAAAAGTAAAGGGAATTATGGTAAAAAATAATGTTGACACTATCATGTGGTATCGTGTCATAGATCAATATGCGAGAATGTGTTGATAAAATATTATTGACAATTTAACTATTGTCACTTGTGAATGTTTTATACTATTGTGTTGATACAATCATGGGGTACTTTGTCTAAAGGCGAATAAAATAAACAACAATCTCTATTGTGGGATAACTAATTCCATAATGTTAAATATTATTTCATTCAAAACTAAAGGAAACAACCAATAATGCATAAGGTTATGTCTAAATGTATAAAATATTTTCTATATAATTTTTTTTAATATAATATCTATTATCTCTTGGCTTCCGAAACCAAGAACCCAATACTCCAATTTGAAAATGCGGAAACTTCCGAAACTGTACCGATATCGATACTCCGAAGAAGGGTCCTAAACCGATTCCGATACTGATACTACGATCCTAGCTTAAATGATGCCAATAGAGGACATCCTCCACATAGTGGCTGAGGGGTGCCATAGGACAATATAGCAGTTCAGGCGGTGCACGGACACATAATAGTACATAGTTATAGCTAAGTTCGAATACGGTACATATGATATAAATTCCAACAGTATTTTGCGAACTCTTAAGAAAATATTAAGATATTACATCATGACTTAAAAAATGATACCAATACAGTATAAATTGGGATTGTTTAATGGCTAAAGTATCCTACCCATATACTTTACTCTATACCATAGTGATGCATCTTCTTGCATTTATTTTTGGTTGATTTATGTTATTTCTACTTTCTAAGTTTCTAGCATTTTCTTTTAAATTTTCTTGAGTTAGAAGGTTTCTATAGAGTATGCCAGTAGGACCTCCATGCAAGTCTTTGTTCTATTGTCTTAAAGAAGCTCCTAGCTGAAGGCAAATTTTTAGACCTATCATCTTTTCAATCAAACTATGGAAGTTGTATTCATTAACACTTGAATAAGCTGTCAAAAAGGTAAATTGACATGGTACACCGAGCCAACAAATATGCCAATATGTAATATATTATATCTGACCATAAATGGGTGCTTAAACCTGGAACATGAATGTTAAAGGAAGAGCTTGACTATGGTCATGATGGGTCAATATTCATATGGTGTGAAGTACTTGAGGATTTGTGGAAAGGGAGCATAGAGAAAGTGTCAACTTGCTCGAATGAGGTACAGTGTTTATGCTCTCCAAACCTATCAAGGTGTCAAAAACACGCAAAAGTGATTTGTACATCATTGCTTCAGAGATTTTGTATTCTTGGGGAAACATGAATGGTCAATATATCCATATGGTATGAGGTATTTGAGGATTTGTGTTGCTATGGGAGCATAGAGAAATGGTGGCAGCTTGTTTATATGAGATAGAGTGTGTAGTTAGTAGGAGTCCATGATCTCGAAAATTGTCGAGGGTTTGTTTTTAATGCGCAAAGGGGATATCTCCTGTAGAAATAATGTGGATCCCTAGAGATACTACAGTCAACTTGTTTGACTTTATGAGATTATTGCGCTAAGGGAGAGAGATGGGAGAGTAGAAACTAGGTCTGATATCTAAATTTCTGGACCAAACACTAATTTTAAATGGAGGAATTGTAGTGTTATAGTACAAGGTCCATTCTTGTGTCTCTGGAGTTGGGGCTCTAAGACCCTAATTGCACCCTCCTCCAGGAATCTATTAACCAGTAAAAGTAATGAAAGACATAAAAGTAGGCAGGTCACAATTTTAACTCCTGGGTGTGTTAAAATAGCAAATGATGGGATATAGGCCCGATTTCTCAGTTCCTCATTCAAATGCCTGTATCTAATGGAGCCTGAAGGATTATCTACTTTTGGTATAGCTTTGCAGTTTTATTTCTATGTTTGTTACTTTCAAATAAGGGGATTAAGTTATTGCAACAGGTTAATAGGTGTTAGGAGTGATTTAGTATCCAACAAGGGGAACATCTTGGATGGGGACTTTTCATGTTAACGGTACCAGTTCAATTATTTTCAATTAAATAGTAACGTGATATGTAAGAAAGTTCTGAGTTGTTACAATGTGTTTATATTTTATTCAGGGTGTTGCGCCGAAATATTGACTTAATTCTTGGTTTACGTGGTGTTTTTCTGGGTTAAAAAAAGTTAACTGGAAATTTCTCAAGATACCTCTTAGCTGGTCATCTTCTTCTTCCTCTTTCTCTGTATAAGTCAATGATGTTATTTTCCGTTTTTGCTTATAAGATGTTAATTTTAGCCTCTAAAATTTGTCCAAAACTCCTATGTTCAGTCTCTAAATTAGCACCTATCTGGGAAGCTTTGACATTCTAACAATCGATGTTGTTTCCGTCTTGTGTCGTGTTGGACACATATCAAACACTACATTGACACTCCAAAATACATTAGGGCACTCCAGATTGTTTTCTTATCCGTGCTGCTGTGTTCGAATCATGTGGTTTCTGTGTTTATGCAACATACTCCATATCACAATTAAAACTCACAGAAGCACAAAGTTTTGAGGATACATGTTTCTTCAGGACGTTAGACATTTCTTTTTGATTGTTTCTTCAGGAAGTTAGACATTTCTTTTTGAATTCCTTTTCTTTTCCAAAACCAATTCCGTTGTGGTCCTGAAGCCTAGACTATATGGAAATTGGTATGAGAGCATGGTAGTCGAAGGCGTGCCTCGCCCCTCACTAGGCAAGGCCCCTTTCTTCCGGCGCACCTTTCAGCAAGGCGCAACCAAGAAAAGGCGCGCCTAGACGCGCCTTTCTCCACTGTTAAGTTTCGATCTAATTTCATTCTGAACAAACCAATAATATAATGGAGGACCCCATGAATATCTAGAAGACTGATTGGTGTATTCATGTTCTATTTTTAACTTTCAGCTACCAAATAGGCTTAGGTAAATGCTTGCTCCTCTACGCTGGCATGATTACAAAAAATGCTACGGGAAGCTTGACGAATTTTTTGCTCATCATCCTGAAGTATGCTTATTAACTCTTCTATTTAAACTGTATAATTGAACTGTTATCATTGTCAGAAGTCCTGACTATGCAATTCCAGTTATTTGTCGTTGAAGGGGACATCATTAACCTGCGGGAAGGAGCTCAAAAACTTATATCAGCAACTACAGCTTTTGCAAAAGTTATTGCTGCTGCTGCATCTTCTGCTCCTTATTCATCATTTTTCCGCTCTGTGGTTCTTACTCCAGTTGCACAGAGCAATTGCCTTAAAAGAATACCTTCTGTTGATTCAAAAGCCTACTAATACGGTTTCATTCTCGGATGGTGCTGCCGTCTCTCACCCAGGGGATTCATTTGACAGAAGTTCACAGATTCCAAAATCATACAACCAACAACCAAACAGTGTGAACTTTAACATTGTAAAAGGGTTATCTGATGTAAACATCTCAACTAAATCAAAGAACCACCAGGAACCAAATGGCATATCATCTGAGGTGAGACCTGCTAATTCTGCTTTGCACAACACTGTTGGAATTGGTGCAAACAAAGGATTGAGTAACGGGAGACTTGTTTATGCAGGGAAGCAGCAAGCAAGGTACCAACTATGTTCTGTCCTTGACACCACATTATATGCCTAACAATTATGTTTACACTTAAGGACACTATCTTTTTTTTTTTGCTCACTTTTTTTTTTTTGCTTTCCTTTTCCAGATCTACAGGAGTTGGTATCATTTCAAGAAGATAGTAAGTACATTGTTCTATCCATGCGCATCTTATCTGCTTTCTTTAACATGCTTCTGTAACATTTTATCTACTTCATGGACTGGATATGAACTTATGAGATCTTTGGAACATAATATATGCTCATGTGTAATTTTGCTGAAAGGCAGTTGCCTGGGCATAAAAGACAGGCCAGTGTTACTGTGTGCCGCAGATGTGTCAGGTGGAAAATATAATGTTGGCTTGTATTCAGGTTGTGGCACAATGTCAACAAGGTTGTTCCTTGGGGCAAACGTCTCTGGCATGAACCTTCAAACTGAGTTTATTTTTTGCAAACTTTTCTTTCAAATATCATTTGTCATTTATTTATTATGAAGTTGATTTTGACTTCATGTTTTATTTTTGTAGAGGTGGGTCGTGGATTTTAATCTGCACGCTTGTGAAATCCTTAAGTTCAATCATCTTGAAACTGAGGTAATTTTATAAATTTTATTTTAGATTCCTATCTAGTTCATTTGCATTAGTATTGGCAACTTTTTGCACTTGCTTATATCTTGCCTTTTTTCCCTTACTGACGTGCCATGGATATTGTTATGCAGTTGGTTTCATTCTCAAACATTAGCATTTAATATTAACTTAGTAGTCGGGATGTCGCTTAATGTCTATAGAATATCAGTAGGTTCAATATTTTGTTGGGTGCGTTTTGGTACCAAACTATCCTGGATCACCAACCAATCCCACAACTTCATTCTTTTAGCAACATCATCGATAGTAGCAGAAGCCAAATAAGCTAGAAAGAGGGGACGTTTCCAAAATCTGTGTTGTTGTTGTTGTTTATTATGTATTGACGTATGCAAATTAATACTCTTTATATAAACAGTTTGGCACCAACTGTCTGCTTGCTTGGATCATGATGAGGGTGTCACCATAGCAGACCAGTGTTTTGGTTTAATTTTTTGAGTTGTTTTTGTCGGTAAGACTAAATTGTAGAAGTCTTTTATTGTCCAATTTCTTGAATCTAGTCTATCTTGTTCATCTTATATATTTTTTTTTCAACTTAGTCTTTTATTCTCTAATATCCTGATTTTAACTTAAACTTGTTTTATAATGTTGTATGCAGGTGTTACCAGTTGTTGTTAATCAAATCTTTATCATTCGGTTGGAGGAGAACTTATGGAATCATCTTTCAAACAACTAGATTTTGTAAACAGATTATCTTTTATGGTCGAGCTAGAGTTTATATAGCATTTGTAACTTTGACATTATATATACTTTTGATGATATTTTAAAAAGATCCAACTTTTGGGATATATGTTATTGGTTGTTTAATTTATATTAAGTTGACATGTTTTAGCCCTCTTGGATGTTGACTGAGGCAATGTATAAAAAAATATTGCACCATTTATTATGTGTTTTAATGTTCAATTGTATCTTTATAATTGTGGTTCAAAATTAAAATTGGCTACAAAATTGAAATTAGAAAAATACGTTGGAATGTTAATAAAGCATTTCAAAGCTAGCCACAAGAAAGATATAAAAAATATTACAAATTACATTTAGGAATGGAAGCAAATGTTCCAAAAAATACTCTAGGAACGTATTATGTGTGTTTCAAAATCTAATTTTAGAAACACTCAACTGATGTTCCAAAAATAATTTAAGAACACATTTTGTGTGTTCCAAAATTTAATTTAGGAACGTTTGAGAACCGTTCCAAACTAAATTTTGAAACGCTTTATAACTGTTCCAAATATTGCAACGCCACTTTTAGGAACGGTTTTCATGTGTTCCTAAAAATATTAGATACATAAAAAAACTGTTCCTAAATGTCTTTTTTGGTGTAGTGAATAGGAAGACGAGCAAATCTAAAACTGACACATAAGAAGAGGGAAGTGGTAGTAGTTGATGAGTTTCTAATGATGAACCTGAGAGGTCATAATAACTATGCGCCAAATCTCTTCAGAGTCGGCCCTTCTCCAAAAGCAGTCAGGATGAAAAGAAAAAATGCCTTGACTCCCGTGCAAAGATAGCGATGAATCATCATGTTGACCGAATAAAAGTCATATGCTGACTCATTAGTCTCTAAAAACTAATGGCTAATAGTTGCAGCAGAATAGTCATCCACGCCATAACCGGAGGGACTCTTTTACGCCAAATTGACCATTGTGGCACAGATGAAGATTCTTTTTTCTATGCTTCTTTCAAAGTATTTAGAACTTATCCCAAAACCAAACTTTGAAGGGGGTCTTATAGAAGCATACAAAAAGTTCTACGCCATTGGGACCCTGGGCTACCATATGGAGAAGAGGACCCTGCGCCAACAATGGGCGAAGGATAGAGTTGCCTACGCATCTCAAGTGGCTAGGCTACTCAAACCAGGAAAAGGTCCACGCCAACTACCTCTACACCATTGTCCTATATGGTCATAGAGTTAAAAGACAATTAATCCTGACAATGTTGACATCAGTTTAATGATGATTCATATTTAATGTGCAGAAAGCTATGGCTATGTGGTTGCAGCACAGGCCGCCATATGTGTTTTTGTTAGGCTAAATAACGACGTAGGTTGCTGACGGTCAAATGCACAGGTGTGTGGTAGAGCATTAATTAGCCGATAGTTGTTTGTGACCTGCGCTCGTTGACACGCAACAGTGTCGAGTTCCACTAAGTTGCAAACGACAATGTTGACGTGGCCGCGACGCAGGGTGCCGCCTGTCTTCTCTTTTGGCATTATTCGGAAACTAGAGATACAATAAGACAGATAGTTCTTCGTGGCTTGCACCTACTAACATACAGTAGTGATGGTCTCCACTAGTTCGTAGGGTACGACGTTGATGTGGCCATAGTGCAGGCTGCCACATGTTATCTCCTTGGCATAATTTAAGGGTAATTCAAGGTTGGAGATGTGATTGACAGTTGTTCGTTGTTTGTGCCTACTGACACGCGACATTAGGCAATTTCTACTAACTGACTGACAACTTTAAGGAATCAACTTTTATTCCTTGTAACGGGTGACACATGTTACTTGCTTTGAAGCTGGCGTAGACCAAGTCATACCCACCATTTATAGGGCATAGACACTGATTCTGCAAGCAGACATGAAAAATAGCGTAGGAATGCGAAACGAGTGTTTTGCCTATCTTTTGCGCAACTGGAAACAAAAATAGTTAGTGCGTTGAAGCCCGAGAAGCCTATAAATACCTCGACACTTGTGCCATTTGAGAGGATAGAAGGATCAAAAATCGAAGCTAGTACGCTATCGAAAGCTTGTGCCTCTTGATAGTGCTTGAGAGCAAGAGTTAGTAGGGTCTCCCCCGCCCTTGCATCGAAACGTCCAAGGAGTAAAGAAGCCGACCACAGGCTTGATCTCTACCGCTACTACACCCCGAAATTTTATTATTTCTCTTGTACTTAGAACTTGTTAAGTGTTAGGATTCTTTTGTACTAAACAAAATTTCAATATACGAAAGAGTAAAGTTTGTACAAGCCTTTGTAATCTCTTCATCTTCACATCTTTCAAGAACAAAAATATTTTATAGTGCATTTTAAGTCTACAACAAAAAGATGCTTTTCAAGTCTACAAAAAAAAAAAATTTAAGTCTACAACATGATGGTCATGTCTTCAAGGTATCCCAGTGTACACAATTTTTCTTGAACCCAGAAATAATGTTTATTCTTTTAGTTACACAATAAACTAATAGATCAAAATTTCATTCTTTTTCACTCTTTGGCAACAAAAAAAATTACACTATAAACTAATTATGATTTCAAGTCTACAACATAATGCTCATGATCCATCGAGTATGAAATAAAATTTTGAGTATAAATTCTTTGCTTCCTCTATGTTCCCGTCTATAAGATACCCTTTAATCAGATCATTAAAAGAGTGGGTATCTGGCTTCACCCATGGATGATGGGTCAATAAGACATGGAAATTAAATTTTGAAAGGTGCCTGTCAGAAAAGGGTAGCAGCATACATGAGCGCATGTGTGCTTTATCATATATCTTGAGTTTCAGATGATGGTTGGGTTATCTAGACTAAAGTTCTGCACATACCTTCATTCCAGTGTCGGGGTTATCTAGATTTATTGAAGATTGAAAAACCACTAAAACATGAACATTGTGGTTTTTTGCCGTGGTAAATGACTAAAGTAGTTATTACCTTATAAATTGATGTAGCATCATTAACTGAGCCTTATAGTATCATACAATGTTAGAGCTAGTCTATTCTGATGTTGTTTTCTGTTACCATTATGTACTCCAGTATTCTACGTACTGCTTAGTGTCTCAGAAAACTATGAAGAGACTTCTGACTCTAAGGTTTGTTTGTAAATTTTGTCACAATATTTGTATGTTTGTGCTGAAATATTATTTTGTATATTTTTTGTGCAAAGCTAATGACGAAGTGCAAATTAGTTTCAAGTTAGACGTCAGATGTGAAGAGTTGAACTCTAAGAAGTAGAAGTACTAGGAGTCTTACATATTATGTAATAGATTATTCATATTAAACAAATTGGATATTTATCTTGTAACTTTTTCTTAACATTTTGTATAGATTTGAGATGTTTTAATATATCAATTTTGGCACATTAAAGTTTTATTATTTGTGAAATTATTTAAGAATAATTATATATTAAAAATAAATAAATAAATGAATATGAAATAAATTTATATTTAAAATATACTGATGATATTTTGAAGGCATTTAAAATGTGTCGATAATGTGGGTTTACATGACATTTGTAAAGTGTCATAATTTTGACGACATTTATTACCTTTCATTGAAGCACAGTAAGATGGCACCAGTAAAGTGCCATGACTAAAAATCTTTGTCAGTTGTTGTTAAGATGACACATAAAAAGTGTCATGGCAAATATCCATGACATTTATTAGATGTCATAGAGTGTTTTTAGATGACATTTGCAAAGTATCGTAATGTTGACGACACTTATCAGTTGTTATAATTGAAGCACATTAAGATGACATAAGTGCCATGAGAGCATTAAAAGACATTTAGAAAGTGTCGTTATAAAATTATTACATGACACTTTTTTGTGTCGTTGAAAGTCAAAAAGTTTCTATGACACCCTCTCTAGATACACTCAAAAAATGTCATAGAAAATCATTAATGACACTTTTTGAGTGTCATTAAAACTCATTTTTGTTATAGTGCAGGAAGAATGCAAGTAGTTTGGTGCTATTGACCAATAAAACTAGCAAAGTGATGTGGGTTCATTCCAACATCATCCAAGACCAACAATGGGAGGGCGTCCCTTCTCCTTTAAAATCAAAGTCGAAGAAAAAGAAGGACAAGTCTTGCAATATTGTCTTTCATACAAACGAGGCTCTTTTCGGGAATATTAGATCTGGTAGAACATATTTATGGACTTATGACCCGATCCAGGAGGATGCGTCTCCTTCTTTGCCTGCAGCTACTCCGACAAAGCAACTAGCGGCGATAAAGCAAACAAAAGGATGTCCAGTTCGATAAGTTCTTGAAGAAGAATCCACCCTAGGGACTGGATAAGTCATACAACTTTGACATATTAGCACAGCTTGCTAATACTTCAGGTCGGCTCTCAAACTATGAGCTTCTCCGCCTTTCCAAAGAGATCATAGATGTATTAAGAGAGCCGTTGCTGTATGTGGACTCTTACCTGACGTAGGTCAAGCTGCACATTGAAGAACCTGTAGCCTGCCCTTATTGCCATAATGTGACAGAGCGAGTACCCAACATAACCTTTTTTTAGGAGGTTATGTTATTGAAGAACAATCGACACAATAGACCGTTGTACTATAGTGAGTACATCGGTGCTATCAAGGTAGATCCAATGTACATCGATCGAGGTCCATTGCTCAGCATGATACCCAGGAGCTTGTTACAAATCTTGGAATTTTAATGCATCTGCTTACATCCAAATACTACCATTTTGGGTTTCAATGCTGGAAGAAGCCATATATTGGGAAAGATCTGCCTTAGATGCCATATAGGCGATCTTCGTACAAAGGTCACTTGCTATGTGATCGATGTAGATGTATCCTACAATATCTTGCTTGGATGACTACGGATACATAAAATCTCATTGTACCATCCATGCTCCACCAATACTCTAAGTATGTGCACAGTGAGGGAGTGGTCAAAACGAAGTTCCTTGACATTGACCCATTCAAAGGTGTTGAAGCTAGCCTACTTCTCGGATGTAGCGCTATACAAACAACACTATCCAAAGAAAGAAGGTAGCAATGACATCGATGATGAAGTTGAGGCTGATGTAGCTGAAGAAGAAGGCCTTTGATCATCTACATCGAAGGATATAGCGAAAGTGCTTCCCGTCACAATGATCAAAGCCTTATGTTATAGACGTCAATGGATTGGAACTCGACGGAGGGACCAATTCTAATTAACAGTTTGTGGTTGATTTATCTAATTTCGATGTTGATGTTGCCTTAGAGGAGTACATAAGTAACAAACCAAACGCATGATCGATTACTGATAATATAATCTCTGATGAAGAAATTCTATACTATCTTAATAAAGGGAATGATTTTAACTACAATGGTGTCAATAATAGGTTTAGACAAGTAATGTCTACCTTGTATTCCATAAATCATTGTATATGTATGTATCGATTGCTTTGCAAGTAGGGGGCATTTTGTCTCCCCAATAAGGATTTTAATTAGTCAAACCAACTTAAACACTACAAAAACAGAAAGAAACATGAAAAAAAGCGTAAAGAATTTATGTCTCTCCTTACATGTATAACAAAAGATAATGTTCCTTCTTTATAAAATTCCTTATTATTTATTAGGGAGCAATATTTTGGATTGAAATTATTCTACATGAAGATGAGAGCTTCTGATTGATTTCATTGCCTCCATTTAAGTTTTATGAAGATGAGATCCTATGAGTGATTTTACTATCTCATTAAAGTTTTTCCTCAGATTGTGACACCATTTGTGGTGCTCCAGTTCAGTGTTCAAATTCCCCTGCAACTTTATATATGGATCAATATAGATCTAATTTAATTGTTGATATTATTAATCAATTGGACTACAAATATTACTTATCTTCTTATTTTTTCTATTGATATCATATGACTAGAAAAACTTCTTTAATTTGTTTTTCGTCTATTTGGTGATGCTAATATTCAAAGATGAGTGAAATCCCATATTCAAATAAGATTAATGCTATTTGCACTCAAAATTGTCCCTCCAAACCATCAATCTTTATGTGACAAATGACGTGACGTGTTAAATAGCATTACGTAGCATCTAACATGACATCTGACATGACAAATTTTAACAAAAAAAAATCAATTTTCCAATTTTTTAATGTTAATGTTAATATTAATGTTAATTCTAATATTAATATTAATCATAATCTTAATAAAATTATTGTTAATTTAATATTATTTATAATTTCAGTTTTAATATTAAAGTTAATGTTAATTTTAATTTTAAAGTTAACTTTAATTTTAACATTAATTTAGACGGTCAAAATTAGCATTAGCATTAACATTAAAATTAAGATTAAAATTAATTAAAATTATTATTAACATTAAAATTAAAATTAATATTAACATTAACATTATATTAATATTAAATTAATATTAATATTAATATCAATATTAACATAAAAAAGTGGATATTTAATTTTTTGGGTTAAAATTTGCTATGTTAGCTGCTATGTTAGATGCTACATAATGCTATTTAATACGCCACGTCAGCTACCAAATAAGAATGATTTGGACGGACAATTTTGAGGTGCAAACAATATTACTTTTCAAATAAAGGGTAGCATAAAGTAATTGGATCTCCATTGGAGGAATGTGTATTATTATTACTAGTCTACATGTACGTGTTTTGCACGTATTTTAGTCAGAATATCATAATCTCAGTTGTCATCTTTTCGTCTTTTCCAGATAATTATTGATGTGTGTTTTCTTTTTATAATGCCAAGAGATTCAAACTACAAATTTTGTTCTTTTTTTAATTTTTCTATTGAGAATAATAATATTTCGAAAATGGTAAGGATAGAAAATTTTACCATTGGAATATGAAAAGTTATATGAAAAAAGTAAACTTGCATGCAAATTTTATTGCTTTGACTCTTAAACATAAATGACATGCAAGTTGACATAATAACATCATGAATATAAAATACTTAAGGGTATTTTAGGAATTCAAAAGTTTCACCACCAAATTTTTCTATTATATAGTAGAATAGATTATTATTATTATTATTATTATTTACTTTCTTGCAAGATTTGTCTTATACGAACCCAATAAAGAAACCAGATCACTCCTGCAACCCGAGCCCAACCCAACAACTATTGGAGCTCTAATTCTGAGATCCAAAACCCTAATATTCGATTCGTTTTCAACTGGCTTGTTTTCCAAGTAGAATTAATAAAAATAAAACTATATATCTAGGGTTTCTGGCAGCTCCTCCTCCTCCTCCTCTTCTCCATCACCAACTCACATATTCCCCTCTCCTCTTCATCAATGGCGCTTCCAGGACTCTACTCCGGAGTCAGTACTCTAGCTCTCGTAAGCCCCTCTCTCTCTATCCATTTGATTGTTGATATTGTATGTATATAATTGAAGTCATCATCATCATCGATTCATTGATTGATTGAACAGGTGGCTCGTGCTAGTGCCTTGAGCTTCGGAGTCGTCTATGGGAGCATGAAGCTCTCCTATCTCAAGGTATACCCCTCGCTCCGATTCCATCGGAATATATTTTTATATCTGAAATCCTATGTCTTGATCTGAATAATTTATATATGTCGATCGTGTCGGATTGTTTGTTTCCTCGTCGATTTCTTGATTGTGTACAGTTATAGTTCAAGTCTTGTTAGGGTCTTTGTTAAGTAAATGGGGGGAATTCTGAGATTTTTGATGATATATTTTGTGGATTTAGTTCGGGCTCTTTGGATTGATTTTGGGCTGCATGGCATAGGAAGTTATGTTTCCTGACGTCCCTTCGTAAAGCTGCCCTGTGTGAACGCCAAAAGGAGGTTAGCTCTTTAATGAGCTTGAGGAGAATTTTGACTATGGCTTGTGCTGATTATATTACAAGTTGATAATATATATATAGGAATCTGGAGATTAATAAATGATCTTCAATTTGGTTGGCGTTGGACCTAAGTAGATCTAGGTCTTCGTGCTACACGTAGTAGAGGGATTTTTGGTAGGGAAAGAAAATGGTGGTTAAATTTGAGAGAGTAAATAAATACAAGAAAAAAAACATAAAGAAACCTGAAAGTCTCATGCATTTGATTTTCCTACAAGCCCCCCATTAATAAGTAGATGTTTTTTGTCTGAGCCATCCTTGAAAAATGTTTAAAAATGTTTAAGGAGCGAAGAAGATATATAAATATTGAAATACGAATTACGTGGATGGTCAGAAATCAGAATTAGTCATGTAATCAACTTTTGATATCTCAAGCGGCCAAGCTCTGCATGTTCAAGGAGAATATACTTTTTAAAGTGATTATACCCAGAATAAGAATACAAGCTTTTTTTGTATGGTTCTGTATTATGACTTGAAAATTCTACCTTTTCTTACAGTTTCATTTCTGAAACATATAATCAACAATGTTATTGGAGGTTCAGTTGAGATTTTAATATTGATTTACTTCTTTCTTTTGGGTGCTTGGTTAATCAAACTATGTTCTATGTATGCAATATGGCTTTAGATGCCAAAATTGGTTTTGCGTTTGCGTCAGAGATTCAGACAAGATATGGACAACCACTAATAATAATATAAATATACAGTGTGCTTATTTTAGTGACTTGTCTGTGTTGCCGTGGCCGTGTTTGAACAACATATATGGGTTTAATTGTTGAGTATAACCTGCTATCACAAATTGTCATGGCATATAACCCACTACCATTAGTTATGATTTCCTGCATTTGTTGTTTTCTGTGGTGTCATGCTTATGTCACAATTTCTACCTGTTAAGTGTTAACTAGTTTCCTATAACGGATTAGCTTTTGTGTACTAAATCATAATGATTGAAAGTTATAGCTGTTTTCTTAAACTGGAGAGCGTTTTATAAAAAAATATAGTGGAGGGTTCTGAATGGGGGCCAACTTTTTGGCAACTTCGCAAATTTGTTGTTAGGGTTGTACAGGTGCACTGGTGATCCCTTCCTCTTCCTGCCAGTTAGTATCAATAGGTCTCCAATGGCGCGGTACCATACAGATACAAGATATAGACATTTTCATATAGGTAAAGTAGTCAACCATGCCGTACCATAGAGATACTGGTATGGACACAATATGGGTTGGAGACCATTTTGCTTTGTCTTTTAAACATGGATCTCTCTAATAGGTTCCATTCTTTACTTCCCATTACAGTTCATTTTTTGGGTTACATTGGAGGCGTTGTCAACAAGAAAAAGGGAAGGTGTGGAAGGTATCATGTAAGTTGTCATTTTATTCTATGACAATCTTGGGACTCTATACATGAACATGCAATATCTGTTGTAGGATAGTCCCGGGCAAGAAACCTTGTCAAACCCTTTTTAATTATCTTGGTTCTTCTCCAATGCATAGTTGTAGTATCGGCCGATATCCATTCGATATTGTCGATACCGATACGGTTTGGCATGTTCCGATACCGATACTCATCGATACCGACATTGCGGTCTCTTTCCTAGTCAATTCGGCAAAGAAAATTAAATGGAAAAGACTAATAAGCAAGGATGTAAAAGCATAGTAAGGTTGTAAAAGCATGTAAATGAAAACTTATCTATCGTAGATAAACCAATCATTCAGGGTGACTATTGTTTCATTCACTTTCAAAACTACTATAAAACAATACATAAAAACTTAAAATTATGCATAAATGTCTAAAATATTTTTTTCTAAATTTATTGATAATTGCTATCTGATACCAAAAAAATCCGATACTTCAATCTGAAACCACTGATATTGCTGACCACGATACTCGTAGAAAGGGTCCGATCGATATCGATATCGCGAACCTTGCTCCAATGTATAATTCCCTGTTTGGATGAAACCAACAACAACAAACATGAGTGCTATTCTTGTGTATACAAATCATACTCACAATAATCCCGTGAACAAGCCATTATATATATATATATATATATATATATATATATATATATATATATGAAACCCTTTTTTCATTCTCTCCTTCCACATCAGATCCTCAAATAGGGTCTATAAGTAGTATATATAATAACAGCCTACGACACTCCCTGAGGACAGTCACTGTGGTCGGTACCCGAGATATATATAACAACAAATACGACCATCCAGTTAGTGGATATGTCACTCTATCTGACGGACTAACCGATAACAACGAATGAAGATCAGAATCCTCTCCTACCCAATGCTCTAGGTGAATTTAATTAGATAATTATACCTGCAATTATCATTTGGATACTAGGACGTGGGCACTTGACAATTCATCCTAGAATATCGTATCGAAGTACGAGTACATCGAGAGTAATCCAAGTTAGCCTTCGGGTACAAGGGGATAATAATCTAAATTAACCCAATAGTTATATCAATCACAAACAATTTTCTCCTTTTCTAGTCCACTATAAAAGCACTATCCTAATACAAGGGAATCCGTACAGGTAAATAGGAGTATAATATTAATAAGGTAATCTGGGAACCTATCAGTGCAATGGGTAGTCAGGGCACATATAAATGCAATAGTCAGGACCAGTACTATATATGGTACACCGATATAGAACAATACGGATCCAATGTAGCCAGGTTAAGAAGCATGAATAATATACCGATTACATATTAAGCAGGTGATGGGAAAATCATGTAAAATCCTATATCATCCTCCGTAATCACCTTGATCAACTATTATCTCATATATCAAGATTTGGGAATACGAGCATTGATTGCCCAATCATATAATTTTGCATCTTTTGAATAGCGAATACTAACGCCAAGCATTCCTTCTCAATGTGATTGTACTGACGTTCTGCACTGGTCATCATCTGACTTAAGTAGTATATCGCTTGTTCGTGGTTCTCGTTTTTTCTATGCCAGCAGGACACCCAAGACGTGGTCCATTGCACCTACATATACTAGGAATGGTTTGTTCGTAACAGGAGCTACTGTTATTGGAGGATTCATCCAGTATCGTTTGATATCCTCGAAGGCTTGTTGGCATGCCTCATCCTGCACGAATGAGACGCCGTTCTTCATCAGTTTGGTAAATGGTTGACATCTGTCGGAGAAGTTCACAATAAATCTCCTGATTTATGCCAGTCTTCCGTGCAAACCCCTTAATTCTTTGATTTCTAGGTGCCTGCATGCTCGGGATAGCTTTGATTTTCTCTAGGTCCATATGAATTCCCTTCGATGAATTCCAAGAAATTGTCACTGGATATATATATATAGAGGATGAACAGGTACCTTTGCTTAATATTTTTAGGATCTGAATGTGTGTAGATTATAAGAGTCAAGACTTTATTACCCCAAAAATCTCTTTTATTTTCAAAATAGAATCATAGAGAAAGGATTGGGAAAGTCATGTTTTGATAGATGGACAGCAAATCACCCGTTTCCATTGAGATAATGATGTTAGGACTAGATAAGTAGGATGACATATATAGACTTGCATATGGATAGGAAAAATGGAACAAAATGCATCCGGTAAAGCCCCCTCATATCTAAGGACAGAATCCTGAATAAGCAACAAATGCAACCACTGTAGAACTCAAAAGAACATGCAAACAGCGGAACCAATCTGACTGAAGAAGAAACACCTGCCAACACTGATGTGAAGGTCCAGCAGTCTCCACAAAGATAATTTCCGTCCATTGTTATTGCTGTTTGGTTCAGAAGATGACAATCATAGTTATTGCACCCCTCTCAGCCTCCGGGAAGACCAGAGAGAATTAATGGAGTTAGGTGAGTGGGAAATTTGTAGCTTGAATTTAATGGCTACTAAATGTGTACCAAAGGGACACCAGATGGAAATGTCAAGTCTATTGCTCAAGGAGAACCGATAGAACAAGAGAATGTTCAAAGGACAACTTTGTGAGGCAGTCCATATGGACTGTTTTTTTTTCCTTTAACAGTAAAAACTCGTTGGGTAAACTGACAGAGTACTTGTTCCTGTTTAGAATAAACTCTGAGAGAAAGATGCAATGAGGTTGGTCATTCATTAAGAGAGGTGGAAGAAAGATGTGAAGTTAAGTAGCATAATATTGGGCACACTAGTTCACTGTGTGAGAGGGTATAACCCTTCCATCTGCCAATCGATGTACAATATGATCAATCTATGGTTAACGTCGCTGATGGTTAGCACAAAGGCTATGATTTGACAGTTTAGGTAATTGAATGGAAAGTCTTTGGTTTGACTATTGAGTATTGAGCGTGCTATTAATGAAGTGAACGTCAGGTTGAGCCTTAGGTTATACAATATAGTAATAGGACTTGTTGATGTTGTACAAGATGAGTGTGGAAAAATAGAGAACTACCATTAGAGTGCCAAATGCCAATGAGCCATAGGAGAAGGTACTCATCCACATATTATAGCCTAAACGACTATCATGGTAGATTGTTGATTTGACGAAGGTTGACTTGCACTGCATGGTAGAGAATACGGGTCAGGACATCATCCGCAAGATTAAAGTAGGGCCAGAGGTAGATCTCCTGTTTGAGCTGACTTCCCAAAAGTATTGTCGACCAAGATATGAATAAGATATGAATAGGAGACGATTCATAGGGGAGCTAGGGCATTTTCTAATCTAGACAATACTCTTTGATTCCAAACCTCAAGTGAGAAATTGCAAGGACGGTTTCTCAAGCTATGAGATTGAAGTTATGGTATGAGGATTGCACTATTGCAAGGAATTCCGTATTCTCATGAATTTTGTACACATGAATTAAATTCCTAAAAACTTTGTATTATTGTGTTTGGTATAAATATCATATTTCTGGAATATAGAATTTTAGGTATCAAATTATGTGCATTATGTTATTGATAGAAGGGAAGAAAGCACACTTCTCACTAACAAATATATTCCCCTCATGTGGTTGGAATCTGATCCTCAAAGAAATTCTTTACTCCCAGGAGTTCTTAAGTGGCTCATGCCAAATGCAGTAATATGGATGGAATACCAAATTCCTATCCACTTTACAACACCAAACATACCCAAGCCTAAGGGCTATTCAGGATAGTGTTTTCAAGAAAGATCTTTAATGTTTTTTTTTGGCATGTGCCATGGTGTCATGACGCTGACAATGTATTCCTATGAATGTATCAGCCAGAGAAAATTAGATTGGTAGTTGTCTTTCAAGATTTCTATTTTCTACTTGAGCCTTGTTGAAGAGTCGAGAGACCTTGGTGATAATCTTGTAGAAAGAATTCAGAAGACTGATAGGACATTTGTGCCTACGGGTGCCTCAGCCATATAGGAATAACAACGAACATGGCATAGTTATGCCATGAAGATCTTGTTGCTTGTAGTTAAACATAGCAAACAGGCTGAGAGGTCAAGTTTTTTAGTAACCAAAATTTCTCGAAAAAGGTTGGAAAAACCATTTGGTTGCGTCGTCCCCAACAAAGAAAAATATTGCCGCTTATATTTTTCTTAAATAAGGGCTTCCTTTAGAGACTATTCTATATGATATGTGGGAGGACTGTTAGTTAGCACATTCTGCAAGTCTGCTCTCCAATCATGTGCTTGTTATGATCATGAAATTGAACAATAATGTCTTGCTGGTCTATAACTGTTGTAGCTTTGGTACCCAGCATTTGGTGTTGCTTATTGACTACATTGCAAAAAACTGTGTTTGGACTTTGAGAGTCTCCTCGGCCAAACCATTCTACTTGTGAGGGCTGGCCTCATGCAAATTCTCCTGATCTTTTATTTCAGTCAGCACTGATTTCAAGTTGTCATGATTGAACCTTGTTGGCTGAGAAGAATTGTGCCTACTGCCTCCACAATGGTATTGAGGGTGGTGAATGCTCGCAATTATGTTCAGCTTTTCCTGGTAATGCTACCAAAAAGCTCATGGCACCATCTCTGTTGGCCCCATACTGTGTGCAGCTTGAAAACCATGTTGGCCCTTACGCTGCCTGTTCCTGTTGCCTGAATATTGTCCCAGCATTTGGTGATGGTTTTGTCAAATGTAGG
Source organism: Iris pallida (assembly GCA_029216955.1). NCBI lineage: Eukaryota > Viridiplantae > Streptophyta > Magnoliopsida > Asparagales > Iridaceae > Iris > Iris pallida. Next base: position 19,588,707 of record JANAVB010003400.1, on the reverse strand, counting down.
AGGCTCTAACCAAGCTCTTTTGAGGTGGAAGATTGCATGGGATTGAATCGCTGCAGATCAATGTTGAGTAGATGGCAACATGGTCAGATAAGGGATTGTTGACTGCCTAGCAGGTTGACAACAGGAAGGTGTCTTTAAGGTGGAAGGCTTACGCTCGCAAAAGGACTCCTTGGCCCTTTACCAGCTAAACAGAACATCTGACCATAACATAGGAGTCAATGGATGGATGATTTCATTGAATTCATGTCGCCTTGGTGTCCAGTGTTTACAGCTGAAACAAGTGATGTTGAAATCCACCAGATGACCTCTCTGGTGGCCCTCCATCAGATGCTCAAATATAAAGTGCCACGATATGTTGGCAGAACTCGAGTCACAGGGTTAGGTTTTTAGGTCCATTCTCGGAAGAGGTGAGTTGACTATTAGGGAGATTGAAAGTGTTCTTAGGAGGAGTAAAGAAAATACTATATAAAACTGACTGGCATAGGTTCATTGTGTGCTGGTCACCCTGTGAGAATTTATGACCAAGTATTATCTATAGTTAAGAGTTTAAGATACCCAAGAACTAACTAGAGACGTACTAGATGAAATCAAGGCTGTGGGGTTAAGACTTAAGAGGTGAGGATATTTTCAGCCATAAGCAACCTGATTTGTTCAAAACTTGTAGGGATTGGGGAAAATTACTTTGAAAACTTTGACAAAGGATTTAGAGAAAACGTACAGGGGAGGGGCAAAAGGGTTGTTTTTTTATTGCTAAGTATGAGAGATGAGGCAAGCAAAGAGTATTCATTTAAGGTTTGTCTTGGATAAGTATTTTTAAAGGGTGAGGCTACATTATTTCTGGTAGTCAAACATTACGAAATGTTGGAATAATTTTGGCGTGCAGATTGGATTGGAGCCGACACAAGGTTCGTCTTAGAAAGTATTTTTTAGGATGAAGTCTGGCATAATCTGCAGCGTCAAAATGTTGGCATGCAACATGAATTGGAGCTGACAGCAGATCCTACATCTAGTGCATCTCAACCCCTACGAGGGAATTGGTGGTCTCAATTCACTTTGCTTATGGTGAATTTATGAATGGTGCTTGTAGCTGTAGGTTGTTGAACTTGATTGAAGTCTTCAATATCATAGACGATCTTAGGAACTTGTGGCAACTAGTTTTCATATTGACCTATTGCATGTTTCTTGATTGAGTGTGACATTAGCAGAGGCTTATTATGATATATGACATGTAGAGTTGGATGACTAAAGCTTTGAAGTTTGAACCACGTATCTTCATAGCCTGATTAAGTTGGGATGTAATGCTACCCAAACTTATTCTTTCAAGAATAACAGAAGGAATTATTGCATGTCCTTTTTCTTCATGCTACTAATGCTTCGGCTATGGTGTGCAGGTGTTTGTATAATAGATTGTCAGAATAATAAGGGTCTTTAATGGCATAGTGGATTAAGGAAATCAATGTTTGCCTTGTCTTTCAAATTTTTTGTTAGTAGCTCCTGTTTAGGTGTTTGCAGAACATTATGGGAAGTTTAAGATCATACATGACTATTTTGCATAGTTCGTAATATCGGCATAATGATACGTTTTGACATGTGCCGATTCGATACCGTCCGCTACCGATATTGACCGATTAGTGACGTTGATGGGTCTATTTCCCAGTCATTCGGCAGAGAAAACTGAACGAAAAGACCAATCAACAAGGGTGTAAAAGCATAATAAGGGTATAAAAGCATGTAAATAAAGGAATTTATCGCAGGTAAACCAATCAACAAGGGTGACTATTATTTCATTCAATTTCAAAACTACTAAGAAACAACACATAAAATAATTAAAATTATGCCTATTTTTTTTCTAATTATTTGTTTTCCAATATAAAAAATCCAATACTTCGAAAGTGCCGATACCTATACTCATAGGAAGGTTATGATAACAATACTTCGGACCTTGCTATTTTGGGGTCGAAAGAATGCAATTATGAAGAAATTCTTTGCTCGACTCTTCCTTTCTCTATTCTCCCTTCACTTGTAATGACAATTAAAATATCTGCTTCTAGATCTCCCTGGTTGATGATATAGGTAAGTGGATTAGAGGATTCAATGGTTACATTTTTGACATTTTAGGATGGAATCTGTAGCATTACACCGTCAGAATGTTGGTTTACAGCTTGGAACCGACAAGATCTATTATCTACTGCACCTCAACTCCTATGCTACCAAACTCAACCCTGACTTGGGAATTTCCTTAAGCCTACTGATCTTTATTCAAGGTCAATACAAGTTGAGATGTCGTGTTGATCTATATCTGTTTTCGTGACGTGTTAACTTCTCACTGAACATTGAAACCTTGTCAACCAATGAGGTATCAGTCGTTTGACAAGTCTGAAACATAATTTCTTTATGTTTCAGAACTGGCAGGCCACCCTTTTAGCACCTATAATTTTTTTCGACTACGAGGCTCACTTTATTTTGAGTGGAGTCCATTGAAGTCTCATGAATCCATTAGATAGTTTTTAGTCTCTAAAAAGAGCAGTAAACGGGTCTGTCTTCTCATGATTCCAATGTGTTTTTAATCCCAACATGATTTGCAACCTGTTGAATCCCATAGCATATATGTTTTGTGCTGGTGCCAACTCAGCATGGGTTTCACAAGGTTTCATAGAAATTTCACGAACGTGGATTAGTTTATCAGGTTTCTTACAACCCCGTGAAATCTCTAGTTCCATGGTTTAATTTGGTTGGGTGGATTACATGTTTTGCCAAACACACCCACATTTGGGAAAGAGGGTGGCCGCATGAAATTAGTGGAAAAAAACACCATCCTATCTTTAGATTGGGAGCAACATTGAGGTAATTTAGGTATGATTTGGATGCAGTTTGAAATATGAGAATAGGAGGATCAAAATGCCAACTCTATAGAAATTCCTTATAGCCTCTATATGTGCCAACTCAACATGGGTTTCACAAGGTTTCATATAACTTTCACGAACATGGATTAGTTTATCAGGTTCCTTACAACCCCGTGAAATCTCTAGTTCCATGGTTAAATTGGGTTGGGTGGATTACATGTTTTGCCAAACACACCCAAATTTGGGAAAGAGGGTGGCCACATGAAATTAGTGGAGAAAAAACACCATCCTATCTTTAGATTGGGAGGGAACATTAAGGTAATTTTGGTATGATCTGGATGCAGTTTGAAATATGTGAATAGGAGGATCAAAATGCCAACTCTATAGAAATTCCTTATAGCCTATATGTGATTATAGCCTTTAAGGGAGGTGTGAAGTACTAGAACTGGGTACCTCGGGATGATTCATTCCTCCTTTTTCTTTTCTGCAACCCCTGACCGAGTTCGCTTGCCTCTACTGGAGAAATTGCTGGTGATCAATTGGCTTCCTTGCACTTAACTGCCTTCAAACTCAAATATCGTATGTAGCCAAAAGCCATAGGTGATTTGAGCAATTTGAAGCAAGCTTTAAGCTGAGCTACATGAGATAGAGTCTCAGTATATGGTTCATCATTGGACTGGAAGAAAATTGGATGGGATGTGCACGCATACTAACTCGTGAACCCACACGCGAGTGCGCTAGCTCGCAAACGCACACAGATTCTTCATAGATTGAAGTAGCTGCCCTGTGCTCGGACAAGGACATTTCAATTTGCTCACTTTCTCAATTGAATAAACCAGCTGAACTGCAATTATTTCCCCACTTGACCTAGTCGCAGGGTGGTTGGCTTTTCGTGGTACTTGTTAGGGCCTAGTACTTGTGACACCAAACAGTCAATGACAAATAATGGTATCAGCTGGAGGTGATATTATATTTGTAATATAGGAGCCACACTGATCTGTTTATACTGTTTTTTTGGATCTTGGTTGTTAGCTCTATATGATGTACTTCGGTTGGGTGATTGCAAGCATCTAAATTGTAAATATTCGAATATGATTAAAATTATCAGTTTAATAGGTGCAAGTTACAAGGAAAGATATTAATATTTGTGCTTTGGGCAATACCTAATTTCTTCTTTTTCCTGGTCTTTCAGGCAAAAGCAAAGTCCCACAAGGCAGAGGCAAAAGGTCACTAAATGACAGGATGTTTCCCTTAGTAGTGTACAATTGCAGTGGTTGCAGCTTCATGTTTTGTTTAAACCTTGAACCTTTTTCACATTTAAACATCAGGAGAAAGGATGACAGCATGACTGACTTTTGTTCTGTCAAAATAATTTGACTAGAGTCTTATGATTCTAAACAGTTGAATGAGATTTTGATACTCTTAGTATAAGTACACTGGCTTTGTGGTGAATTGGTTATAGAGAAATTCTGTTTAGCTTCCAGTTTTCAGGATTTTGACTCAAACTCCAGACGTTGCCCTTTTTCTTTCTGATATCCTTGATCTTACCACCTTTTTTCACCTAGTCGTGTGGTTTGTGTTTGTTTCCTGTGGTGTCATGCCTGTTAAGAAGTGATCCTTTGGATTGGAAGTGGAAAATGAAATTCAACATGTAGAAAGTTGGTAGGGTTTATGAATTTGGGAATTCTAAAATCCCGTATTTTGCTTTGACTTTATTTTGCTTTGGAAATTGGAATCACTAATGTTTGCAAATTGTGTTTGGTTAATTACCTGTATTTGGCATTAGAAAGTGGTCTTTTTCCCTTTTATTGTTTGGCAAGCCAACAATAAGCATGTAAGTGGATAGGGCTACCACTATTTGAATATGGTGAGGTTACCATATACAGCATGTAAACAAGAATAAGATATCATAACGAGCTAGACAAATCTTGGGGAATTTTTGTACCAACAAAGAGTGAATATGTAGCAAACGTACAAAGCTTCTCATTGCTGTACAATTATACATTTGAGTATGATATAGTCAAGTTTAACAAAATCTGTACAAGCTATACATCAAACATACAAGCTACACAAATCGATGAGCCACTTCCATTTTTTTTGAAACATAAATCAGTAGGTCATAATTCCATCAAACTTAGGTTTAGGAAAAGAATTAGTATTTTCTTTTATACGAAATAGAATTTGACGATTAAATAATTCAAAAAAAATCTTGAAAAGTAATTTTCAGAATTTTATTAAAATTAGAAAAGTAAAATTAGATTTGAGACAAGGCTTAATAGTGGACTTACATGCGACTCCTATAACCATCCCAAGTAGGGATGCCAATTTTTCCCACGGTCCTCGCGATATATATATATATATATATATATATATATATATATATATATATATATATATATATATATATATATATACCATGGGAAAAATATATATATATATATATATATATATATATATATATATATATATATATATATATATATATTATTATTATTATTATTATTATTATTATTATTATATTGCACGAGTAACCATGAGAGCGGCGCTAGGGTTTCCCCGAATTTTGGGGAAACCCTAGCGCCGCTCTCATGGTTACTCGTGCAATATATATATATATATATATATATATATATATATATATATATATATATATATATACCGCCGGCAGGGAAGATAAGAGCGCCCGACCGGATGCCAGTAGCGAGGAAGGGGATGACTCAACCAGGGACTTGGCCGGGGGTTGGACGACAGTGGAGCGCAGGAGGAAACCCAAGCCCGTGGATCAACGAGGAACTCGGCAGGCGGTCGGTCATCCTCCCACGGGAAGATCCCAATGGACTCGACGGGAGTTGCGTCCCATTGGGGCGACACAGCAACAGCAGGGGATCCGCCCCACGATGAAGAGTCCGGTAGTAGAGGGCAATGGCAAGGGGGCCGACCAAGGAAAGAATAACAATAATGCTGAGAAGAACAAGGGGAAGTCCCCTGTCCTGAATATCCCAGAGCAAGGGGGAAGAAATCCATCAAGCTCTAAACCGGTGTCCTGGGTGGAGATCTGCAGACCGGCACCTATACAGGAAGAGGTTGATCTACAATACGTCGAACCGAGCGTGATTAATGGTTCGAGAGTGGTGGAGATAACAAAGGAGGACATGCAGGAAACGACGGAGTATTGGAAGAATACGCTGATTCTATACGTAATGGGGAATAGGCCTTTCTACGGCCAGTTGCGAGCATACGCACATAGGGTTTGGCGTCCTAAAGGGGAGATGGAAATATTCTCGCGTGAGAATGGTTTCTATTTCATCAAATTTGCATACGCGGAAGACATGGAGAGGATTCTGGAGGGTGGTCCCTGGACTTTTGACGGGCGCCTGGTGGTACTGAAGAGATGGTTCCCGGAATCAAATTTCGAGAAGGATCGTCTAACTACGGTCCCAATATGGATACGCTTACCCTGGCTGTCCCCCCAACTGTGGAGTATCCCTTCCATAATGAAGATGGCAAGCATGGTTGGCAGACCTATCCGGACCGATCTCCCCACCGCACGGAGACAACGTCTATCCTATGCGCGCATTTTCGTTGAGATCACGGCTTCAGATACGCTCCCAAGGAAAATAGACCTGGTGCTTCCTAATGGGAAGTGGACAACACAGGAAATAGAATATGAATGGGTGCCGCCTTCGTGCGCCAACTGTAGGTGTTTCGGGCATGTGAAGACAAATTGTCTCGACCCGCCTAGAGATGAAGTTAACTTGGGACTCAACGGGCAATCGAATAACAAGCAGGTCGAAGAAGAGGGTGATGTGACGATGGGTATTAGCAAGGATGGAGGAATTTCAACAAACGAGAATGCAGAACAATGCCCCATGGAACAAGATGCTAACGGAGAAGGAGGAATAGAGAGACGAGTTGCTGCAACGTCTTCAATCCTAGGGAAGCGTCCGGGACCAGAACAAGCGCAAACGGAGGAAACAAGTCTTGATCGTGCATTGGTTGTCGTTGAGTCTCAACAACACCAACATCGGATGAGTGAAGAAGATAGGCAATCCTGTCAGGCAGAACAATTGGAGAAGATTGATGATTTTAATAGCAGAGCCAGGAGAAGAGTCGAGAGTCACGACGACGAGGATGTGCATATGGACAAATCAACAGGGTCGGAGGATCCAGGTATGGCGCTGACCTCAGTAAATCCTAAGTGGACATTAATGCTACGAGGAAGTACGAATATGCCAGACGGTATTGGGAATCAAGTGGAGGAACAATCTGACCCCCCGACATGTCCTAGGGGGAGTGAGATGAGCAATCAGGACCCTCAGCCAGAGTCTTAAATGTCGGCCATAACATGGAATGTTCGCGGAGCGAACTCCATAGGTAAATGGCGCGAGATATTAAATGTAGTGAAGAGAAATAAATACAATATAGTATCCATACTGGAGAGTAAAATCAAATCGGTGGATAAACTGAACAGGCGCGTTCCACATCTCTGGGAAGCTGTGCACAATCTTCAGTTAGGAGAGATGGCTCGTATTTGGGTCATGTGGGATACCCGTAGTTGGACGGGTCAACTTAAGTTTCTTTCTGAACAACTCATTGTTGTTGAACTGTGTAACAAAGGGGGTTTTCGTTGCATAGTGGGTGCGGTGTATGGGCATAATGACAAAAGACTGTGTCATCAGCTATGGAAAGATATTATCAAAATAGAAGCTGAGGTAGCGAATCAACTTCCTCTGGTTTTGAGTGGGGACTTCAATGCTATTCTTTCTGAGGACGAGAAGAGGGGAGGTCGGGTGGTGCCTCAAGTCATACTTGCGGATTTCCAAGACTGCCTTCTCACATCCGGGTTGACTACATTAACCAAATTCGGGCACTTATGGTCATGGGATAACAGCTCCGCGTCCAACCGTATCTCCTGTCAGTTAGATAGGACTATTTGCAACTCCAAATGGATCGAGATCTTTCCGTGTAGCAGGTCCGAAGGCCTACACAAAGGCACAAGCGATCATACTCCGCTATTGATACGCATGGTAGCTGACCGGCCAACTCGCCGACGTCCGTTCAGATTCAACAACTCTTGGCCGCTCGAAGATGGGTACCAGGAGGTGATTGACGCCAATCTCACAAGAGAAGTATCAGGTAATACCCAATATTAGTTTATTTCTAAACTTAAATCTGTCAAACAAGCTTTGAAAGCTTGGAATAGTAAGCGGCCCAAGGACAGGATTGAAGAGATGGAGAAGGAACTTAGAGAAGTGCAAGATCATTTACAAGCCGATCCCTCAGACTCTGTATGGGCGGCCAGAGAGGTAATCGCACAGGAGGCGATACGGCGCTGTCGCTTCAAAGAGGAAGTTAGCCTCCAACAAAGGGCGAAGTGCACATGGCTTAAGGAGGGTGATCGGTGCTCAAAATTTTACCACGCTACAATCCGAGCGCGGCAGCACAGGAACAGTATTGGCTCCATCATAGATACGGAAGGGAAAGTAGTAACAGGGGTCGAAGGCATTGTCGAGGAAGCTATAGGTTACTTCAGTAATCTTTACAATCAAAGTACTTATGATAATACTTTTCCTGATATTACATGTAAGAGGATTGTCACTGACCATGGTAATAGCAAGCTGAGCCAGCCCATCAATATGGAGGAAATAGAGAAGATTATCAAGAAGGCGGACCCAAATAAAGCGCCGGGCCCTGATGGCTTCAATGCAGGGTTCTATAAGAAACACTGGAATAATATTAAATTTCAGGTGCTAGATGTGGTGCACGATTTCTTCACCAATGGACGTTTTCTGAAGGAAATCAATCATACTTTCTTAACTCTCATTCCGAAGAAGGAGGGCGCATCGGAACTGGGTGACTTTCGTCCAATATCTTGCTGTAATTTTATTTACAAAATTATTACTTCTGTTATGTGTGATCGGATGCAGGATATTCTACAAGAGCTTATTTCGGAGAATCAAGCTGCTTTTATCAAGGGTAGATGCATCACGGATAATTGTTTACTAGCCCATGAGATGATAAGAGAATTCAACAAGCCAGGTGGAAAGAAGGGCTGTATCAAACTCGACCTCTGGAAAGCGTATGATACCGTTAATAGAAGCTTCGTCTGCTCAATTCTCAGAAGCATGGGATTTGCGGATTGGTGGGTGGACAGGATAAAAGAATGTATTATGACACCTACTTTTTCGATTATTATCCAAGGGCAGCCTTACGGGTTTTTTGGAAGCTCTAGGGGGTTACGCCAGGGTGACCCCCTATCACCGTACTTGTTCACCGTAGTTATGGAATATCTATCGTGCCTGATGGATATAGCTGTACACCATGGAAGGATAACACCTCTCTACAGACGCATAAACCCGACTGTCTCCCATCTTATATATGCGGATGACTTATTGGTTTTTATTGAGCCTTCTGAAAGCTCGATTGCAGCGTTGAATGAGTTAATTGAGGACTTCGGACGTTGGACAGGTTTGCAACTGAACAGGGACAAAAGTAATGTATACTTCAATAAGAATTGTGCAGGAAAGGAGGAGCTGGCTCACAGGCTTCAGATCGAGATTGGCCAATTGTCGGTCAAGTATCTTGGGATCCCATTGTCCATCAACTATGCTCGGGACGCTGACTGTCAGGGATTGACACAATACGTCCAAGGTAGATTAGAAGGGTGGCAAGCTCAACTTCTTTCTTTCGGAGGCAGATTAGAACTTGTCCGATCGGTGATATGGGCGATAGTGAATTATTGGCTTCAAGCATTATATATCCCCGAGAAGACCATTAAGAATATCGAAAATATGTGTGCCAACTTCGTCTGGCGTGGAGGAATGCACCAAATAGCGTGGGCTGATCTTTGCAAAACTAAAGAAGAAGGCAGAGTCGGCTTGCTATCTTTACAAGTATTGCGCGAAGTAGCGATGACAAGATTAGCTTGGAAATTCCTCTCAGGGAAATCAATGTGGGCTAGATGGATTAACATCCGTTATTTGAGAGGCAATAATTTTTGGATCCAGAAAATAGATAATAATTTTTCGGTAACCTTCAAGCATATTTTAAGGTTGCGGCCGTGGTTGAAGGAGAATATTTGCCGAGCTATCTGTGATGGCACTACCACAAGCTTGTGGTTCGACCCTTGGTTCGGACATAAGTCCCTGACCGACCGCCTCAGATGGCCTGTCTTTGAGCTTATGGGCAGCAATGAACAAGTGCAAGCCATTATTTGTGAAGGCGCATGGAACACAAACCCATGCACAGTATAGGGAGATGGTTTGCGAATGAAATTGAGCTAGTTCCTATAGACGCCGAGGCCCAAATGGACATGTGGGTCTGGGAGAAAACTAAGGAAGATTCATTCAATTCCAAACTGATTTATGATCTGCTGCGCACACATGATTCCACCGTCCCATGGGCGGAGGTGGTGTGGTTTAATGGAGCTGCAACAAAGATGCAACTATGTTTGTTCAAAGCAATAAAAAACAGACTGCTCACAAGGGATAGGCTTGCCCGGTTTGGAGTACAGTTGGGAAGCACGAATTGTGTATTATGTTATCAATTTATGGAGACCTGTGAGCATTTATTTTTCCAATGCGTATTCTCCGATTGCGTATGGAAAAGCTTGTGTGATGAAATTGGTATCAAACATGAGCAAGGGACGGGAATACAGGCCATAGTGGAGGGTATTATCCAGACAAAGAATCAGGGCCGAGAAATCTATTACAGGGCTCGATTACGTCTCCTATCGGCTGTTTGGCACGTCTGGCACGAAAGGAATCGGAGGATCTTTGATGCTGAATTTCACTCTATTGCTAGAATTACAGCCAATATTAGACAGGATATAGAATTCCTCTCTAACTAATTGTTTATGAGAGGGAGAGATTACTTGTTACGGGCATTGAGAACTTGTACACATTTCTTATTCAATAAAATTACCCATTCCCTTCAAAAAATATATATATATATATATACCATGGAATGTTTTGTTCCAAAAATGTCTCCTTTATGTTTACTAATTAAAATTATTCATTAAATTTAATATTGATAGTTATGTAATCTATAATAATATATAATGAGAAAAGTAGACTTCATGGTGGAATTTTTTGTTCCAAAAATTGCCTCATTTATGTTTACTAATTAAAATTGTTCATTAAATTTAATATGTGTAGTTATGTAATTACCTATAAAAAAAAATTAAGGAGGATGTTATTTGCTCTTTCCAAGTATTATGAAATACGTACAAGGCACATGTTCATTTATAATGAAAAAAGGCAAACTTTACCATGGAAGTTTTTGTTCCAAAAATACCCTCATCTATGTTAACTAAGTAGTGATTGTTCATTTATAATACTATATCTGTTGTAAATATGGATAATTCACATTATTATTTGGTCTACATAACCTATGCATTATCTATAACCTATGACTTTTGGTTATCCATAACCTATGGCTTTTGACATTTCTTCTTTTAATTATCATCATGATGTTAACCTCCATTGTAAGCCTATATAAGGGGCTCTTCTCAAGTTGATTGAGACAAGTGAATGAAGAAACAATCTCCTCCATTTTTCTATCTCCATCTCTTTATTTTATAATAATCTCCATCTCTTTACTTTATAATAGGTTATCATCACCATTGCTCTAGGAAATAGAAAAAGGAAGAAATATTTTACATAAGGAAAAATATTTCTCTCAACAAAAGAAAGGTATTGAAGAGGTAAGTCTAATCTTGTATACTCAGATACATGCATGTTTTAGTAAAATTAAACATATGTTTAATTTATGTGTTTATAGATTGATTTGAACGTAAGTTTTCTAGATCTACTTTCTTTTTGTTGTTTTAAATCTAAATTTGTATTGAAGATGTTCACAATTTCATTCAAAATATAAAATTTATGATAATCTATTTAAGATTATATATAAATCTCATTTTATATATATATATATATATATATATATATATATATATATATATATATATATATATATATATATATATATATATATATATTTCATATGAACTATGAAATCAATCTAGAATATCTTGAATTTTTTTCACTTATTTGGAATTAGTTAATTACACTAAATTAGTTTATGTGAATTTGTTATTTCTATTATTTTATTTGTTTGAATTCTATAATATACTACTCCATATTGTTGTATATGTGAATCGAATTATAAAAAAAAAGTACCCAAAATATATTATTATATAGTGATCACATTGTTGTATATGTGATACACATAAGACATAATCTTCGATAGTGTTTTATCACATTGTTGTATATGTGATACACATAAGATATAATATTCTTTGATAACGTTTCATCACATTGTATATGTGAAGTTTTGTAATCTTGAAAACGGTTATCAATTTTATCATTTAAATTAATTTACATCTAATATAATTATTTTTTTGCCGTATAGATGTCAAGTCTTGTAAAACTTGAATTCAAATCTCTTGATGTGAGCGAATGCAATTATTTATCATGACAATTGTATGCAAAATTGTAATTGCAGTCCAACAAGTTTGATGGTACTATTAAGAAGAAAATAAAGAATCTTCTGAAGCCAAGTCTAAGGCTTTGATTTTCCTATGACATCATATCCATGATGATCTAAAGACAAAATATCTATGTGAGGATCCAGAATTTGTGGACATCTCTAAATGATAGATTTGACCACCAAAGGATGGTAATCCTTCTGACTGCTCAAAGAGAATGGTTGAATCTAAGATACCATGACTACAAAAATGATATAAAAAATTAATATGCTATGTTTAATATTGTAATTCTCATCTTGGATTGTGCGGAGAAAAAGTAACAGAGACTCAAATGATTGAGAGAATCCTCTCTTCTTTTCATGCAAATAATGTGCTTTTGCAGCAACAATATCGTGAAAGATGCTTCACAAAATACTCTGAACTGGTGACTTGTCTCCTTTTAGCAGAGGCAAATAAAAACGTTCACATGAAAAAATCACAACTCTAGACCAACTAGGTCAATGACAATTCCTAAGACAAATGCCAATTTTGGAATGTGGTGGAGGACGTGGGAGATGTGATCATGGTTATCAACCTTACAAAGGTGGAAGCAGTGTTTCAAAAAACAATAAATGAAACAAGTGGACAACACACACTAAAGGAAATTGAAATCCTCAAAATAAACCAAATAATAATTGTTTCGATCCGACTTTTTGAGGATCAAAACGGAGATAAAGTTACAAACGAATAGTTTGAGGAGATGATTGAAAATTCACCTTCCATTGAATGAGCACTCGATCAATTTATGTTTTATTTCAAGTACTTATAAACTATTTACATTTGAAGTCATTTTTGGTTTTCATCATGCAATGTCTAGGCCACCAGAGTTTGTTCTATTGGAAATCTTTATTATAAATTTGGAATCACATTTCTATAATATGATATTATCATTTGAAATACTTAATTTTTTTTGCTTCATGTAAATCAAATAGGAGTAGTAATGCTTGTCATATATGTGACAAAGATGGACATTGGTTTAAGCAATGTCGAGCTACTCAACAAGAGGTTGACAGACTCAAAGAATCCAAGAAAAATGACTTGGATATGTGTTTGGAAGATAGTGCTACAACACATATGATTTTGAAGAATCAAAAGTTTTTCTCAAAGTTAGTATTTGACATGCATAAAGTGTCAACAATAGCTGGACCAACCCATATAATTGAAAACTTTGGAAGAGCACACATCATGTTACCTAATGGTACTCAAACCTATTTGAAGAATGGGTTATATTCAAGCATTTTAAAAAGAAATTTGTTAAGTTTCAAGGATATACGTAAAATGGGTACCATATTGAAACTCAAAATGATAAAAGAGACATTACATATCACATCTAATGTTGGAAGCAAAAGGCTCACATTAAAAGAATTCTTTTATCTTTTGGTGGGTTTGTATTACACCACCATTGGTATAACATTTTAAAGAATCTCATATGAATGTGGCAAAATATAAAGCCAATGATCATGTCTTATTTAGCATTTGACATGACCGTTTGGGTCATTTGGGACAAACTATGTTCAATCGGATCATTGATACTTCTTGTGGTCATTTATTGGAAAATTATGATCTTGGCTTATCGAAGAATCACTTATGTGTTCCTTATTTACAAGAAAAGTTTATAACTAGATCATCTTTTCTAGAAGTTAAGAATGAGTCTCCTATTTTCTTGTAAAGAATATAAGAAGACATTTGTGGTCATATTCACCCTGTTAGCGGTCCTTTTTTAATTGATATTTTGTGGTACTCATAGATGCATCTACTAGATAGTCATATGATTGTCTATTGTCTATTAGAAATCTTTTTTTTTTGTCTTTTGGTCCAAATTGTTAAACTTAGATTTCAGTTTCCTGATAATTAGATTAAGTTAATTAGACTTAGCAATACCGAAAAATTTATCTCATAAGTTTTTGATAGTACATTATTAGGGATTGGGTTAGCTGATTCATGTATTAAATATCTCCAACTTATAGTTGGACCTCTACTAATGCAATCTGGTTTGCAAACTGAGGCTTGGGGACATGATATTTTACATGTTACATCTCTAGTTAAATTTAGACCTATTGTCTACCATATCTTTTTTACATATACAACTTGTTAATGGTAAACACCCAAACATTTATATTTGAGAAAGTTTGGATGTGCAGTATATATCCCAGTTTCATCTTCCAAAAGAACTAAGATGGGTCCCCAATGATGTTTAGAAATATACATTAGTTTTGAGTCTTCTTCCATAATAAGATATTTGAAACTAATGACTGGTGATATCTTTACTATAAGATTTGGTGATTGCCAATTTGATGAGAGAGTCTTCCTGCCGTTAGGAGGAGGTAAGCAACAAATTGTTCATATAGAACAATCCATTGCTAATGAACGACATGAATTGACATGAAATACGCCTACTCTATCTCATCAAGATCCAAGAACTCCACAATGTGATTATGAGACAAGAAGAATTATACATTTGCAAGAAATTGTAAATCAATTACCTGATACATTTAATGATGCCGCAAAGGTAATTAGATCACATGTGCCAGCCAAAATCATTGTTCCAAGTAGACAAAATCCAAACAAGACGACAAATACTCTACTACTACACGTCAAAATCGTGGTAGGCCTATAGGTTCCAAGGATAGTGCTCCTAGAAAGATGAGAGCTAATGAAACATCTTGCCCTGATAAAAGCCCAATAGTGGTCGGAGCTATAAAAACAAATAATGAAGATGTGCATGTTTTCAAATTTACTGAAATGCCTATGGATGTCCCTGGAGAGGCACAGGTACCTGAAAATGAAAAGATCTCGATATTCCATGCACGTTCAGGTGAATTGTAGAATAGAAAAGTACTTGTCATGATGACATATTTAGCTATGCAGTAGCTACTGAAATATCAAAGGACAATGATGGTTGTGAAAATGAACCACGTATAAATGAAAGTCGACAAAAAAAAGATTGACCAATCTAGAAATATGCTATTCAAGCAGAATTAAATTTTTTAGAAAAACGTGGTATGTTTGGATCTATAGTAGAAACACAAAAGGGCATAAACCCTGTTGGTTATAAATGGGTGTTCGTGAGAAAACGAAATGAGTGGAATGAAGTTGAAAGATACAAAGTTTGACTTGTAGCACAAGGTTTCTCTTAAAGACCTAGAATTGACTATGTTGAGACATACTTTCCAGTTATGTATGTCATTAGTTTTAGATATCTAATTAGTCTCGCAGTTTCTGAAAATCTTGATATGAGACTTATGGATGTTGTAACTACATATTTGTATGGAGACTTAGATACTGACATCTATATGAAAATTCTAGAAGGATTTACAATGCGAGAGACTAAGTCAAAGGGCATGTGTTCAATTAAACTTAGATGAGCATTATATGGGTTGAAACAATCCAGAAGAATGTGGTATAATCGTCTTAGTATATATTTGACTAAGGAAGGATATAAAAATAGTCAATTTTGTCCATGTATCTTCATTAAGAAATCCGAGAATGGATTTTCTATAGTAGCAGTATATGTGGATGATATAAACCTGATCGGGTCTCCTGCAGAATTAGAGAAAACTGCAAACTATTTGAAGAATGAATTTGAAATGAAAGACTTGGGAAAGACAAAGCTTTGTCTCGATTTGTAAATAAACGAAGTTCAGTGGAATATTAGTGCATCAATTTTGATATATTGAAAAGTTTTTGAAATGATTCAGAATGGACAAAGCACATCTACTTAGTACACCTATGGTTGTACGGAGTTTGGATTTGGATAAAGATCCATTTCGACCAAAGGGATAAGATGAAAAAATTCTTGGCCCTGAAATATCGTATTTAAGTGCTATTGGAGCATTACTATATTTAACACAATGCACAAGACCAGATGTTGCATTTCTTTTTAATTTATTATCTAGACATAGTTTTGCACCTACACTTAGACATTGGAATGTAGTTAAACACATATTGAGATATTTTTGTAGAATAACTGACATGAGATTATTTTATTTATGTGATTCTACTGACAATTCTTGTCTAGTTGGTTGTGCAGACTCAAATATCTTTCTGACCCTCATAAGGGTTGCTTCTAAACAAGTTATGTGTTTATTAATAACCATGCAGCTATATCTTGGCGATCAACAAAGCAAGGTTCAGTAGCAGCTTCCTCTAACCATGCAGAATTAATTGTATTACAAGAAGCAACAAGAGAAAGTGTGTGGTTGCGATCGATCATCATATACGAGTAAATTATCAATTACCCACAGTTACAAATGAGCCTACAATAATATTCAAAGAAAATATGGTTTGCACTGCGCAAGTCCGAGAGGATTCATCATAGGAGATCGAATAAGCAATTTTTGCCAAACACATTTTATGCACATGAGCTCCAAAAGACGAAAGTGATCGAAGCCAAGCAAGTAAGATCAAATGAAAACTTAGCCGATTTGTTGACCAAGGCACTACCAAAGTCCACATTTCAGAAGTTGGTACACGGAATAGGCATGTGACAACTTAATCATCAGACAAACTTGCTGTTACAGATCCATTATATCGAGGGAGAGTATGACTCATGAAGAATTTTTTTGAGTTTTGCGCATTGTACTCTTTTTCCTTGTCTAAGATTTTTTTCTACTAGATTTTTCTTAGTAAGGTTTTAAAGAGGCAACAAATGTGCATACACCACCAACTAATTAATGGTGAATATCCAATGGGGAGTGTTGTAAATATGGATAATTTATATTATTATTTGGTCTACATAACCTATGCCTTTTGATTATCCATAACCTATGACTTTTGGTTATCCATAACCTATGGCTTTTGACATTTCTTCTTTTAATTGTCATCATAATGTTAACCTCAATTGTAAGCCTATTTTGTTGGTGCTTTCTTTACATGGAGAGTGCTTGCTCTCAACATGCCTTGTAAAAGTTTAGTCCCACATCGTAAATGCACCATGAGTTATCTCAACATATATACTTGGTTGTGTTGTTGAGAGATGCACATAGGGTGGTGACCCTAAGGAGGGAACCATGTGGGTGATTTTACTAGGAGGTAAGAATAAGGCTCCAAGGATTAAGCATTAATGCTTTTGTCATTCTCTTGGATTAATTCCATTTGGAGCTAAGCCCCAAAGGGGCTTAGCGACTCGGACTCAGACTCGGGCTCGGGCTCGGACTCGGGCTCATGGACTCGCACCAGGCTGACTGTGCAGACTACAAGTCAGTTATGGAAAGACTGATTCAATGCGATTAATTCAGATCCACTTTTTGTGGGATTTAATTCAATCTTTCCATAAGATTTGAATTAACTTCGTTGTCATCTTTGTGGGATTTAATTCAATCTTTCCATAAGATTTGAATTAATTTCGTTGCTATCTTTGTGGGATTTGAATTAATTTTGTTGCCATCTTTGTGGGATTTGATTCAATCTTTCCATAAGATTTGAATTAATTTCGTTGCCATCTTTGTGGGACTTAATTCAATCTTTCCATAAGATTTGAATTAATTTTATTGCTATCTTTGTGGGATTTAATTCAATCTTTCCATAACTGAAAAGGCGGTTAGGGTTTCCACCTTCTCTCTCTATATATACTCTCTTCTGGCCTCCTTTGTGAGGTATTATGAATTTTATAAGTCAAAAAAGAGAGAGAAAGAGAGAGAGTTGCTGCCGCCATTGCAAGTCCATCCGAAGAGTCAGAACAGAGGTGACTTCGAGCGTTCCACAAGTTCTTCAACTTGCTGGTTCCTGGAAGCAATTCGTGTGGGGCGAATACTTCATCAAAAGTCTGAATGGTTATCTCATGCCTTCGAGTTGCCGTCAATACTTCATCAAAAGTCTGGTAATTGTGCCCCTCTATCAATTGCAAGAGCTCAAGATGAAACCCTTGCTGGAACCTCATAGCCCTCTGGCTCTCTGTTGCTACCATCTCTGGGGCGAACCTACTCAATCTGCAGAACTCTGCTGCATAAGCATCTACAGTCTTGCCAGCCTGTCTGAGGTTGATAAACTTCTGTTGTAGCTCAAACTGCGCCACAACTCCATAGTACTTTGTCTTGAATCTTGCTGTAAAATCGTCCCAAGCCACAGGACGTCTGATGCCTACCTCCTCTGATTCCCACCAATCACGTACGAGATCTTGAAGTAACAACTTCACTAGATCCACACGTTCTTCTGCTGGCACCTTAGCGGCTGTCAAAATAGCCTCAATGTCCTTAAGCCATGCATCTGCTGAAATGGCATCTTCCGTGCCCTCGAAACGGCGGGGGTTGTACTTGCAAAACCTGGCTGATGCTCCTGAATCTGTTCTCACTCCTCTTTCCAAAGCCGTCTGCAATCCTTGGTTGAGCAACACATTCTGCTCTTGCAACTGAGTGTGCATGCGCTGCTGGGCCAACATCTGATGTTGCTGAGTAGCCATCATCCCTCTCATGATCTCCAGAAGGGCTGGTGTGTCCACTTCCACTGGGGTAGGTGGAACTATTGGTGGTGTTGGAACCTCCGGATACTGCGGTCCAACTGCTGGTTCCACTATCACCTCTTCTTGAATAGCCTCTTGAGGTTGTACTGGCTCTTGTTGCTGACCAACCTGGTCAGGTTGCCCATGTTGCCCTTGTTGTTGTTGCCCAATCCTGACAGATACGGACGAGGTGCCCCTAAGAAAAGGGACAAGAGAATAATCAAACGGTCGGACAGGGAAGATCAATGAAGTCAAATGATACCGGAATGTCAAGCTAGAATCGAGAATACGAATCAGGAGATCAAGGGAAAACATGTGTGATTGAGACATCCTATAAATTAAAACACCCCACATGTCTGAAATCAGACCTGCATGGGCCACCACTAAAACCTTGTCACGCCCCAGAACCAGAATACTGGAGAGCGGGGGAATGACTCAGCCAGCTACGTATTACGGGTAGATGAATACCGTATAATACGATCAATGCTGTCTAACCAGACGAGGGGGGTGCATACTACATAAAGGTCTCACTATGGTCACTTCACATCTATTGTCTCAATCATTCGAACAAGAAACAGTAATAGAGAACATGTAAGATAAAGCAGTAAGGCGTCCCAAACGCTCTGTCAAAATGTTCTTGATATCTGGCTTTACAAAACATAGCCAGATCTGATGTAGCAAAAATATACACAATTGTTATCAGCTGCAGTCTGACTTTAGTTACAATTATGTAAAAGTAAGTACAAGACGATCCGACTAACATGTCGGTGCCAAACGGCAAAGTATAAGGTAAATAACAAAACGAGCGGGGAAGTAAGAAACCCACTCGAGTCCTCCTGCGATCATCCCTCTAGTATTGACCATCTTGGAGGTAGAAGTAAGTTGAGTCCTCGGGAACCGGCTCTAAATCTGGCCATGCAAAATCAGAGAGGTTAGACCTCTAATAGCAAGTACCGCAAGGAAGCACGATATGAGGCATTAAACCAGTAAATAAGAGAATATAATAATAGATCTCTGATCGCTACTGGGATTCACGTAACATCACGACACTTCGAACCAACCTCCCAACCAAACAAGGACAGAAGTTGGCCCGTCATGTCATGATGCTCTGATCATCTCAGTTAGTTAACAGAGTAGGTACAGTACACAAACAAATCAACTTAAACGGCCATCCAACTCCTACGGCTTACTACTGTGAGTCCCAAGTTATCCTGGAATTATGCAATAAGGATTTCTCAGTTCTTACTATGGACAAGCAAGGCTAGTCTATCCAATCAATCAATTGCGCCAATCATGAATTAGACGAGTCCCAGCGGGACGCCCGTCATCAATATACAATATACAATAATATAAGCAGATACCGCTCCCTGTCCGTGTGGTAGATTTGCAGTATCTGTGGGAACCAGCCGGCCTGTTGGGCACTAATAGTCCCAAAGAGGGCTGCCATGTAAGAACTCGGAAATCCATTCTCTCCATGCAATCATTATTTTATTTAACTTAATAGTCTCTACGTTGAGTGAAATCCCATGCCGTGGATCATGGTCATTCGGAATGAGTACTTTAGTACGGGGTACGATATGTACAACTCTACAACGATGCCCGTGCGGTTAGGTTGTAGGTCTTACATAGCGTAATGCAACAATCCAAACTAACCACGGAATAATCATGCCTTGACCATAAAGTACACATGCTTCTTTTGTAGTAAAATAAATAAATAAATAAATTGAAGCCTGCATGTGTGTCTGTATGTCAATATTCGGGATCGGCCAATCGATTATAGTAGTTCATACTTAATATGAACGTGTCTCATTCATTCATTTCAATAAGACGACTAGCCAGTCTCTTAGTTCCATCTAGGAACGCATGATCAATAATTAATCAAGATAACAATCAATATTAATTAATGCCAATTCGGGAAATAAAATGGAGAAATAAATAATGATTGGGAAATAAATAATCTCATGCGCTGTGAAAAATGATTGGGAAATAAATAAACTCATGCGCCTGAGGAATGCTGTGGAAAATAAATCTCATGCGCTGATGTGGGAAAGGTTGGGAAATAAATAATATCATGCGTCTGAGAGAAATGATTGGGAAATAAATAAATTCATGCGCTGTGGGAAGTGATTGGGGAATAAATAAATTCATGCGCCTGAGGAAGGTGGATGTGAGAAATAAATAAACTCAGGGAAGCTGTGGGAAATAAATAAACTCATGCGCTGTGGGAAAGGTTGGGAAATAAATAATATCATGCGCCTGAGGAAAAGGATTGAGAAATAATTAAACTCATGCGCTGTGGGAATGCGGCTGTGAGAAATAAATATCATGCGCTGTGGAATAAGATTGAGAAATAAATAATCCATGCGCCTGAGGAATGAGATTGGAAAATAAATATCATGCGCTGTGAAATAAGATTGGGAAATAAATAATCCATGCGCCTGAGGAATGAGATTAGGAAATAAATAATCTCATGCGCCTGAGGAATGCGGCTGTGAGAAATAAATATCATGCGCTGTGGAATAAGATTAGGAAATAAATAATCCATGCGCCTGAGGAAGGTGGCTGTGAGAAATAAATAAACTTAGGGAAGCTGTGGGAAATAAATAAACTCATGCGCCTGAGGGAAAGGATTGAGAAATAAATAAACTCATGCGCCTTGGCTGTGGGAAGTGATTGGAAAATAAATAACTCATGCGCCTCGGCTGTGAGAAGTGATTGGGAAATAAATAACTCATGCGCCTTGGCTGTGAGAAGTGATTGGGAAATAAATAACTCATGCGCCTTGGCTGTGAGAAGTGATGATTTGATGCGCTGCGGGAATAAAGATTCCATGCGCTGAGGAATGAAGATTGATGCGGCTGTGACTGTTCTTCTTTTCCAAATTTTCTGAGAACAGAACCATGGGAACCATGGAGGCCATTGCTTCCAAGCTCCATAAATCCTTCATCCCAAGCCCAAATATGGACTTCCATAGGTCAAAATTGGGTAGGACGAAATTCTCTACAACATGGAACCATCAAAACTTGAAGATAACAAAGTTTACTAGATCAAAACCTAAGAAATCCGAAAATGTATCAAACTTAGATCTACAACAAATAAGCCATGGAAATTGAAAATGCTAAGTACTAAAGAGACTTAGAATCAAATGAGGAAGATGATGGAACGATAAAAATGGGGATCCATCAAGAAGCAAGTTGGCACTTGCCTATCTCTTCTAGGTTGGTGGGAGAGTTATGAGGAAGAAGAAGTGAAATGGAAAGAAGTAATGAAGAGAGAGAAATGGTTTTGGACTTTAAATGAAGGGATGGTGGTAGGTGGGGGTATTGGGCCGGGTCCAATGGGTTCATCCAAGGCCAACCCGCAAGCAAAGCAAAGAGGTAAAAGCAGAAAATAAATACAGGAAATAAAGTGCAGAAATAAAATTGCAGGAAATAAAAGAAAATTAAATACAGAACAATACATGATAAATATTAAATGAATAAATTCCAGCAGTACATGTATTTAGAATACGTATTCTGGGAACGGGAAGTGACATCCCACCTACCACCACCTTTATTAAATATCCCACCACACATTTCTCTCTCCACATTAACTTTTTTCTTCCCCACCATTACTTCTCCACCAACCTGAGAGAGTGGACAGCTTAGGCAAGTACAACTTGCTTCATGGAAGAACTCCAATTTTATTGTTCTATTGTCTTTCTCATGTGTTTCTAACCCACTTTAGTACTTAGCATTTTTCATTTCCCTGGTTAAATTATTGTAGATCTAATTTTGTGGTATTTTCGGTTTCCATAAATTTTGATCTATTTAACTTGCATATTTTTGCTAGCTGATGGTTCCATGTTGTAGAGAATTCTATTTTACTCAAATTTGACCTACGGGAGTCTGGATTTGGGTTCCTATTGTTATTTGGAGGAGTATGGAGGCCATGGTATTTTCCATGGACATGTTCTCTGTGGGAGCCTTTAATTGCACTCTAAGCCGCATGAGCATTTCCTAGCTCTGACCGCATGGCCTTTGTTGCTTATGCGGCCAGGGCCATTTGAGTTGCTTACATTAATTAAGTTGCTTGCAAGCTTGCATACATTGCATGCAACTTGCCTGGGCCGCATAGGCTATTCTTGGCCGCATAGCCTTGCAAGCATTAAATGCTTGCATACATACATTAAATATTTGCTTACATTAAATAATTGCCATTAGCATTTAATTGGCCTTAGCATTAATTGCATTTTTGCTTTCTTTTATGCAAGCAAGCTTGCATGCTTTAGGCAAGCAGTAGCTTGCATGGGTATTAATTAATATATTGGCCGCATGGTCACTTGCTGGCCGCATATGTATCCGTATGTTAGCCGCATGGCCTATTATAATTGCATGCGTGCTTAGCTTAGTTTGCATTTTATATAAAAGCTTGCATGCTTATGAATTAATCTTAGCCGCATATTTGCATGGAATCTAATCTTGGCCGCATGGCCAATTTCTGCTGGCCGCATATGCACGTGAAACTTACTGGCCGCATAAGCCACTGCTTGCTTGAATGCTTATTAGCATTGTTACGTGGCAGTAGTAGCCTGCATTTAACGCATGCTTTGCTTGCATGCCTTGTACTTAATTAATTAGTTTGACCATTGCTTGGCCGCAAGCATCAGCTTGCTAGTATTAATACTTGCATGTAAATAACTAATGCTTGCTAGCATTTAATGCTCACATGTATATAATTAATGCTTGCTGGCATTAATACTTGCATGTAAATTATTAATGCTTGTTAGCATTTAATACTTGCTTGCTAGCATTTAATTCTTGCATGAATATAATAAATACTTGCCTACATATACTTTCCAGCTTCAGTTTGCATGCTAGCCGCATGCAATTTAACTATGGCCGCATGGCCTTTTTAAATATTCTTATGGCCGCATGGCCTTAAATATCATAAGTTAGCCGCATGAATATTTAGCCGCATGAATAATTGCATTGGCCGCATGCATTATTGAGTGGCCACGTGCCATATATTGCCACATACACCATGGTGTGCTGGCCTTTTAGTACGAAGCATTAATTATAATAGGGTCCCACGAGGTTTGTATCCATGTAATTTTTGGCCACATGGCCCAGTACTTGAGTGGCTTCGTGTCCTTTTCTTTTGCTTGAGTGGAAGCTTGCATTTATTGCGGGTTCCTCTCTCCTTGTCTTTTCTGGTTGCATGAATATTTCTTGCTGGCCGCATGGCCCCCTTCAGTTATTTTCTGGCCGCATAAGCTTTGGCTGGCCGCATGGGTGGCTCTCCCACTCTCTTTGGCCGCAAGTATGTTCTCCCACTTTTGGGCCGCATGGGATCCACTTTGATTGTTTAAATATTTTATTTGCCTGAATTGTGGTCAGAATTTCTTTCACTCCCAACATAAAAGTTGTAAAGTTTCTCCTTGGCTTCAGGAATATATATATTATATATATTATTATTTAATTGTGCAAGTTTCTCCCCTCCTTGATAATGACATGACTTGATAGTGACCCGCCGTGGTGCACTCCTGACAAGATAACTTGACCTGACAAATTTTGACATGATAACTTGGCATGATAATGAATGATAGTGGCCCACCGTGGCGCACTCCTGACATGATATTCTCGAAATGCTGTTGCAACGTCTAACATGACACGACAAGATTGAATAACCTGGACACCGTGGACGATTGTGCTTGTACAAATGAACCCGTCTTGTCTTGCATCATGTCTAGGATGGGGACCCCTGAGTACCACGGTCAGGGGTACCTACTGTAAATGGCTAAGGCTAATAACTAGAATAATACAGTAGTTCATGAAGAGACTTTCCCAGTTACCTGTTGCCCCTTTGATCCCGGCCTTATATATATATATATACATGGGATTTGTTGCTATCCGTCGAGATGAGCGCACTTCCAGCCCGCCGTCGAGTGTGGTACCTTAGGACACATGTATCTTACTACAGTGTGTCTGCTATATCATGCTATCTTTTCCTTTTCTTTGCTGGGATCACTCAGGTAGCAGCAGGCGGGTAACTGGACTTGGGAATCTCTTTGCATCTTGCTAGTAACTAGGCCTGTGATAACCCTAGTTAGTTAAAGTATCAAGCCGTACTTATTGCTTGACCATTATTGTTGGATGGAGTTCAATCAGTCTAGTCTTGTCTTGATCCTGTATAAGATTGTTACATGACCTATTTTCTTATTTATCTTACCGATAAATGGTAGGAAAAACCAAGTTCTGTTCAGACGAAGGGTTACAACCCCGGTCCTTGTTTGGTTTACGGGTTGTTACCTGGTTATCTGAATAGTTCCATGGTTATCTCATCGTATATCACCTGTCATGCTTGATACGGTTTACCTTACCAACAAGATTTGCTAATTGAATGGTTTTCCTCGCACTCTATTATGACTGCTGTTATTCTTTTAATATCAAGCCCTTTATTACTGTCTTTTATTTGTAATTATACTCTTGTGCTAATTGTTGGTTTTAGTTCCTAAGTGAAGCCTCCCTTGTGGCACTTGCTCTTTCTGGGATCTGATCCAGCTGGTTTTGTATGGCCAGATACCAGAGCAGCTCCAGAGGATCTACCGACTTTCCAGCCAGATGGTGACCACTAGGCAAAATCCTGGCAACGAGTGGGTTTATTTTTGGCTCTCTCACTTTATTGTAAAATTATTCTTTTGAGACGTTTAGCCGCCGAGCAAGTGTTAGCTCGTGTACATTTTACTTACTGTCTGCCTACGGGCTGTAACATGATTGGCAACCTAGGGTTGATCATGTATGACTAAACTCTTGCTAGTCCTCACATTTTGTAACGACTAGCTTCATGATCAGCCGAATATGTAATGTTTGGGACGCCTTACTATTGTATATTTGGTGATCGTACATCTTGTAACATTTACTTACTTGCTTGTGATTGAGACACTAGGCTTGTTATTGACCATAAGAGACTGATGGCTTGTAGATAAACCCTCATATATCTAGACAGTCGTGACCGTATAGTGAGGTGGATTCCATTTCATTATACGTAGCTGGCTATGTCTGCCCCCGCTCTCCAGTATTCTGGTTCTGGGGCGTGACAGACGATGCTTCCGAAATCTGGGTACAGCTTCACCACGTCAATCTTCTTGGTCAGTGCTGCTTTGATAGTTTCAAATGACAAACTTCCACTCATCACAAGAAGAAGATCGTGCCTAAGAATGTCATAAAAGCTGGTCATCTAGATCTTCACCAATCGCGCCATCCCTAAGCCGGTAATGGAAGCATAGGTAACCTCGACACAGGAACTGATTCAGTGGTGGTGGCCTCGTCTCAGTCGGCCGAGTTGATAGTCATCCAGAAGAGGTTGGTGCTGTAAAAGTAAAAACAAAGCATTTTAACCCAAAAAAGGAGATTCTGAAGGAACGACATTATACCTTCAGTAGTTTAGGAGACTATGTGCACTGCCTCCCCAATCTCGCCAGTTGCGAACACATCGATGGGTCCTGTTTGTTCAGTTATGGCAACATCGATGGCTTCTTTAGTCTCTACCTCAGAAGTGGCCTTTGGTAACTCTGTATGTTTGGAATGAGCTTTCGCTTCTTCGGTGACTAGACCTAAACACTGTCAAAGATAAGCTTGTCAGCATAAAAATGAATTAAAAAGTGATTTAGAACGTCGATGAGAAGTCCTTTATGGATCCATGGGAAGAAGGAAAAATGACGGAAGTAGAAATAAAACGTGGGGAGCACTGGATCCTTTGGCAGTTTTAGATCCCTCACTTTGCCATCAAAATCCTGTATTTATAAAAAAAGAGGATGACTATTCATATACCCCAGGTAACGAATCACTACACCAAAATGGACAATTTGAAACGTTTGAAATTTTGGACTTTGAAACGGTATATAAACGTTCCTAGGTGTTGGAACACATTTTATCCGTTCCAAAGTAGTTAAGTGTTCCCAAAATTATTTATTCTGAAGTTAATCATACATTGTATTTTTTTGGAACAACTAAGAAATGTTGTAACTTGTGTTAAAATTGCACGAGCTCCTCACATGTTGATAAGCAAAGTGTTCTGTGCATTTTTCCTCCCCAATGCTAAAAAATTCTTCCTCCCTCAGACTCCTTGTCCCTTCCCTCTGCTTCTGTCGCCCCCAGCTCCTCTCCTTCCTCAGCCTCCATGGCCGCAACTCCTCATCTCTGTCCCTTCCCCTCCTTCTCTATACTGCCCCCTCCGTCGCCCACTACAACCCTCCTCCGCACCCGCAACCACCTTTATTTTTTTCGATGGCGATTTCATGTAATCCCAAGCCACACAGAACACCGATTACTCCTCCTCCTCCACCAAGGTTAGGGTTTTGCCTTGGTTAGGGTTTCCTACCTCTCTCTGAAATTTGTTGTCTTTAGGTCCGGGAAGCCCATGGCGTTCTCCCGTTGATGGTGAAGTACATCAACAAGGCCTACCATGCCAACGACGACAAGTATAACTTTGCGGTCAATGACGTAGACGTCTCCATTGTAAGCACCGACACAAATACGAACACGATAAGATTAGAACAGAAGCACACCAGTTTTGATTGCTCAACTGAAATCCTAGCCCTAAATTTTTAATCTTCAGTACCATTTTTTTATTGTTCTATCGATTGTTTGATTAGAATGGGAGTTTGGCAAGTGAGACTTATGGGTCTTATGTTGAGTAAGGGGGAGAGGATAACCGATGCATCCTTCACCCTTGATGATGGTACTAGACGGATCGATGTTAACTGATGGTAAAATATTGTGTTTTCTTCTCTCAGATGGGTTCTCTTCTTTTTCTTGTTTATTTTTTCTTTTGATTTCTTTTTAGGGTTAATGAGACATCAGATACTAGTGAGATGTCTACTATTGTGTAAGTCTAATTTTTTTTCATGCTTAGATCGTTTAGATGATGACCTAATCATGCTTCCAGTTCAACTACCAGATAATTATATATAGTAATAATAATAAATTAGTTAATTTTGTCGATGCTAGCTTATGAATGGCAGATTTGTTTATAGATTTTTCTATTGCAAAAATTCTGATTCTTCTGCAAAAATCATCGATTGGAACATAAGCAGTGCTGGAGGAGGAGGAGTGAAGTGTAGATGGTAGTCAAAGGTGCGCCTCAGAACAAGGCACAACATTTGTGCCTCGCACATCACTAGGCGAGGCGCATTTCTCTGGGCGCTCCCAAGGCGCGCCTTAGGTGTGTCTTTCAGCAAGGCGCAAAAAAGAAAAGGCACGCCTAGACGCACCTTATGTATTTTTTGTTTTTTTGTATTTTTACAAAAAAATGAGACACGGTTGCCAAAGTTGGCTACAGTTGAACTTGAAAAACTAAAATTTACTAAAAGCGCAGTAGAAAAAATACAAATTCATGTTAGTTTTGTTGAGTGTTATTGTTGATATGCTAGTTCATTTGGTTATGTTAACATGTTTTTATTGGTTTTAATATGTTATTTGGTTTTGTTTCTTAAGTTACTATTTTATTTATGTATATTTTTATTAGTTTTTATTTTGCCCCTCACTTCACTCGGACGTGCGCCTTAAGTGCACCTCGGGTGATATGGACCTTTTGCACTTCGAGTACGCCTTGCGCCTTTGAATACCTTCGTACGATCTACAACTTGGAACATATGATTCTGACAACAAGAAAAAACAAACATTAGAGAGGAGCTACACCGTAGAATGTGGTCACCACTATTTGTCGATGGTATGAAACATGGTCCAGTGACTTCTTTACTGTTAATATTGTAGATGGGATATGATAGCGTGTAGAAAAGAGGAGGGAAGTGGAAATACATGGAGAAAGGAGTTTGGGGTAATACTGAAGTTTCCTTTACGTTGGACGAAAGGGCTTTTCGAGAAAATTAAAGAAAAAGAACAAAAAGATGGATGAAAAGAAAGCTCAGATAATGTCATTATGTCATTCAGAGGTCAATGCATATCAAACACAAGACTTCGAGATTTGGCGTGCTCTTTATCATTAAGCTAGAAACACTAGAAAGGCCGTTATTGTTATGTTTTTTATATCCTATAAATCATTTTTTTCAAAAGGATTTATAGAAGGAAGGTTTGGATTTTCTTATGGGACTTGTTAGGTAACCATGCCAGGGCTACTCGTCGTGAGCTTAAGCTTGGCGGTAACTTAAAGCCAAGCTTCATAGTATCGACCGATACCTATATCGCCGTATAGTCCGATACCTATATGTATAAGCCGTAATGTATCGACTTTGGCATTTCCTATCTGATACTTACCGATACCGGTATCGGACGATATCGAATCGTTGTTCTCTTTTATGGTCAATTTAGCCCAAAAACCAACTAAAAGTAAAGGGAATTATGGTAAAAAATAATGTTGACACTATCATGTGGTATCGTGTCATAGATCAATATGCGAGAATGTGTTGATAAAATATTATTGACAATTTAACTATTGTCACTTGTGAATGTTTTATACTATTGTGTTGATACAATCATGGGGTACTTTGTCTAAAGGCGAATAAAATAAACAACAATCTCTATTGTGGGATAACTAATTCCATAATGTTAAATATTATTTCATTCAAAACTAAAGGAAACAACCAATAATGCATAAGGTTATGTCTAAATGTATAAAATATTTTCTATATAATTTTTTTAATATAATATCTATTATCTCTTGGCTTCCGAAACCAAGAACCCAATACTCCAATTTGAAAATGCGGAAACTTCCGAAACTGTACCGATATCGATACTCCGAAGAAGGGTCCTAAACCGATTCCGATACTGATACTACGATCCTAGCTTAAATGATGCCAATAGAGGACATCCTCCACATAGTGGCTGAGGGGTGCCATAGGACAATATAGCAGTTCAGGCGGTGCACGGACACATAATAGTACATAGTTATAGCTAAGTTCGAATACGGTACATATGATATAAATTCCAACAGTATTTTGCGAACTCTTAAGAAAATATTAAGATATTACATCATGACTTAAAAAATGATACCAATACAGTATAAATTGGGATTGTTTAATGGCTAAAGTATCCTACCCATATACTTTACTCTATACCATAGTGATGCATCTTCTTGCATTTATTTTTGGTTGATTTATGTTATTTCTACTTTCTAAGTTTCTAGCATTTTCTTTTAAATTTTCTTGAGTTAGAAGGTTTCTATAGAGTATGCCAGTAGGACCTCCATGCAAGTCTTTGTTCTATTGTCTTAAAGAAGCTCCTAGCTGAAGGCAAATTTTTAGACCTATCATCTTTTCAATCAAACTATGGAAGTTGTATTCATTAACACTTGAATAAGCTGTCAAAAAGGTAAATTGACATGGTACACCGAGCCAACAAATATGCCAATATGTAATATATTATATCTGACCATAAATGGGTGCTTAAACCTGGAACATGAATGTTAAAGGAAGAGCTTGACTATGGTCATGATGGGTCAATATTCATATGGTGTGAAGTACTTGAGGATTTGTGGAAAGGGAGCATAGAGAAAGTGTCAACTTGCTCGAATGAGGTACAGTGTTTATGCTCTCCAAACCTATCAAGGTGTCAAAAACACGCAAAAGTGATTTGTACATCATTGCTTCAGAGATTTTGTATTCTTGGGGAAACATGAATGGTCAATATATCCATATGGTATGAGGTATTTGAGGATTTGTGTTGCTATGGGAGCATAGAGAAATGGTGGCAGCTTGTTTATATGAGATAGAGTGTGTAGTTAGTAGGAGTCCATGATCTCGAAAATTGTCGAGGGTTTGTTTTTAATGCGCAAAGGGGATATCTCCTGTAGAAATAATGTGGATCCCTAGAGATACTACAGTCAACTTGTTTGACTTTATGAGATTATTGCGCTAAGGGAGAGAGATGGGAGAGTAGAAACTAGGTCTGATATCTAAATTTCTGGACCAAACACTAATTTTAAATGGAGGAATTGTAGTGTTATAGTACAAGGTCCATTCTTGTGTCTCTGGAGTTGGGGCTCTAAGACCCTAATTGCACCCTCCTCCAGGAATCTATTAACCAGTAAAAGTAATGAAAGACATAAAAGTAGGCAGGTCACAATTTTAACTCCTGGGTGTGTTAAAATAGCAAATGATGGGATATAGGCCCGATTTCTCAGTTCCTCATTCAAATGCCTGTATCTAATGGAGCCTGAAGGATTATCTACTTTTGGTATAGCTTTGCAGTTTTATTTCTATGTTTGTTACTTTCAAATAAGGGGATTAAGTTATTGCAACAGGTTAATAGGTGTTAGGAGTGATTTAGTATCCAACAAGGGGAACATCTTGGATGGGGACTTTTCATGTTAACGGTACCAGTTCAATTATTTTCAATTAAATAGTAACGTGATATGTAAGAAAGTTCTGAGTTGTTACAATGTGTTTATATTTTATTCAGGGTGTTGCGCCGAAATATTGACTTAATTCTTGGTTTACGTGGTGTTTTTCTGGGTTAAAAAAAGTTAACTGGAAATTTCTCAAGATACCTCTTAGCTGGTCATCTTCTTCTTCCTCTTTCTCTGTATAAGTCAATGATGTTATTTTCCGTTTTTGCTTATAAGATGTTAATTTTAGCCTCTAAAATTTGTCCAAAACTCCTATGTTCAGTCTCTAAATTAGCACCTATCTGGGAAGCTTTGACATTCTAACAATCGATGTTGTTTCCGTCTTGTGTCGTGTTGGACACATATCAAACACTACATTGACACTCCAAAATACATTAGGGCACTCCAGATTGTTTTCTTATCCGTGCTGCTGTGTTCGAATCATGTGGTTTCTGTGTTTATGCAACATACTCCATATCACAATTAAAACTCACAGAAGCACAAAGTTTTGAGGATACATGTTTCTTCAGGACGTTAGACATTTCTTTTTGATTGTTTCTTCAGGAAGTTAGACATTTCTTTTGAATTCCTTTTCTTTTCCAAAACCAATTCCGTTGTGGTCCTGAAGCCTAGACTATATGGAAATTGGTATGAGAGCATGGTAGTCGAAGGCGTGCCTCGCCCCTCACTAGGCAAGGCCCCTTTCTTCCGGCGCACCTTTCAGCAAGGCGCAACCAAGAAAAGGCGCGCCTAGACGCGCCTTTCTCCACTGTTAAGTTTCGATCTAATTTCATTCTGAACAAACCAATAATATAATGGAGGACCCCATGAATATCTAGAAGACTGATTGGTGTATTCATGTTCTATTTTTAACTTTCAGCTACCAAATAGGCTTAGGTAAATGCTTGCTCCTCTACGCTGGCATGATTACAAAAAATGCTACGGGAAGCTTGACGAATTTTTTGCTCATCATCCTGAAGTATGCTTATTAACTCTTCTATTTAAACTGTATAATTGAACTGTTATCATTGTCAGAAGTCCTGACTATGCAATTCCAGTTATTTGTCGTTGAAGGGGACATCATTAACCTGCGGGAAGGAGCTCAAAAACTTATATCAGCAACTACAGCTTTTGCAAAAGTTATTGCTGCTGCTGCATCTTCTGCTCCTTATTCATCATTTTTTCCGCTCTGTGGTTCTTACTCCAGTTGCACAGAGCAATTGCCTTAAAAGAATACCTTCTGTTGATTCAAAAGCCTACTAATACGGTTTCATTCTCGGATGGTGCTGCCGTCTCTCACCCAGGGGATTCATTTGACAGAAGTTCACAGATTCCAAAATCATACAACCAACAACCAAACAGTGTGAACTTTAACATTGTAAAAGGGTTATCTGATGTAAACATCTCAACTAAATCAAAGAACCACCAGGAACCAAATGGCATATCATCTGAGGTGAGACCTGCTAATTCTGCTTTGCACAACACTGTTGGAATTGGTGCAAACAAAGGATTGAGTAACGGGAGACTTGTTTATGCAGGGAAGCAGCAAGCAAGGTACCAACTATGTTCTGTCCTTGACACCACATTATATGCCTAACAATTATGTTTACACTTAAGGACACTATCTTTTTTTTTTTGCTCACTTTTTTTTTTTTGCTTTCCTTTTCCAGATCTACAGGAGTTGGTATCATTTCAAGAAGATAGTAAGTACATTGTTCTATCCATGCGCATCTTATCTGCTTTCTTTAACATGCTTCTGTAACATTTTATCTACTTCATGGACTGGATATGAACTTATGAGATCTTTGGAACATAATATATGCTCATGTGTAATTTTGCTGAAAGGCAGTTGCCTGGGCATAAAAGACAGGCCAGTGTTACTGTGTGCCGCAGATGTGTCAGGTGGAAAATATAATGTTGGCTTGTATTCAGGTTGTGGCACAATGTCAACAAGGTTGTTCCTTGGGGCAAACGTCTCTGGCATGAACCTTCAAACTGAGTTTATTTTTTGCAAACTTTTCTTTCAAATATCATTTGTCATTTATTTATTATGAAGTTGATTTTGACTTCATGTTTTATTTTTGTAGAGGTGGGTCGTGGATTTTAATCTGCACGCTTGTGAAATCCTTAAGTTCAATCATCTTGAAACTGAGGTAATTTTATAAATTTTATTTTAGATTCCTATCTAGTTCATTTGCATTAGTATTGGCAACTTTTTGCACTTGCTTATATCTTGCCTTTTTTCCCTTACTGACGTGCCATGGATATTGTTATGCAGTTGGTTTCATTCTCAAACATTAGCATTTAATATTAACTTAGTAGTCGGGATGTCGCTTAATGTCTATAGAATATCAGTAGGTTCAATATTTTGTTGGGTGCGTTTTGGTACCAAACTATCCTGGATCACCAACCAATCCCACAACTTCATTCTTTTAGCAACATCATCGATAGTAGCAGAAGCCAAATAAGCTAGAAAGAGGGGACGTTTCCAAAATCTGTGTTGTTGTTGTTGTTTATTATGTATTGACGTATGCAAATTAATACTCTTTATATAAACAGTTTGGCACCAACTGTCTGCTTGCTTGGATCATGATGAGGGTGTCACCATAGCAGACCAGTGTTTTGGTTTAATTTTTTGAGTTGTTTTTGTCGGTAAGACTAAATTGTAGAAGTCTTTTATTGTCCAATTTCTTGAATCTAGTCTATCTTGTTCATCTTATATATTTTTTTTTCAACTTAGTCTTTTATTCTCTAATATCCTGATTTTAACTTAAACTTGTTTTATAATGTTGTATGCAGGTGTTACCAGTTGTTGTTAATCAAATCTTTATCATTCGGTTGGAGGAGAACTTATGGAATCATCTTTCAAACAACTAGATTTTGTAAACAGATTATCTTTTATGGTCGAGCTAGAGTTTATATAGCATTTGTAACTTTGACATTATATATACTTTTGATGATATTTTAAAAAGATCCAACTTTTGGGATATATGTTATTGGTTGTTTAATTTATATTAAGTTGACATGTTTTAGCCCTCTTGGATGTTGACTGAGGCAATGTATAAAAAAATATTGCACCATTTATTATGTGTTTTAATGTTCAATTGTATCTTTATAATTGTGGTTCAAAATTAAAATTGGCTACAAAATTGAAATTAGAAAAATACGTTGGAATGTTAATAAAGCATTTCAAAGCTAGCCACAAGAAAGATATAAAAAATATTACAAATTACATTTAGGAATGGAAGCAAATGTTCCAAAAAATACTCTAGGAACGTATTATGTGTGTTTCAAAATCTAATTTTAGAAACACTCAACTGATGTTCCAAAAATAATTTAAGAACACATTTTGTGTGTTCCAAAATTTAATTTAGGAACGTTTGAGAACCGTTCCAAACTAAATTTTGAAACGCTTTATAACTGTTCCAAATATTGCAACGCCACTTTTAGGAACGGTTTTCATGTGTTCCTAAAAATATTAGATACATAAAAAAACTGTTCCTAAATGTCTTTTTTGGTGTAGTGAATAGGAAGACGAGCAAATCTAAAACTGACACATAAGAAGAGGGAAGTGGTAGTAGTTGATGAGTTTCTAATGATGAACCTGAGAGGTCATAATAACTATGCGCCAAATCTCTTCAGAGTCGGCCCTTCTCCAAAAGCAGTCAGGATGAAAAGAAAAAATGCCTTGACTCCCGTGCAAAGATAGCGATGAATCATCATGTTGACCGAATAAAAGTCATATGCTGACTCATTAGTCTCTAAAAACTAATGGCTAATAGTTGCAGCAGAATAGTCATCCACGCCATAACCGGAGGGACTCTTTTACGCCAAATTGACCATTGTGGCACAGATGAAGATTCTTTTTTCTATGCTTCTTTCAAAGTATTTAGAACTTATCCCAAAACCAAACTTTGAAGGGGGTCTTATAGAAGCATACAAAAAGTTCTACGCCATTGGGACCCTGGGCTACCATATGGAGAAGAGGACCCTGCGCCAACAATGGGCGAAGGATAGAGTTGCCTACGCATCTCAAGTGGCTAGGCTACTCAAACCAGGAAAAGGTCCACGCCAACTACCTCTACACCATTGTCCTATATGGTCATAGAGTTAAAAGACAATTAATCCTGACAATGTTGACATCAGTTTAATGATGATTCATATTTAATGTGCAGAAAGCTATGGCTATGTGGTTGCAGCACAGGCCGCCATATGTGTTTTTGTTAGGCTAAATAACGACGTAGGTTGCTGACGGTCAAATGCACAGGTGTGTGGTAGAGCATTAATTAGCCGATAGTTGTTTGTGACCTGCGCTCGTTGACACGCAACAGTGTCGAGTTCCACTAAGTTGCAAACGACAATGTTGACGTGGCCGCGACGCAGGGTGCCGCCTGTCTTCTCTTTTGGCATTATTCGGAAACTAGAGATACAATAAGACAGATAGTTCTTCGTGGCTTGCACCTACTAACATACAGTAGTGATGGTCTCCACTAGTTCGTAGGGTACGACGTTGATGTGGCCATAGTGCAGGCTGCCACATGTTATCTCCTTGGCATAATTTAAGGGTAATTCAAGGTTGGAGATGTGATTGACAGTTGTTCGTTGTTTGTGCCTACTGACACGCGACATTAGGCAATTTCTACTAACTGACTGACAACTTTAAGGAATCAACTTTTATTCCTTGTAACGGGTGACACATGTTACTTGCTTTGAAGCTGGCGTAGACCAAGTCATACCCACCATTTATAGGGCATAGACACTGATTCTGCAAGCAGACATGAAAAATAGCGTAGGAATGCGAAACGAGTGTTTTGCCTATCTTTTGCGCAACTGGAAACAAAAATAGTTAGTGCGTTGAAGCCCGAGAAGCCTATAAATACCTCGACACTTGTGCCATTTGAGAGGATAGAAGGATCAAAAATCGAAGCTAGTACGCTATCGAAAGCTTGTGCCTCTTGATAGTGCTTGAGAGCAAGAGTTAGTAGGGTCTCCCCCGCCCTTGCATCGAAACGTCCAAGGAGTAAAGAAGCCGACCACAGGCTTGATCTCTACCGCTACTACACCCCGAAATTTTATTATTTCTCTTGTACTTAGAACTTGTTAAGTGTTAGGATTCTTTTGTACTAAACAAAATTTCAATATACGAAAGAGTAAAGTTTGTACAAGCCTTTGTAATCTCTTCATCTTCACATCTTTCAAGAACAAAAATATTTTATAGTGCATTTTAAGTCTACAACAAAAAGATGCTTTTCAAGTCTACAAAAAAAAAAAATTTAAGTCTACAACATGATGGTCATGTCTTCAAGGTATCCCAGTGTACACAATTTTTCTTGAACCCAGAAATAATGTTTATTCTTTTAGTTACACAATAAACTAATAGATCAAAATTTCATTCTTTTTCACTCTTTGGCAACAAAAAAAATTACACTATAAACTAATTATGATTTCAAGTCTACAACATAATGCTCATGATCCATCGAGTATGAAATAAAATTTTGAGTATAAATTCTTTGCTTCCTCTATGTTCCCGTCTATAAGATACCCTTTAATCAGATCATTAAAAGAGTGGGTATCTGGCTTCACCCATGGATGATGGGTCAATAAGACATGGAAATTAAATTTTGAAAGGTGCCTGTCAGAAAAGGGTAGCAGCATACATGAGCGCATGTGTGCTTTATCATATATCTTGAGTTTCAGATGATGGTTGGGTTATCTAGACTAAAGTTCTGCACATACCTTCATTCCAGTGTCGGGGTTATCTAGATTTATTGAAGATTGAAAAACCACTAAAACATGAACATTGTGGTTTTTTGCCTGTGGTAAATGACTAAAGTAGTTATTACCTTATAAATTGATGTAGCATCATTAACTGAGCCTTATAGTATCATACAATGTTAGAGCTAGTCTATTCTGATGTTGTTTTCTGTTACCATTATGTACTCCAGTATTCTACGTACTGCTTAGTGTCTCAGAAAACTATGAAGAGACTTCTGACTCTAAGGTTTGTTTGTAAATTTTGTCACAATATTTGTATGTTTGTGCTGAAATATTATTTTGTATATTTTTTGTGCAAAGCTAATGACGAAGTGCAAATTAGTTTCAAGTTAGACGTCAGATGTGAAGAGTTGAACTCTAAGAAGTAGAAGTACTAGGAGTCTTACATATTATGTAATAGATTATTCATATTAAACAAATTGGATATTTATCTTGTAACTTTTTCTTAACATTTTGTATAGATTTGAGATGTTTTAATATATCAATTTTGGCACATTAAAGTTTTATTATTTGTGAAATTATTTAAGAATAATTATATATTAAAAATAAATAAATAAATGAATATGAAATAAATTTATATTTAAAATATACTGATGATATTTTGAAGGCATTTAAAATGTGTCGATAATGTGGGTTTACATGACATTTGTAAAGTGTCATAATTTTGACGACATTTATTACCTTTCATTGAAGCACAGTAAGATGGCACCAGTAAAGTGCCATGACTAAAAATCTTTGTCAGTTGTTGTTAAGATGACACATAAAAAGTGTCATGGCAAATATCCATGACATTTATTAGATGTCATAGAGTGTTTTTAGATGACATTTGCAAAGTATCGTAATGTTGACGACACTTATCAGTTGTTATAATTGAAGCACATTAAGATGACATAAGTGCCATGAGAGCATTAAAAGACATTTAGAAAGTGTCGTTATAAAATTATTACATGACACTTTTTTGTGTCGTTGAAAGTCAAAAAGTTTCTATGACACCCCTCTAGATACACTCAAAAAATGTCATAGAAAAATCATTAATGACACTTTTTGAGTGTCATTAAAACTCATTTTTGTTATAGTGCAGGAAGAATGCAAGTAGTTTGGTGCTATTGACCAATAAAACTAGCAAAGTGATGTGGGTTCATTCCAACATCATCCAAGACCAACAATGGGAGGGCGTCCCTTCTCCTTTAAAATCAAAGTCGAAGAAAAAGAAGGACAAGTCTTGCAATATTGTCTTTCATACAAACGAGGCTCTTTTCGGGAATATTAGATCTGGTAGAACATATTTATGGACTTATGACCCTGATCCAGGAGGATGCGTCTCCTTCTTTGCCTGCAGCTACTCTGACAAAGCAACTAGCGGCGATAAAGCAAACAAAAGGATGTCCAGTTCGATAAGTTCTTGAAGAAGAATCCACCCTAGGGACTGGATAAGTCATACAACTTTGACATATTAGCACAGCTTGCTAATACTTCAGGTCGGCTCTCAAACTATGAGCTTCTCCGCCTTTCCAAAGAGATCATAGATGTATTAAGAGAGCCGTTGCTGTATGTGGACTCTTACCTGACGTAGGTCAAGCTGCACATTGAAGAACCTGTAGCCTGCCCTTATTGCCATAATGTGACAGAGCGAGTACCCAACATAACCTTTTTTTTAGGAGGTTATGTTATTGAAGAACAATCGACACAATAGACCGTTGTACTATAGTGAGTACATCGGTGCTATCAAGGTAGATCCAATGTACATCGATCGAGGTCCATTGCTCAGCATGATACCCAGGAGCTTGTTACAAATCTTGGAATTTTTAATGCATCTGCTTACATCCAAATACTACCATTTTGGGTTTCAATGCTGGAAGAAGCCATATATTGGGAAAGATCTGCCTTAGATGCCATATAGGCGATCTTCGTACAAAGGTCACTTGCTATGTGATCGATGTAGATGTATCCTACAATATCTTGCTTGGATGACTACGGATACATAAAATCTCATTGTACCATCCATGCTCCACCAATACTCTAAGTATGTGCACAGTGAGGGAGTGGTCAAAACGAAGTTCCTTGACATTGACCCATTCAAAGGTGTTGAAGCTAGCCTACTTCTCGGATGTAGCGCTATACAAACAACACTATCCAAAGAAAGAAGGTAGCAATGACATCGATAATGAAGCTTGAGGCTGATGTAGCTGAAGAAGAAGGCCTTTGATCATCTACATCGAAGGATATAGCGAAAGTGCTTCCCGTCACAATGATCAAAGCCTTATGTTATAGACGTCAATGGATTGGACTCGACGGAGGGACCAATTCTAATTAACAGTTTGTGGTTGATTTATCTAATTTTGATGTTGATGTTGCCTTAGAGGAGTACATAAGTAACAAACCAAACGCATGATCGATTACTGATAATATAATCTCTGATGAAGAAATTCTATACTATCTTAATAAAGGGAATGATTTTAACTACAATGGTGTCAATAATAGGTTAGACAAGTAATGTCTACCTTGTATTCCATAAATCATTGTATATGTATGTATCGATTGCTTTGCAAGTAGGGGCATTTTGTCTCCCCAATAAGGATTTTAATTAGTCAAACCAACTTAACACTACAAAAACAGAAAGAAACATGAAAAAAAGCGTAAAGAATTTATGTCTCTCCTTACATGTATAACAAAAGATAATGTTCCTTCTTTATAAAATTCCTTATTATTTATTAGGGAGAAATATTTTGGATTGAAATTACTCTACATGAAGATGAGATCTTCTGATTGATTTCATTGCCTCCATTTAAGTTTATGAAGATGAGATCCTATGAGTGATTTTACTATCTCATTAAAGTTTTTCCTCAGATTGTGACACCATTTGTGGTGCTCCAGTTCAGTGTTCAAATTCCCCTGCAACTTTATATATGGATCAATATAGATCTAATTTAATTGTTGATATTATTAATCAATTGGACTACAAATATTACTTATCTTCTTATTTTTTCTATTGATATCATATGACTAGAAAAACTTCTTTAATTTGTTTTTCGTCTATTTGGTGATGCTAATATTCAAAGATGAGTGAAATCCCATATTCAAATAAGATTAATGCTATTTGCACTCAAAATTGTCCCTCCAAACCATCAATCTTTATGTGACAAATGACGTGACGTGTTAAATAGCATTACGTAGCATCTAACATGACATCTGACATGACAAATTTTAACCAAAAAAAAATCAATTTTCCAATTTTTTAATGTTAATGTTAATATTAATGTTAATTCTAATATTAATATTAATCATAATCTTAATAAAATTATTGTTAATTTAATATTATTTATAATTTCAGTTTTAATATTAAAGTTAATGTTAATTTTAATTTTAAAGTTAACTTTAATTTTAACATTAATTTAGACGGTCAAAATTAGCATTAGCATTAACATTAAAATTAAGATTAAAATTAATTAAAATTATTATTAACATTAAAATTAAAATTAATATTAACATTAACATTATATTAATATTAAATTAATATTAATATTAATATCAATATTAACATAAAAAAGTGGATATTTAATTTTTTGGGTTAAAATTTGCTATGTTAGCTGCCTATGTTAGATGCTACATAATGCTATTTAATACGCCACGTCAGCTACCAAATAAGAATGATTTGGACGGACAATTTTGAGGTGCAAACAATATTACTTTTCAAATAAAGGGTAGCATAAAGTAATTGGATCTCCATTGGAGGAATGTGTATTATTATTACTAGTCTACATGTACGTGTTTTGCACGTATTTTAGTCAGAATATCATAATCTCAGTTGTCATCTTTTCGTCTTTTCCAGATAATTATTGATGTGTGTTTTCTTTTTATAATGCCAAGAGATTCAAACTACAAATTTTGTTCTTTTTTTAATTTTTCTATTGAGAATAATAATATTTCGAAAATGGTAAGGATAGAAAATTTTACCATTGGAATATGAAAAGTTATATGAAAAAAGTAAACTTGCATGCAAATTTTATTGCTTTGACTCTTAAACATAAATGACATGCAAGTTGA